>VZQC01004415.1:562690-747418 GCA_009823505.1 Rhizomys pruinosus
AATGTACTGTCTGCATGCAAGTCTGTGCACCCGTGTCGTGCAATGCCGCGGAGGTCAGAAGTGGGTGTCGGATTCCCCTGGAGCTGGAGTTCTCCTGGAATTGGAGTTTCAGACGGTTCTCAGCCGCCATGTGGGTGCTGGGGATCGAACCCGGGTCCTCTGCAAGAGCGGTCGGCGCTCTTAACCGCTAGGCCATCTCTCCAGGCCCCGCTTTTCAATTTTTATCTCAAGTAAGGAGGTGTCACTGGGGTGTGAGCTCAGGGCCCACTGCCCTGGGTTCTGGGTTCTTCCCAGAGGCAGACAAGGAATTGAATGTCCAGGGAGGAATGAAGTAAAGACTCAGGACTGTGTGGAAGCAGGCTGTTATTGAGGCAGAGTAAAGAGAAAGAGCTAAAGATACCCTGTTGGGTGGGGTTTTTAGGTTAGTTTAGGATTTTTCTCCTTTGAACTCTCCTTCCTACACTTTATCTTTTGGTTCAAGGAGCCCCAGCCAGGAGAGAGATAGCTAAAACAGATATCCGTGTAAGTCCAATGGCATAGGAGAGGAATTGGCAGAGGGAATGATCATATTTCATTGAATAAATGTATAAAATTCTCAAGAATAAGAAAAATAATAATTAAAAAGGCTTGTGTGTGTGTGTGTGTGTGTGTGTGTGTGTGTGAACTTTACCAGAAACAGGAAATAGGAACCATTTTTTAAGGACCTATATTGTGGGCCTAAAGGTGATTATAGGGATGTTGAAAATTCAAACAGAAATGGAGACTCAAAAGAGAGCTCTAGGAGGGAAGACAAATTCAAATCTAGTTCCCTCACAGGCACAAGTACACGCATGTGCACAAGCATGCATACAGTCATACACATACTCATAAATACATATATGCATGCCGATCCACTCAGCATGAGCAAGACTTCCTTCCTGACAGCATTTCACTGAAGTCTAGGCTATGAGCTACTGGATTTGTAATAAGAAGTTACAGAATGGTTACTTCCATGTTTCTTAGGGATTTACTGAGATGTCTAGAAGTTAAAGAAAGTGACACTAATTTCCCTTGTTCCACGTTGCCACTGGGCAGCACTGTCTTTGGTATCACCAACCCATACAAAAACTCTCTTGTTCACCCAATAACACTTACAAAGTTTCTGAAGATTTCACAGGCATGAAATTTGATCTTGTCTTAGAAAATCACTAGGAACAAAACCTTAGAACATAGGGCTTTAGTAGCTGTTTTTTTGTTTGTTTGTTTTTTCTTCCAGATATTGTAAATAATCATTATATCTAAAGGAATGAATTTCTATTGAAAGAATTTCAGACTGTATTGAAAAGCAACTTTGGAGCACAGATCCTCTTCTGAATTATATTATAAAATTGTTGCTATATATATTGATTTTTACCACAAGTATTAAGATGAACCTTGTCCTTTTGAGTGGTATAATAGTAGCCAGGAAAGAAGAATTTAATACAAAGCTCAAATGCAGCTCATTCCAAGAAAGAGCAAGGCATAGGCTAATCTTAAACTTCAGTTTTCCTATAGGTAAAATAAGAAAAAGAATATGCCTCCCACAGAGGGTGCACATGGGTTTGTTATATTTGTAAAATGAATCCAGTGCCTTGCAGTGGCTCTCAGGTCTCTTTCCATGGTTCTTTTCCTTCCAGCTTCAATAGGGACAATGATGAGCAATTTCCTAGCCAGCATGTGTAAATTTTACTGTATCGCAGGTAGCTTTAAGCAGCACACCACAGGTCATATTTCCCCTTATTAACAGAAGGTCTTACATTAATTACATAATACATAAATGCTGTTATCATGCTTGTCAGGGACATCTTCATTTAAAACCAAGCTAACTGCTTCAAACAGCTTCAAGTAAAGGAGACAGGAGGAAATCATAGTGTCCGGATCAGACCATGTGACCACAATTCAGCAGTGCCAGCTTTTCTTAATGAAACTAGGTGCCAAGACAGTGCACAGAAGGAAAAAACATTGAACAAATCCAGAAGTGCAGCAGAGAAATGAAGGAGAAAGTATATTCTAATAATGCTGTTAAGTCTTCTTCCCTTTTATTTCTCTTGAGAGTAGAATTCATTTCCTTGTGTTCCAACACAGTGACTCAGAGTGGACACCTATATGTTTTTGAAAGATTTGTTGTTGTTGACCTGGCACATGTGCTGCTTTTAATCAGCCAACCCAGGCCTGATGCTGGACCTAATAAGAGAGAGGCACGACTAGACAAAGAAACCATTTCCCATTATGTGTGGGAAAATAATCATTATACAAAACCCTATTATTTTGTACAGTGTTTATCTTCTCCAGTCACAAGTGAGGGGACTTAATTTACTTCACATTGAATGAACTTTTCGTCTCCCTCCCTCCACCCTTTACAAACAGTAAGTAGAGTGATTTCCTCCCTGCAGTGTGGTTAGACCAGTTAGAACATCCATCTTGGTACACGCAGATTTGAAAGGTGATGTTGGAAAAGAGAAGCATAAGGAAACTGCTGTTCTACATTCAGTGTCTGACTAGCAGACCCAGCAAACAGAACCCGATTGTGGGTGAAGGGAGAAAGCATAGCCTCACTTTCTTCTGATTTCCACAGCTGAGGCTTACTTTTCTGCTCACACAAGCGTGGTGTAATCTTCACTGTTCTCCATAAAGACCTTTAATTTAGTCCTAGATAGTTATGGTCGAAGGAGATGAGCAGGGAAAGTGCCCTATTGATTCCAAGGAAAAGTTGGACCAAAGACTCGCTGTTTGAAGATACATAATCCCTGAGATTGACACAGTACAGCACCCAGTGTGAAGCAGCATCAACACACTCTCTCAGTATCTCCAAATATGGCCAATGGGAGGCAAGGAAGAAGAGGACAAATTTTACATGTCCATTGAATCTGTGAGTCAAAGAAGCTTGAGATTGAACCTGACCGGCAGCCTGTCTCCAGCCTGTAGTTGAGTCATTTGCTGAGAACTGTGCACATATTTCCTTGTTAGATAGTACTATTTCTAGTGGTTAGGTACTAGGCCAATCTTCATAGGCCACGTTGACTTGAGAGATGCAGAAACAAAGGCAGGACCTTGATGTTCTCTAGCTGGGCACTATCACAGCAGAAGAATGAGGCAGAGAAAATGAAAGGGAGATGGGAAGCAAAGCAAGACTCTCACCTGGAGATCTTGTTTAATTATGGCTCTTGCCAAAACTGTGCAAACCACATGTAAATGACTATAATTCCTCTCCTGACAGAAATCTCACAAATAGGATTGTCATCCATATTTGTAATCAAAATCCTAGCTTTTCTTGTGGCCTACATGTGATAAGAGTTCTGTTGATTCCATTTGAGCCATATTTCATATTAGCCTATAACTGTATGAAATGTACATCGTAAACCACCTTATAAATTCACTTCCTAAACAAGGGTTGTTTGAATATAAATAAGTATGTGAAAACCGAGAATCTCGTAACCCAAGTAAAAATATTACTGAGGGTGAGTGGATACAGATAGAGGGAGTTGTTCTAGTTTCTCTTTAATTGCTGAGACAAAACACTGGCCAATACCAACTTGGGGAGGAAAGGGTTTATTCAGCTTACAACTTCTGGGTCATAGTTCATCACTCAGGGAGCCCAAGGTAGGAACTCAGGGCAGGAACTTGGAGGCAGGAACTGAAGCACCAGCCATGGAGGAATGCTTTTTACTGGCTTCCTCCCCGGCCCATGTTTAACCTGCTTTTTTTCAACCTGCTTTCTTATACTGTACATAACAACCTGCTCAGGGGTAGCACCACCCATAGTGGTCTGGGCCCTCCCACATTGCTCAACAATCAAGACAATACTCCACAGAAGTAGCCACAGGCCAGTCCAATGGAGCCAATTCCCCAGCTGAGGATCCCTCAACCCAGGTGTGTCAAGTTGACGCTAAAGCTATCCAGCACAGGGGTTAAAGTTTCAAGTGGAGTTGGGGGTAGCAGCATTGGGGATCAGAGGGGGTGAGGGGTTACTAAACCAAAACTAAGGAAGTATGAAGACACCTTGTGGTAACCTGCTAGTTTGAAACTATTTAAAAAAATTTTTTTAAATTTATTTCTGTATGTGTATGAATGTACTGCCTGCATGCAGGTCTGTGCACCCGTGTAGTGCAATGCAGTGGAGGTCAGAAGAGGGTGTCGGATTCCCCTGGAACTGGAGTTCTCCTGGAATTGGAGTTTCAGACAGTTCTCGGCTGCCATGTGGGTGCTGGGGATCGAACCCGGGTCCTCTGTAAGAGCAGTCGGCACTCTCAACCACTAGGCCCCATCTCTCCAGCCCCAAAACTATTTTTAAAAATAAATTTAAAAACAAAATGAGTTTGACCTTGGCATAGATGCCTTTGGTCCCAGCACTCAGGAGACAATCAGGCAGATCCCTGTGAGATCAAGGCTAGCCTGGTCTACACAGTGAGTTCCAGGCCACATGAGGCTACAGGGAGACCCTGTCTCAAAAAGACCAAGATACAAACAAACAAATAAAAGAGGTTTGAACAGAGATACAATGCTACTCCCATCAGACATCATTTTATTAAATGAAAATCATTAGCTGCTTTTCAGAGAGAACCCAGAAGTATCCCAAACAGTACAGATTATTGTCATTGCTCTTGGTGAATCATCTCCTTTTCCTGAGGATACTATACGGTTAGGTTATAGGACAGAGAGAAATCCCTGTTGAACTGATCAGGAAACTCTCTCTGCTGGCTAGATTTCTTAATACTGAAAGAATCTATGTAAGCTTCTTAGACAGAAAAGACATCAGTTGTCTTATTCAGCACTTGGCCTTGCATGCTATAATACCAACCTGCCAGGCAAGATGTGCCCACTGGTGCAAGAGTGGCATGGCTGTTGCGGGGCGGGTGTGTGTGTGTGTGTGTGTGTGTGTGTGTGTGTGTGTGTGTATGTAATCAATTGTTTTTCTGATTGGATTTGAGGCCTGGTCCACAGTAGGGATTTTATTCCTGGTACTGTAAACCTGGTCAAAAAGTCCATGGCTAATGAGGCCATAGGCCAAAGAGGAAGCACACTATTGTTGTTTTGTTAAATGGTCATGTGGCTGTCCTTCTAAATATTTATGTCTATACTCATAGTTTTGTGATGCAGTCCACCTTGGACACAGAAGCTTCTTTTTACATAAGATAGTGTCTAATGCAGAAACTTATAACAGATGCAAGTGCTGAGAATAAGTGGCTCTGAGTACTCAGCCCTAAATGGGGCATCTTTATCAATCTCTACTCTCCAAGGCTCAAGGAACATTTCAGAAGCTAGGAGCCTGGAGGATGGGGAGAACTTGTGTGCAGTGCTGTCTTCTAGGCATGATGTGGTTGTTGCATGCATCACGTAGCAGCTGTGGTTACCTGCAAAACACTACACAAGATTAAGCCAGTTAAAATGCCGAAATAGACAAGGAAGGGCTCCCGAGGCCCCAGTAGCAGCTGCTGGCAGTTGATGGCAGCTATGGGGAGGAGGAGTCATTTTTCTTCGGAAGCGTGGCCACTGGTAGGGTTCTCACACTCCAGTGGATTGCTCCATACCAATGGGTACATGGACAGTGAAAGGAAACCTTCATTAACCCTGCAAACCATAACGCAATTCTTGCTTTGCAAATAAGCCAATGCTAGACCCTCACAAATCCCAACCATAACACTCTGGGAACAAGCCCTCCTGAGACTTGAGATGCTTATCTATTGGGAAGAATACAGGCTTAAATTTTGTACCCAGTCTCCATGACTCTGTTTACTTACACAGAAGTCTGTGAGCTCCATTGCTCTTTGGCGCCTGTTGTACTGCAGACTCCCGCTGGTCAGTACTCACTCCCCAGCACTAATAAAGGCCCATGTGAATTCCATGAGGCTGTTTGCTCTTCTTTCTTACCTGCAACTCTTTCAGCTTCTAATCTTAGCATTTGTCTGGGAGAGAGTTAAAACTCATTTCCTAATAGGCAGTACTAATTGGATTCAATGGGTTATTAAAAACATATAAACAATACAAAAGGACATAAGGTTGAAAGGGTGATATGTTTGCGAACAATCTAGGAGAAGTTAGAGGAGGGAGTAGGGGATGGATGTGACCAAAAATATGTAGGAAATGTTCAAGGAACAAAAATAAATATTTGGGGGTTGGAGAGATGGCTCAGTGGTTAAGAGCACTGACTGCTCTTACAGAGGACCCAGGTTGATTCCCAGCACCCACATGGGAGCTAAGAACCATCTTTCGTGCTGGACATGGTGGCACAGGCCTTTAATCCCAGCACTCGTGAGGCAGAGACAGGCGGATCTTTGTGAGTTCAAGGACACCCTGGTCTACAGAGCAAGCTCCAGGCCAGCTGGGACCAAAGGGAGATCCTGTGTCAAAAATACCAAAAAAATATTATGAAAATAATAAAACATTATTACTTTATCTCTTAAATCTTTTGAATAATATAACTTCAAAAGCCACCAAAATCATGAATAACACTATTGTTGAAACACATGAGAAGACTCTCTTTTGAGAAGCCTGCATCCATCCTTGGGTGTGTATAGAGGTATTCTGTGTGTGTGTGTGTGTGTGTGTGTGTGTGTATACATTAAAAATAGTAAAAATGTTTCTTAACTCCAGCTTTCCTTCATGCTGACCTTCCCTGAGATTCCTTCCTGTGATAGAAGCCAGTGATCTTGGCTTCACCCAGGTACAGATCTCTGAAAAGTACTCTCCAGGATACAGAGCTGTGTCTCCCACTACCACTGATAGTATAGTCTGAAGCTTTGTGTGTACCTAATCTTCTTATGTTGAAGCCCAAGCAGCAATACAATCATATTTTGAGTTGGAACTTTTGGAAGGTGATTGGTTCATGAGCCAGGGATATGAATCCCTTGATAAAGAGTCACAGAAGCTTGTTCACTTGTTCCATTGTGTGGAAACAGAGAAGCTAAGACCTGTGAAGAACACCCCTCACTAGACACAGAATCTGCTAGTGCCTGTGTCATGGACTGCCCATACTCCAAGATGATAGGCAGTAATTTTCTGTTGGTTAAAAATTACTCATCTACAGTATTTTATTGTAACAGCACATAGACTAAGACATTAGGATGCTCATGTTTCCATGGACATAAGCCATAAAGTACTAGGAATATTACTAGTCATGGGATACATAGTGTGTATTTCTGGAGTCAGCTGCTTTCACAAGTCTTTTAAAACAAGTTTTTATGAAAGTATAGAGAATAAAGCTAAAGTCACAAGAATTTCTAAAACTCAGACATACACAGAAGCTATAAATGGAAGTTAACCTTGTGATTACTTTGCATAAATTTACATTTTTGAGTTATTTCAACTAGCAGGACTACATTTATTTGTGAAGAGACATTTTTAAATCAAGCAAGCACAAACTTTATGAATTCTCTTAGTAGGAAAATTTAGTCACAGTTATTCATTTATTCTTCTTCATTATCCAGCTCTTTCTGTGGGCAAGCTTAAGAATTACTGAATGCTGGGTGTGGTGGCGCATGCCTTTAATCCCAGCACTTGGGAGGCAGAGGCAGGCAGATCTCTGTGAATTCAAGGCCAATCTGGTCTACAGAGTGAGCTCCAGGCCAGCTGGGACTAAAGGGAGACCCTGTCTTAAAAATACCACCCCCCCCAAAAAAAGAATTACTGAAAAGATTCTTGGACTATATTTAAGATTAAGATGATCTGAATTCAAAGTACAGCTTCACCAAAATACCATGCACATTATTGCATCCAATAAACTTTACTAAGCACTTACTATGTGATAGATACGATGGGCCAGAGACATTGCTTATCTGTTAAAGGGAAGAGAGTAATATTAGCATATGGTGTTATTAAAATCAAATATGGTAATCTCTAGGGCTGTAGATGGATAGCTAAGTGGATAAATAACTTGCCACATAAGGATGAAGACCAGAGTTTTGATCTCCAAAACCCCTGTAAAAAGGTGCAGCAAGCATGGCATCTGCCTGTAATCTCATCACCTGGGGGGCAGAGTTCAAGGGTTCTTGGAACTAGCTGGCTAGAAAATACCGAGTTCACCTGAGAGACTTTGCATCAATAATCAAGTGGAGAGTGCTCAAGGAAGACATTTGATGTTAGCTTCAGACACACACACACACACACACACACACAGAACTCACACAGGTACATGCTTTTGCACAAATGTGTACAAACTCAGAAACATACATGCATAAAGACACAAATTTACAGTCAAAATATAGTTTTCTATTTGCAAAAGTATTTCATACCTAGAATTCACACAAATATTCTTTGCAAGTTTAGTTACTTGTGGACTACAATTCTTCAAACTACCCTTTAAACTTGGCCATTATTTACAATAGTGCTTCCATGCTAAGTCTCCTATGTTAGACCACCAGAGAGCACATCTCCCCTCCTGATCTCTGCTCCCTCTTCTAATAACTCTGCTTCCTTCTTGTCATACTAGGCTGGCCAGCTGAGGGCAGAATGACACCACATCATGAATAACACAGTAGCCTGATCAGTTCTCAGGATCAAAAATAGAATGTATTGGTTCAAGGATCCTTCTCATCCTTTAGGGCCCCATGGTGAATTCATTGCTCTTTCATTGTATAACAGGTCAACTCTTTAGTTGTGCAAAACATCATGGCAAGTGTTTGCAAATCACTACATAAGCAATTCTGAAGAAAAGAAAAGACAGTGAGGTGAGTCTTTTCAGTGACATTTGCCAGTTTCTTCTGGCATTAAGACAGCCCTGAATCCTGCAGAGAGTTATCTACTGGCTGTTGAGGCCCACATCCCAAGACAATACGAAATATACTATACCCTCTTCCTGAAGGAGCACATCATTTACTCCATGCAAAAGAAAAAAAAAAACACTTTATAATGAGAGTAAAACAGGGGAAAGAAGGGACTAAAGTAGAAGAATTTCCAAATGAAGGGAAGTCATTCTCATCTCAAGGAAAGCTTTTTTTTAGAAACTGGAGCTAGAGGCTCTCTCGAAAGAATAGAGGAAGGGAAAACCATTTAATATATCTAGTCAAAACTTGCCATTTGAAAGGTATAAATGCAGACAATCTTCCTTTAGAACAAAGAAAACCACAAAGATCTTTTGTTTTTACTATATGATTTCTTTTTTTATTATTACTTCTTTTTTTTCATTTTTTAACAATAAGTAATCATTTATGAGTACAAGCATCCTTCATGTAAAACCAATTTGCAAGCAGTTGTGCCCAAACCCACACAGCCCATGGGTCCCACCATCCAGCAGGGGGCGCTTGTATGTTCAATCAAGTTGATCAGATGAGTGCCCAGACTATATTGCTGTAGTTTCGTCATTCACCCCAATCGCAGCCCTTACATTCTATCATGCCCCCTCTTCTGCAGGTCATGCCCCCTCTTCTGCAGGTTGTTCCCTAGGCTTAGAAAAGGGGCACAGGTGGATGAGAAGCAAAACCGTCTACTTTCTCTGGAGCTGTTGTCTTGGACTCTGGTCAATTCTGGCTGTTTCCTTTCATAGGCTGACAGTTTGTCCAGGAATAACCTTTCAATCCTACTAATGAAGCACAAGCAATTAGATATATAGGTATTTAAGCAGTACTAATTGTTATGGTAGGTTACTTTGGTATAGACACAGATGTTTGGATGGTATGTTAATCCATGAATTATGTTTTTTCTGTAAAATATGATAGGGTCTTACTGTGGCTTTTAACATCTCCTAACCACTAGAAGATGTAAGCTTGTGGCATCAGCCGGGGGTTATTCCTCCAAGGAGAGAGCTAAGAGCCAATTAGATTTGGGATATACAGGCATATGGCTGCCACTGCTGCACAGTATTTCCAGGCAGGTGAGGTGTAGCTGTTGCTGACGGAGGAGTCTTGCTGGACTCTGGGAGACCTATATTTGCTTTATTGGTTTAGTGGCCTTTGGTAACACTCTCTGGTATTCCAGAGACCAACTGTACACTTGCAAGTGTGGTCTCAATGCATCTTTCTCATGCTTACATCAGGGCTTTGACAGCAGGGCCTTATTGCCTCTCTTCTTGCAGGTATCCCAGTTTACAGGAAAGAAGCCTTTACCTTTTTTTGGGGGGGGGGGCTTGGATCCCCTGGCCAACATCTCCTTGGTAGAATAATCCATTGCTGATATCAGCCACAATATTGGTCCCTTTGCTTCTAGATAGTTCATCAAAGTTTTTTTTTTTTTAATTAGCTTACAAACTTTCTTTGGATTTTGTGAAAACCACAAAGATCTTTACAAAATCCAAAGAAAGTTTGTAAGCTAATTAAAAAAAACTTTGATGAACTATCTAGAAGCAAAGGAACCAATATTGTGGTTGTTACAGTTAATTCAAGAGAATAAAGAAACTACTTCCTTACCACATCTGCATATGGTCCTGGAAACAAGTTATTTTCTTATAGGTGTGCATGTGTGTTGAGTAACTGCTCTGTCTGGCACACTGGATAGGAGCTTGGGGGATTGAAAGGACAATGCAGACCCTCAGACCTCTGTTCACTATTTACTGGGAAAATAATGCCGATGTATACTTCCTTCTAAAGAGCATTCTGAAATTGCTTTGCAGAAGGAGTGTTATATTAAAAGAAAGCAAATATAGTATAGAAATACAAGATTAGTTATGCGAGAATGTCTAAAATGGAAACTTAAAGGAGAAACATTTTAAGAAGATAAAATAAAAATATAAGTGTAGTTACTGGAAAAAATACTCAGTGGTAGAATCCATGCCTAGTATGTGTGATATCCTAGATTCAATTCTTAGGACTAAACATATATGTATATATAAAATTATATATATACACATATATATATATATATATATGTGTGTGTGTGTGTGTGTGTGTGTGTGTGTATACACAAACATGGGCACGTGCATGCACGCCCCCACACACATAAATTTTGGTGCCACCTTTAATTTTTCTCCCCAATTTTCCTCAGCTTAATTGGTTAATTTGGAAGGGGTTTAGAAATGGTATAATTTGTCTGTTTACCATCCATCAAAATTCATGGCTATCTTGTGCATGGCCTTGTTTTTTTAAGACAGAAACCAGCCCCATGCTGATCCACAGGGGTGAATCCTAAGTGGATTATATTCATTCCACTATCCTCAACCTTCCCCCTGCCAGTGGTTTCTTCAGAAATAAGCATGTGAAGCAAGGATTGCTAGTGATGCCAAAACAAAGAAAGACTGATTGCCCTGATGCTAATACTGGACCCAAGGAAGAGCCATTTTTTTTCTTCTTTTTCTGGTTATTCTGTTTTCCCCCATGTGATACCTAGAGCTGCTGGTTAGCTTGATAGAGTAGGAAAATAGAAGGAGGCTGAGCCCTAATTATTACATCCTGAACTTTCTTATGCAACATCTCTATCTTATGCAACATGAAAAGATAATAAATGTCCTTACCACTGTAGCTGGCTGTTTCTGCTTCTGTTATATGCTGAGAGAGTCTTAAACTCTGTCTTACTCTGGGTGAGAAATAGGCACAGGCATGGGCCACAATAGATAGTTCTCTCTTGTTGAATTGTACATGGGGAAAAATTTGGTAAAGATTTCTCAGATAGGCCCAAATTTGATTATGATTGGAATTTGCTATCCTCCCCTCCACAGGCTCATGGCTTCTGCAATGTTTTCAACCAACACTGAAATTAGACTGGGAAGAAGCATTGAGTAGGAGAATTTAGGGGAAAAAGAGATGAAGGGTATGGCTAAAACCATCACACAACTTAATCAACTAAAATACAGCAACCAAACACTGCCCTGAACTAGCAGTGCCTCCTTCCGCGTGTGGCACATAAACCTCCACCCAGAATTTCCGTTTCTTCAGCACTTGGAAAGATTGCTTCACATACACATTATGCCCAGAGAAGTATCATAAAGTAGTATTGTAAAGTAGGTAGAACTAGCATTTCTACCATTTAGTAGATAAATGAATTAAGATCCAGAATGATTAAATGACTTCTTCAAAAGACAGGGAATATAATTATGACTAAACTTAAATATTTATTGATAGTATTATATATTTTACACATATATTTATTAATAAATATGTAATTAAATACAAATATAAACCATACAAGATTTATGTTATGAAAAATTCTTCCATGATAATAGAAAGGAGAGGATAGATACATCACAAATGTAAGAGGCACAAAAACCATTTTTGTGAGGGAACATTTTAGGAGAGAGTATTGAATTAGTTACTTTTGTCTTTGTTAGTATGAAATGTTTCGAAAACAACTTTAAAGAGAAAAGTTTATTTTGGTTCATGTTTTAGGACTATATAGCAAGTTGGAGAGATGGCTTGATTTTTCATGTGATCCCTGTGTGAGCCACTGTGTAAAAAGCTGGGCCCAATGGCAGGCACCTGTAATCCCTGCTAATCCCAGCACTCTGAGGAGGTGGAGGCATGAAGGTCCCTGGGTTTACTGGCCAGCCAGTCTGTCCAATCAGCAAGCTTATGTTCAGAAAGAGAAAAATTCTAGCTTAAAAGAAAGGTGGAGAGCAGTTAAGGCCTCCACACATGCACACACAGATGTGCATGGGGGCATGGGCACACACTCACACACACAAACATATACACACATGTATACATACACACCCACACACAGACACACACACAGATAGATAGACATACACACACACACTCACACTCACACTCAAAGAGAGGATATAGTCTATCATGATGAAAAATCTATCATGATGGCAGTGTAAGCATGAAGTGGCTGGTTGGTAGTCATGAAGAAGAGAAAAGGTTCTCATCTCACTTTCTCCTTTCCTCATTCCTAGGGACTTTTCCTGTTGTCTGGGAACACATTCTATGGGGGTGGTGTGATCTATATTCAGGGTGGATCTTCTGTCATCAGTTAAATATCTCTGGAAATATTCTCACATAAATATTCCCACACAGATGTGTGTCTCTCAAGTGAGTGTAATTCCAGTTAACTTGCCAATGAAGATTAAGCATTGCAAATATTATTCCCATGGCTTCTGACTTGCACTCCAAGGAACTGTACCATACCATATTCAAGAGAATTCAACAAGTTTTTAAAATGTATTCCTGTTCTTAGCCTTTCCTATAGAGCCCTTGGTTGAGCCTTAATTGGTAAGGAAAAGGGAGAGAGGAAAGCAAGTAAGGCAACTCTAACAGCAAGACTAGCATATGCTACCATGAAAAAGAGGTGCCACCCAGCTGGCTTCAAGGGATCTTTACATGGCTTCCTTCACCAGAGCACTAGATATGGAATGCACCAAAGATGAAGCACAAGGAGGAACACAAGAAGTACTGCTGCTGAAGATTCTGCCCTGGCCTCCTTGGATACTGTTGAGAGCCAGGCTAAGAATCTTGGGCTGGTGTCCATAACGCTGGGTGTACAAACATTGCTCTATTCAGAAGCCCAATAAATAATGTATAAACTAAGTGCCTAGCACCACTTACCTTACTTTGAATTGCATGGAAAAATAGCATGGATTGATGAATACATAGGTATGTAGCTAGGGCTCATAAAAGCTAAGTGCTGCATAGATGGATAATTCTTTTACTTTATCTGTGGAATTACCATGTTTATGGTAAAATCTGATACAGAATAACTTATGTACTCATGATACATATATGTTTATTTTTGAGGAAAGACATGAAATACACTAAACATTTTACAAAGTGAAATACAAATTGATTGTTTATGAAACAAATATTATATATCAGAATTTGAAAAATTTATTTTAACTATCTCATAGGAAAATTGCACTCAATCTGAGAGAAATCAAGTAAACTATTTTTAGTTTTCATGTAATTACTTTGAAATGTGACAATCCTGGGCTGGAGAGATGGCATAGTGGTTAAGAGCGCCGACTCTTCTTGCAGAGGACCCAGGTTCGATCCCCAGGACCCACATAGTGGCTGAGAACCGTCTTTAACTCCAGTTCCAGGGGAATCTGACACCCTCTTCTGACCTCCATGGCATTGCATGACACAGGTACACAAACTTGCATGCACACAGTACATTCATACACATACAAAAATAAATAAACAAATAAAAAATTTTAAAAAAGAAATGTGACAATCCTACAACACATTCCAGTTACATTAAAGAAATTGGCATTCATTAGACTTTTACTGTTCCTTTGTTCTGAATTCAAATAATTCCAATCCCAGCCAATTCAACCTCCATCATTAGAAGAGAAAGGTGCAAGATGGGAATCACAGGAAACATAAGAGGATGGAGGTATAATGATTTGCCTTTAAAGAAAGTTTTCTGGGGCTGAAGAGACAGCTCAGCAGTTAAGAGCATAGGCTGCTCTTGCAGAGGACCGGGGTTTGATTCCCAGCACCCACATGGAGGTTAACAACCGTCTGTAATTCCAATTCCAGGGGATCCCACATGCTCTTCTGACCTTTGTAGGCATTGCGGGACATGGGTGCTCCTACATACATGCAGGCATTACACTCATAATATAGTAAAAATGTCCATTCTACCCAAATTAATATACGAATTCAACGCAATTCCAATTAAAATCCCCAGGACATTCTTTGCAGGCTTGGAAAAAAATTCTTAAATTCATGCTTCAGAAAGTAAGTCTGGTCAAGCAAGACTTGATTTTGTTCTCAAGTGGATGGAACTGGTGGATGAGGAGCTGAAAGGAGGAAGGGGGTCCCCCCCTCAAAAACCTGAGAGACATCTGAGAACCAGATCCTCAACTGATCTCAACGAAACAAAACCTTGGTTAATCCGGGCTAACTGTGTGGCCTTAAGCATCCAGAAGGAAAGAACAACCAGAAATAAATAATCAGTAAGACCAGAAAAACTGTAATGCAGACATAAAACTTGAGATCTCAGTAAAAAGACAAAAAGAAAAAAGAGAGCACTGTTGTTTGGCAATTCTTTTTTTTATTTTTTTATTTTTTTTTTAATTTTTTTATTTATTTCCGTATGTGTATGAATGTACTGTCTGCATGCAAGTCTGTGCACCCGTGTCGTGCAATGCCGCGGAGGTCAGAAGAGGGTCTCAGATTCCCCTGGAACTGGAGTTCTCCTGGAATTGGAGTTTCAGACGGCTCTCGGCCGCCATGTGGGTGCTGGGGATCGAACCCGGGTCCTCTGCAAGAGCGGTCGGCGCTCTTAACCGCTAGGCCATCGCTCCAGCCCTGTTTGGCAATTCTTACAGGCAGATGCATCTGCTCTGTGGATGCCACTGCTTTTGGCACTCCTCAAGGACATGAGATACAGCTTTTTAACCTTCCAATGTCGACTGAGGACTGCTGAGATACTCAGCTCGTGAACTAAGCAGCTAATGGGAATTTGGCTTCGCTAGACTATGGACTGCCTTTGTTGGACTACCTTGGCTGTATCATGGAGGCCAATGCGTGGGGATCAAGACAGAACGCGTGCTTACTGGATTTCATTTGGATGACTATGGGAGGGAAATATGGGAGGGAAAGACCCCAATGTGGAGCACAAGGACTGATGGTTGTTTGGGCTTGCCAAGGAGGAGCCTTCGAGCACTTCCTTAAGGAAAATATGACATCTTTTAGGAAAAAAAGTCCTCCAATTCAAGTGATATGTGTATGTATATATTTATGTATATATAACTATGTATATATATGCATATAAACTGAAGAAATACAAGTAGGAGAGAACAATAACAACAAAAGAACTGGAAAAAAAACTCTGGGAAGATTCAGATAAAGATGCAGGACATGTATGGCAGAGTACAGGGACTTGGGTGGGGTCGGGGGGCATGGAAAGGGAAGTAACTCTAGATTCGACTTAGAAATGATGTAAGACTTATGGAAAAGGTTTAATAACAATAAAAATAATTTTGTGAAAACAATAGAAAATAAAACTGGCAAAAAAATGTTCAACATCCAACCTCTGCTCAAAACAGTAAACTCTGCATTGAAAATTTTAAAAGAGACTAAGAAAAAGATGAAAGGCATGTTTGGCAGAGTGCGTGAGCTCTGGTGGGGTGGGGGGGACAAGGAAGGAGGAACAGGTCTAGATTCGATTGGAAATTTTGTATCGAATGCACAAAGCTTCAATGAAAGTTGGCAAAAAAATGTTCAACATCCTCAGCCATCAAGAAAATGAAAATTTAAAGTACTTTGAGATTTAATCTTATCTCAGAGTAGTTAGGATGGAAAAAATAAACAACAATAAACGCTGGCATGAATATAGAATAGGGGGAACACTTATTCACTGATGGTAGTAGGGAAAAGAGGTAAAGACACATGGAAATTGGTGTGGAGGTTCCTCAAAAACTGCAAATCAATCTACCCCAAACTCCAGCTATACCACTCTTGGGCATATACCCAAAGGACTCTACATGCTGCTAGAGAGATACTTGTTCGTCTAGGTTTATTGCTGCTCTGTTTACCACAGACAGAAAATGGTAACAGTTTAGATGTCCACAAACTGATGAATGGATAATGAATGAAAATATAATATATTTACATAATAGTACATTACTCAGCTACTAAGAAAAATGAAATGATGAAAGTCACTGGTAAATATATGGAACTGGAATCAATCATCCTGAGTTAGGTAACTGGGATCCAGAAAGATGAACATCTCATGCTTTCCTCATATGTAGATGTTGGTTTTGAATCTTTAGATATATGTGTTTCATTTGGAATATCTGTAAAAGTCAGGGACAACTGTTATGGGAATAACCAATTGCTTTCTGCCTGGGTTTAAGAACTACTTCAAGGGATAGGACACATGCTTTGCTCTATTATCAGGGCCAAGAACCTGTAGCTGGATAGGGCATGCATTCTGGGAGAACCTGACTAACATTTTAATAAATGGACATACTATTGAAATGACTCATAATAACTTACTGCTATACCCTTAAATTAGTGACTCTCTCAACCTTCATTAGAGATTCTTCTTGCAGTAAAAGGCAGCTATCACAGGAACCCATGACTTGCCTTGGATAAGAGACTATGGAATACTCAGTCCTACATGGGGCATCTACATCATTCTCACCTTGAGACTCAGGAATATTTGCCAAAGAGGGGTCATAAATGTCTTAAGAACCAGAAGTGGTAGATAACTACAAGAAAATGGTTTCCCAGATAGGAGGAAAAGTGCACATATGAACTCACAGTAGTTGCTACAGCATGTACAAGACCTGCCCATGCCATTAAAATCCCAACATGGAGGGTGGAGGTGAGCATGAGGTCTTATCCATGGCTAAAGAGCTAACATCAGTTTTCTGTGGTGTGGCTCCTCATCAGTCAACCATGGTCCAGGTCTGGTTCCATGAGGTCTTATCCATGGCTAAAGAGCTGACATCAGTTTTCTGTGGTGTGGCTCCTCATCAATCAACCATGGTCCAGGTCTGGTTCCACGAGGTCTTATCCATGGCTAAAGAGTTAACATCAGTTTTCTGTGGTGTGGCTCCTCATCAATCAACCATGGTCCAGGTCTGTTTCCAAACTCAAGTATTTTAGCAGCACAAATTGGACTCAATGGAATAAAAAAAAGAACATGAATTTGGGTGGATAAAGAGGTAGGGGTAGATCTGGGAGGAGTTCAGGAGAGGGGAATATGATCAAAGCACATCCTATGAAACTCCAAAGTAATTTAATGAAACTATTTTTAAAACTCTCCCTTTCTTTTTTTTCAGATTTTTAAAACTTTATTAAAGAGTTATCCATTTTTTCTTTACATAGAAAGTGGAATAGAGAAACAGATTAGATCAACATGTATTTGTCTTAAGCAAATACAAAAGGTCTTTGAGTTCTTATCAAAATAGAAACCCCTGTTCTATGAAGAAGGTAAGATAGTGCTGTGTTTGCAAATATCCTTTTGTAATCATTTTTGTTGCAATCATACTAATCCTTTCTTCATACTTCCTTATAAAGAACAGAAAGACAGCTTATCTTTATGTTCTTTTTCATAAATGTTAGAAAATTTAGATAGAAGATTGTCACAGTTTAACAAAATGTAGAAAAGAGGTGTCAGGAAAATCACATTCTTTCAACTCCATCTTTTCCTTATAAACATTACACAGAAAGTGATCCATAATACGTCCTTGTAAGATTCAGTTGTAACCCACAAACTGCTTTTTTTTTTCTGAATAAGCAAGTTCAATACTATTTTTTTGTTTATTTTTTAAGGGATTCTTCAATATAAGAGCACAGTTGTTTTCAGATCACATTAATGTTGCTCAGTTTGCCATACAATTAGGTAATTGGTGCTAGCATCCACAGATGAGGGACACCATTTGTCATTTGTTTTCCTGGGACTGTGTTATTTCACTCAGCATGATATCTTCTAGCTCCATCCATTTACCTGCAAAGTTCATGATGTCATCTTTCTTTACCGCTGCATAGAACTCCATTGTGTAGNTCATGATGTCATCTTTCTTTACCGCTGCATAGAACTCCATTGTGTAGATGTACCACATTTTCTCTATCCACTGGTCAGTTGAGGGGCACGTGGGTTGATTTCACCTCCTTGCTATTGTGAAGAGAGCTGCAATAAACATGGCTGTGCATGTATCTCTGTGGTAAGATGAGTCTTGTGGGTACATACCCAGGAATGGTATGGCTGGGTCAGTTAACTCTCCCTTTCTAAGGGATAAAAGAATCTGTGATTTCTTGCTCATGCAGATAGTGAAGGTCTTAGACACAGATTTATTAAAATCCATCCATGCACACTGTGATGGCTCCAAAGTATTTAGACACTTGGTTCCCAGTTCTTACTATTTGGGGAGGGTTATGGGACCTTTAGAAGGTGCGGCCATGCTGGATGAGGCGTGTCTCTTGGGGAAAGTTTGAGAGTTCAAAACCGTGTCCCACTTTTGGATTCTCTTTCTGCTTCTTGTGCCTGCTTGAAGATATGAGCACCCACTCAGTTTTCAGGTCCAGCCACCTCTGCCTCCATGCCTTCCCACCTTGATGGACAGTTATACCTTGATGGACTCTTATCCTTCTGGAATTCTAAACCAAATCTCTTTCTTTTTAAAATTGCCTTGGTTATAGTGTTTATCACTGCAACAGATATATTCAGTAACGTATATACACATGTATCTTTTAGAAAATGTTTTTGTAGCCCAGGTTGAAGATCATTCTCCAAGAGAGGAGAAAATATTATTGATAAGGCATGCCAAGGAAAGATGGGGTTGATTTTAGAGCATTAGCCCAGAATGAACGTGGAAGGCAGATGGGTGGAAACCAAGAATGGAGAGTTTAGGGAAATCAGCTAAGAAGCTTCTTTAGCCTTTCAAATCTGGGAGAAGGATGGAACTGGGGAAAGAATTTGAGAAACACTGAAAGGCAATGCTTAGCAGGATTCATGAACGGCAGATGGTAGAAAGCAGGATGAAAATGAAACAGAAAGCAAACAATGGTTAATTGATTATCCATTGTGAGGATTAAATATATTCCTTGGACACTCAATATCTATATATAGTTTTAAGATTAATGCATGATATAATACTGTAAAAATTCTGTAACCTTTGACTTTAGCTTTCTTCAGTTCTATTAAGACATGGCTATTCATTCAACATGCAAACTGTCCCTCAGTGCTGTAGCTCTGGGCATCTTCACTTCAAGAGACCCTATCTCCAGGAGTTCACTGAGTCTTGGGTGTGTCATGAACACTAATCTATAGTTGCAGCAATAAAAAGAATGTCCAGTGAGTGAAGATTGGGGAAAGCAGAGTCTAGACTCAGACCTATGTGACTTTGAGTAAATTATTTAGTATTTGTAACCTTGACTTTTTTCAGCTAGAAAGAAAATTATACTAATGAGATGATTTTCCAAGTTCCTCACCTACCCCAATCTTATTATAAGGTTCACAAATCAATTGGCTCTGGGCAGGCCAACCCTGTGAGAGCAGTGAGAGAGTTAAGGAGCAGAGTGAAGTTTATGACAGATCATGAGGATGAATTAGCTGCAGGGAGAGTCAAAAGTGTAAATTACTGTAGGCTTGGGGGTCTTCTACAGCTTTCCTGTCAGCACCCGAAGGAAGCAGGTGCTAATGATACCACGGGGACAAAACTGCAGATTATTGCTAAAGCAGCAGGCAATGGAAAACCCAAATTTACAGTAATGTAATCTGAATCTGTGCCAGCATCAGCCCCACGAAGATCCTTTGGGGTAGGTGACAGCACTCTGAAAAGTAGAAAATGATGGCTAAATAATAAAGTCTGAAGTCAATGTAATACATGCCTCCTTGATTTTTTTTCTTTTTAAACAGATAGCATTACATTAGCAAATACCTCTTCCCAACTAAGGAAAAGATTAATTTTCCCAATAATCTGTAAACAGATGAAACCATCTTGCTTTTAAGCACATGAAAAGAACATTTGTCCAAATCTTTCATATTCTCTCATGGTTCATACTCAGACCTAAAGGAGATTAGATGACACTAGTATGAGGAAGACTGAATTGTAAAAGGGAAGGAAATCAGAGGGACAGAGCCAGCAAACTGAGACTGGATTCCCTGATACCTAAACAATTAGTTTAATTAGGAAAGTACTCAGAGTTAAAGAGCCAAGCAAGCCAACTACATCTGTGCCCAGGGGTAGGTGACCAGGATCTGTGATCTCCAACTTAATCACTTCTATTTTCAATCACATGTTGCATGTGAATGTTTTTGGAAAACAAAGCAACTTTATTTACCCCGTGGATTTTGCAGTGTTCCCATGTGCCCCACTGGGGCTCTTCTGTCCACTGTAGACAGCGCTTCTCACAGTTAACTTTTCATCGTCCGTCTGGAATGCTTCCTCCTTCCCACTTCATGTTTGTGTTCCTGTTATTTTGTTGGTTGTTTATTTCATTTACTTTTTTGTTTTATCTTGTAGTGCTGGAGACTGAACCCAGGGTCACACGAGTACCTGCAGGCAAGGGCTCTGCACTCTGCTCTTTCTCCACAGTCCTGTCCCATCCTATCTCTGTCTCCTTAAGTTCTGCCTGCTCTTGTTCCATTTCTAACCAACTATTATTTTTTGTTTGTTTGTTTGTGTTACAGACTGTGATTGGTAATTCAAAACTTGATCTTCCTAATTGTTTTCATTCTTAAAATAATTTTGTAATTTTTACATACTTTCTTTTTGTATTTTCAAGACAGGGTCTCCCTGTAGCCCCAGCTGTCCTGGAACTCACTCTGTAGACCAGGCTGGCCTTGAACTCACAAAGATCCACCTGCCTCTGCCTCCCAAGTGCTAGGATTAAAGGTGTGTGCCACCACACCCGTCAACTTTTACATACTTTTAGCTATCCATACTTTAGCTAGCTATCCTTTGTTTTAATGCCTTTTAAGGCGCAGGACATTGAACATCTGATGAACTAGTTGATTGGTTAGTTGAAGTACATCCAATATCAAATAGCTTCAGCATCCTGTTTGTCAAGATTCTGAAGTGACAAGCTTGTCTTTAATCCTTCATCCATAACAAAAGTGAATGTGGCAATACCAGAAACAGATTTGCTGAGCACCTACATCATCCTACCACCACCCTGGTAGCACCTCCATCATCCTACCACCACCCTAGTAGCATCTACATCATGCCTACCACCACCCTGGTAGCACCTCCATCATCCTACCACCACCCTGGTAGCACCTCCATCATCCTACCACCACCCTGGTAGCACCTCCATCATTCTACCACCACCCTGGTAGCACCTCCATCATTCTACCACCACCCTGGTAGCACCTCCATCATCCTACCACCACCCTGGTAGCACCTCCATCATCCTACCACCACCCTGGTAGCACCTCCATCATCCTACCACCACCCTGGTAGCACCTCCATCATCCTACCGCCACCCTGGTAGCACCTCCATCATCCTACCGCCACTCTGGTAGCACCTCCATCATCCTACCACCACCCTGGTAGCACCTACATCATCCTACCACCACCCTGGTAGCACCTACATCATCCTACCCCCACCCTGGTAGCACCTACCTCCCAGGATCGCATGACTCACATCAGAATGCATTAAATAAAAGCCCTCAGAGATTCCCCTTAGCAATAAACATGGAGATCAAGCAAGACTATGGTTTGGGTAAAAAAATGGAAATACAGAGACAGAAGAGGGAAAAGATGGCAACAGAGAGCAAGGAGACTATGACATGGTCCCACGTGCAACAAGAAAGCATGAGTCTTATAAGGTTGTAATACCATGAAAGCAACTAGAAAAGTATTTTGTGAATCAAGATACCTCTCCTAGAGGAGAGATTATAGTTTTAATACTAGAAAAATAGGAACTAGAAGCAATCTCAACTCAGGCATCAGGAGTTGAAGTGAGGTCATCATGAAGTGCACAAGGTAGAACATATTTAATCTTCCTTTCAAATCAGCAGAAAATGCTGTTCAGAGTTTGAGAATTCTTGAAACCCATCTAACAGTCACTCAGTGCATCTGAAAAACCTGTGTTTATTGTTGATGAGATATAAATGCACAATCTTGTATTAGCAGTGTCTCTATGTGTACATGGGGAAAGATACAATCAGATTCTCCCATTTCTATGAGACGTACCAAGTCAACTGGAATTTACATACAATTCATTGTAACAGTAAGCAGGGCATTTATGATGACAGCTTCCACAACATATGAAAGCATTATGTGATAAGTACTGTTATTAATTATTTATAAATATTAACTCACACCAATTCTGATATTACCCCAATTTCACAAATAAAGAATTGAAAACACCACTGAACTAATTTTTTCTAAGATCTTTCTTTCTTAGGGTCAGATAAATGAAGATGAGATTTGAACTTACATCTGACCTCATAGTTCTGGGTCCTGGGTAGGGTGCTTGCCTCATCATTACGTCATTATTCCTTTAAAAATATTTTTATCAGCCAGGCATGGTGGAACACTCCTTTAAACCCAGCACTAGGGAGGCAGAGGCAGGTGGATCTCTCTGAGTTCAAGGCCAGCCTGGTGTACATAGTGAGTACTAGGCCAGCTTGGGGTACAGGGAGACCTTGTCTCAAAAAAAACCAAAAATTTTTTTTATTGATTTGTGAACTTCATACAATGTATTTTGATATTATTCAGACCCTCATCTTCTCTCCAACCCCAGCTTACAACCTCCACACTATGACTTCACATTCTCTATTTTTTAAGGCCTACTGAATCTGATCTGTATTGCCCAAGTGCTCTTTGGTATGGGTCTATCCCTTGTAGTCTGGTAAACTTACCAGGTGTCAGACTGGTAAAGAAAACTGACTTGCCCTGCCCTTTAAGGAAGGGCTTTTAGCTACATGTTATAAAGAAATGACACTAGCTGCAAATGAAGTTTATTCTCTTTCTACTAACCCTACACCCAACCTATCCCCACAGAGCCTAGATATCACTGTCTCCCTAGTGTAAAACTAAGAAGACTAGTTTTAGGTTTATTAATATGCTTTTGGTAAAGGACCTTCAAAATTCCCTTTTGTCTCTGAAGTCATCAAGCCCAACCTCCTTTACTTCTTACTCCTTTTGTAGACCAGGTGCTCTTCAGGAAGCTGTTATTCTTCTAGATCATTCCAAACTCAGTTTTTCCTAATAATTGATTTCCTTCTTACCAAAATAGCTTCTGATTATGTACATTCGTCTAGTTGAGGCGTATCTTTTATGGTTTATGTTAATCTCCTAGAAACTGAAAGGCAATTTGAGACAGTTGCAGATAGTATCTGACTCATTGTTATAGATAAAGATCTGTATCAGCTCTCTCTCTCTCTCTCTCTCTCTCTCTCTCTCTCTCTCTCTCTCTGTCTTTCTGTTGATAAAACATCCCTTTCTGAGCACCCACCAGCACAGACTTCATTTTGCACTCCCAATGCTCAGTGTGCCCAATGAGCAGCATTTGAACACCATAGGCCAGTGTCCCAACCTTTCACAACTCAGACAAGTCAGCATCTGCTTGTTGATCTGTTGATCATGCAGAAGTGACTGAAAATTTAAATATTTCACAGAACTCTCTCAAATACAAATTCTTTTCTGTGTGTACACATGTGGTGAGGATGAAAGAGGATGAGGGTGGGAGATTCTAGAGACCTTATATCTGAGCTTGAACTTTGTTTTATAAATAAAATTTATGAACAGACCATGTTCCCCAACTTTTGATAATCAGGAAAAGAGTCATCCCAGATTCCCAGAGCTCCAGGAAGACAATGCCAATACTTCACCCTGGCTCACCATTTGGATTTCATACACTGACAGTAGCTTCTTTTACCAGCCATACTATTTCTCCCTCCTTCTCTTCCTCCCTCCCTCTCTCCTTTCCTCCCTCTGTCCCTCCCTCTCTCCCTTCCTTTCTTCCCTTTTTCCACTCTCAAGTCCTTCCTACCCCCTCTTGCACATGTTCTTTTGCTGTCCCTTACCTTAGTGGATGCTACTTCCTTTCAGATATGTGAACAGACACTGGATTTGCTGTTAAATATAAAATAGATACTACCAAATTTGGGGACAAAAATGTGCTTTTGAAGGAGTCAGTAGAGGCCCATATTTACAGGACATTTATTGCTGCCACTTTATAGGGAAAATTAGTCTTTTATGCTTTCAGTAATGATTCCCTAGGCCCTCTTTTCATAATGGCATGCTCATAAATTCCTTGTTTTTATAGCAGGGAAAATATATTCTAAAATGCGTTCTTTCTCATTCACTACAATCTACTGGGAGAGAATAGAGAAACATTATGGGATGCAGACACTGTGCTGGACAAGTCCATAATACCAGTAGGCCACTAGGCACTGACCACTTCTCGGGACTGGGAGTTGGGGGCACTGTATAACTGAGAGACAGCATACACTTGTGGAAACACAGCTGCTATTTAAAGAATAAAAAGATCAGAGTTTTGTCGGAGAAAGCTAGTGCAGGCTCTCTGAACGTCTTTGCTGGGACTGGCTGATAGGAACCAGATGCTGTTTTTAAAAGGTCCCCTCTGTTAGAGGTCTAGATTCCACACACCCTTTCTCTACTGCTTCAAAAATTGGCTAGAATTATTTGAAGTTCTATAGGTTCCCTAGCCAACAGCTTTGAAATAGGCAGTCCATTCCTGGCATTAGGCTTTTACTTTGCTAGCCTATGATGTCTAGTGGGGGCAACATTCCCCTGTTATAAGGTAATTGCTTTTGATTTCTTTTATAATATAATGTATCTACTTTAAGAAGCTTCTATAGTGGTAGATTTTTATATGGCTTTTTGAAAAGCTTTTAGTGCTTTCTACACCTCTCTGCTCTCCCTCTATTCCACCATCCCACCCCACACCCCACACCTCCTACTCTATTTCCCTCCTGCACTGGATAGCTTTAGTGTTAACTTGACACACCTGGGTTGAGGGATCCTCAGTTGAGGGAACTGGCTCCATTGGACTGGCCTGTGTCCATATCTGTGGAGTATTGTCTTGATTGATGAGTGATATGGGAGGGCCCAGCCCATCGTGGGTGAAGCCACCCCTGGCAGGTTGTTGTGTATTGTATCAGATGGTAGGTTGAGCATGGGTCAGAGGAGCAAGCCAGTTAGCAGCATTCCGCCATGGCCTGTGCCTCAGTTCCTGCCCTGAGTTCCTACCTTGGGCTCCCTGAGTGATGAACTGTAACCCAAGAGATATGAACTGAATAAACCTTTTCCTCCCCATGTTGCTAGTGGTCACAGTGTTTTGTCACAGTATTTGAAAGGAAACTAGAACACCTCCCTTGCCCCTTTTATAGCACTGCATTCTACCTCCTGTTCTAGGAAACACCATGGTGGCCTTTTATTAGTTTCCTGATATCTCTGAATTTTCCAAATTTAAATGTGCACATCTTAAGATTTCAAGGCTAGCAGTCAGCAAGAACATGCAATGCTTGTTTTTCTGGCTCAAGGTTACTTTACTTAGGATGATTGTTTCCAGGTCCAACCATTTACCTGCAAATTACATATTTTCTTTTTTTAATGAGTTGAATAATATTCCATTGTATAGATCCACCACACCATCATCATCCATTCATCAGTTGACAGAGATCTAGATTGTTTCTAATAGACCTTTAAAATATACTGGCCATTGCCCCTGCTATTGGTTACCCATTAGAGCTTAATGGTAAGACCTTATTGCCGAAGAGGCTACTTTACATGAGCCGAAGAACCAACGAGGAGAAATCAAGCTGGTGCTGACTTCAAAGCCTCATCTCTACTGATTAGTCCTCATAATGCTGGAAGGTACTATGCAAGCTATCCGAAGTGAAAATTTATCATCAGCCTTACACAGATGTGAATCCTGGGATCTACAACAACTGGCCTGTGGGACAAAACAACTGGCCCACTTGTGCAATAGTAGCATGGATAGCATGGAAGTCACCAACCATTTCCTAACTGGATGTAAGGTATGGGCCAAAGGATAGAGCCTATATGTGACATTGTAGGCTGTGATAATACAACTGGCTAGAGTTTATTAGACCTTTACTATGTTCCAGGTATTACAACAACAACAAAAACCTAATATTCAATTTCTTTTGCTTGTATAATCCTTCCAACAATCCTATGAAGCAGAAATTGCCACAAGCAAGGAAGCTGAAGACCTGTGTGCTACAGTTACCTGCCCAGGCTTCAACTGGAAACCTGGAATTCAAACCTATGTTTGCTGCATTGCATACAGGAATGACTATTTCATTCATTCATTCATTCATTCATTCATTCATTAAGAGAGAGAGAGGAACGAGTGATTGACAAAAAAAAATTTTTCTTGCCTGGTGCTTGTTTTGAGCAAAGGCAATTCATGAAAAGTTTAGAGACTGAGTGACAGCAATTCTCAGTTGTTAATATACATTGGAAACACTGAGGGAGCTTTTTAAAAAACCCTGACACCTACCTTCCTCTTCAAAGATGCTCAGGATTTTAAAAGCCCCTACATGATTCTACTTTGTAGCCAGAGTGGTAAGCTACTGCCCAGCAGTGATAGCCCTACAAAAAAGAAAGACAACAGTTCAGGTCTAGGCTCCAGAGGCTCCCTTCCCACGTAAAAATCAGGAGGCAGATTAGGGTGGGGGAAGAGTGAATGGCTAAGAATTGTTGGAATTCAATTTTCATTGCTCCATTCTGAATGGCAACTTTCCCGGTAGATACATTACTAGTCATGTCCCAGCCATAAAACATAGAACTCTCATTTCCTCAGCAGCATTATATACTCTGAGTGCTTTTCAGCGTTATTAACCTCCATGATCAAAATAGATAGGGAGGCTGAAAGCTGGGGAAAACCTCTTTATATCTTCTGAATTGCAAAGCTATATAGTGAAAAAGAAGTCAGCCTGTGTACAAGTGTTTCTGCCCCAGTCAGAGAAACCCAGAGCCACACAGATTTACTATATGTAAATACAAGGTTCAGGGGGAAAATGGATTTTGAAAAATAAATGTATCACAAACTCATTCCTATTAGTATAATGAAATAATTTGAATGTGTGCCACATGAACAAAGCCATCACAGCTTCCTTTATGCACATTTCTATGCAAAACTAAAATATGTACAGGAAACATCCACTATTTAGTGCTCCTCAGTATATACTCCCCTCTTATTTGGATGAATCAATAATTGATAAAAAAACAAGTTCATTTCTTGGTGGGGAAGCTTAGGAAAGATAAATAGTCCCTCTTTTTCCCAGAATATGAGTGTCTTGCTCTGACAGCATAGCTAATTAGATGCTCCCATACTGAGCAGACCTTGAAGGAAAGGTGTAGAAACTGTCAAAAGATTTTTTCATGGAAGAAAGGATCTTAGAACTCAAGCATTCAAATGTCCAAGAGAGACAGAACCCAATAGCATGATGATTCTACTTAACAAATGGAAGTGTCCTGAGTAGCAGTGGTGTACACTGTTCATCATCCATGCCATGTCATCCTTGAACCAACCTTCCTGGGTTCCAGGTGTTACCCAGTTACTTTCTAAAAAGTTCCTCATCCTTTTATATTGGTGAGAATGAACTTGGTTCTTTCCAACTAAGAGCTGTACACATAGCAGGTAACAGGGATCTCTAATTGCTGCTCCTTGTGATGAGGGAAAATTAACTAAATGTGGAACTAATGAACTAGGATCTCAGCATGACTCTGCTCTGTGTGCTAGATAAAGATGTGCTAAAATATATTTGGTAAAAATCTACATACTTCTAATAAGTATGATTTTGATTTATGTAGGATTAACAGGACTTTGTAATAGTGCTTTTAAAGTTCTAGCTCAGTGGTTAAAAGCTGTAAGAAGGAAAATACTCCACTTCGAGCTCAGGCCACCAGAGGACAGGACAGACAACCAGAAAAACTAGTCTGTGAGCATCTTGAAAAATGCTGCCTATTGAATTGTCTTAAGGAAATATCTGCTTATAATGTGTCATATTTGTTAAAATGGCTGAGACTGTACTAGCATCAGCAGTTTATCTTGTTACTAAGAATGTCACAACCCTTGGCCACACTTGCCCCAAATATCTGCTTTTGCAAAACATTTACATTTTATATAATATTAGAAAGGGCATATATACATCTGTGTTAAAACTCTCAAATCCACTGTTCTAGTTTCTCTTCCATTGCTGTGACAAAACACTCTGACCAACACCAACTTGGGGAGGAAAGGGTTTATTCAGCTCACATCTCCTGGGTCGTAGGTCATCACTCAGGAAGCCCAAGGCAGGAACTCAGGGCAGGAACCTGGAGGCAGGAGCTGAAGCACAGGCCATGGAGGAATGCTTCTTACTGGCTTGCTCCTCTGGCCCATGCCCAGCCTGCCTTCTTATATGGTACACAACAACCTGCCCAGGGTGGCACCACCCGTAGTGGGCTAGACCCTCCCACATTGCTCGACAATCAAGACAATATTCCACAGACGTGGCCGCAGGCTAGTCCAATGGAGCCAATTCCCCAGTTGAGGCTCCCTCAACCCAGGTGTGACAAGTTGACACTAACGCTATCCAGCACATCTACCAATATGGTTATTGCCAAAGGATGAGATCAAAATTCTTCCTTTTGTTTTTTTGGTGTTTTTGAGACAGGGTTTCCCTTTAAGTTCCAGCTGGCCTGGAGCTCACTCTGTAGACCAGGCTGGCCTTGAACTCACAGAGATCCGCCTGCCTTTGCCTCCAGAGTGCCAGGATTAAACGCGTGTGCTACCACGCCCTGCACTAAAGACAGTTCTTAGCCACCTGGGAATCGAACCCAGGTCCTCTGCAAGAGCAGTCAGTGCTCTTAACTGCTGAGCCATCTTTCCAGCCCCAAGAGATGAACATTCTTTAAACAACTCCAGGTATTTCTGATGAGACCTCAATTTCTCTAGAGCAGTATCTCAGACTGAGGCCTCAGTAAATAAAGAGATGCTTCTTCCACTTTCTGAGTATGAATCTCATCTTCTTGCTGTACCAGGTCAGTCTCAGTTTAGATTTCGTAACACTTTAACAACTGGTTATCCAGGAATACCCACATGGGCTTCCATCTAAAGGTATTAGCAAATGGCAATTTCTAAGTGCAAATGTCTCTAACAATCTCTCACTAAAACATCTGTGGTGGTTTAAATGAGAATGTCCTCTATAGGCTCCAAGTATTTGGACCTTTTGTCCACACACAGTTGGTGGCGCTGTTTTGGGAGGTCTTAGAAGGTGTGGCTGTGCTGGAGGACACATGTTACTAAAGGTGGGCTTAGAGAGTTGAGAAGCCTTACTGATCTTCAGTCTCACCCTCTGCTTCCTGTGCCTGCTTGAAGATGTGAGCCTCTGCTTCCTGCTCCTGTTCCAGCACTTCCTGCCACTGCGCCTCCCACCATGACGGACTTTAATTCCCCTGGAATCATAGCTGAAATAAACTCTTCCTTTTTTAAGTTCCCTTGGTTGGGGTGTTGCTATCACAGCAACAGAAAGGCAACTAATACAAAATCCAACTGTGCATATGCATGTTCACTTCTGCACTTTTAGTCTACAATTGTGAGAATTTTGGATACAGTGCTAATGAGTCATGTCACTTTAAGTTATAATTTAAAGACTATGACTTGATTTCTTGATCTGAGGATTGGGCATACATATTACAAACAATTTCACTAGGAGGTCACACCAAGGATTAGGTAGTGAAAAGTAAGCTATTATGTACAAAACTTTATTGTACCAGTTGGTTTTAGGATTAAATATCCAAGTGTACCACATTCAAAATTATCACTACACGTTTTTGTCTGGTGTCTTTTCTGTGAGTATGAAGAAAAACCATTTTTATCTGAAAGATCTTTTCTTAGTAATTTGATAGGAAAATACAAATCGCCTTCAATCTTCTGCAACATGTAAGAGTATTAAACTGTATTTCAGATTAGGAGTCAATGAAAATGTTCTCATAGGTTAGCTAAGGTGTTACTATAAACATCACCAGCAGAGGCTAATAGAGAGAATGCCCTGTCATATCAACTGTAATTCTCAAGCTAAGGACCATCTTCTTCATGTTCACAGCCCCTAATGATCTTTCATTTACAGACCACTTGCTATCTCCAGTTTTCATTCTTTTATGACAAACACTTTGAGAAAAAAATGGGGCCATTGCAATATGAGACTGGAATCAAACAAGTTTATATATTGATAAGAACATTATAACTTTGAGTAGATTTCTACACTCTTTCCATTCTTAGTTTCTTCCATGAAATATATATGTGTGTATACATAATAATATAAAATTCCTGACATAGTTCTTGCTATGTTATTAGTGAGATTGGTTGACTCCATTCAGATAATTAGGACACTTGATGAATACCAATATTTATTTATTCAAGATATATTGTTCACGGATAAGGCTATATACATACAAATAAAGAGAGGCCAGATATGACATCAAAATACAGTTGGTAATTAACCCATTGGTTAAAGCTAATAACCATCAGAAATATATTTGGCATATCTCACTTTTCCCTGTCTCCTAAAACAATATCACCACCTTCCCCAAATACTCTAAAACTCTGCCCTGCAAATCCAGTAATAATAATCTTTCTAACTCTACAAGATTAAGCCCAATTATCTCCTTCTCTGTATCTCTTCCTATGGAGTGTCTCCCACCCATAGACAGTAATATGCTAGTAAATGTTTAATGACTCATTCTCTGGGAGGAGAAAGCCCATATAATGTTTGCCAATTTCTTCTGTATAAATACTATAACCATGGCTGATTTTAAGCCAGCAATGTGATTATCAGTACATACAGCTGGGAAAACACAAGCAATCAACTCTCATATGCTAGTACAAACTAGCTGCAGCCACCTGTAACTTCAGCTCCAGGGGATCTAATGCCCTCCTCTGGCTTCCACAGGAAGTCACATGTACATGGCATGGGTTCATGTGTGTGCACAGCAGGTGGGGCTGGCTGTATAAGAAAGGTGGCTGAGCAAGCCAGAGGAAGCAAGCCATTAGTGTAGTGATCCTCCATGGCTTCTGCTTCAGTTCCTGCTCGTGCTCCTGCCTTGTCTTCTTTCTATAATGTACTGTAACCTGTAAGCTGAATAAACCCTTTGCTCCCAAGCTGGCTCTGACCATGGTGTCTGTCTATTACAGCCAGAAGCAAGCTAACAAACTAGAATATATACGCCATTTATTTCCTATTTGGAGAATAATATTCTGATGTACTAGTATATGACCTTCTTCTCTTCCCACCAAGTTGCTTTAGTTCATGATGTTTATCACAGCAACAGAAAAATCAAACTGAGGGATGGAATAACTTGAAATTCATAGTGTTTAACCTAACCTCAAAACTGTATTCCCAAGTACGCTTTGGTGTGGATCCATCCACTGGAGCCTAGTTAATCTACCAAGAGTCACACCATTAAAGAGACTGACTGTCTCCTGAGCAGCCATTGACTTCCAATAGTTACTTAGGTAGGGTTGGATTTCTTATGTTCTTCCCAATTCCCCACATCTGTGCTTGGATTTCGCTGGTTTGAGCTTAGGTGGGGCTTGTACATGCTGTCACCATTGCTGTCAGTTCATATGAGTAACTTCCCAGCTGTCTGGAAAACTGTTTTGTTGTGGTCAGCAACCACCTCTAGCTCTTACAATCTTTCTGCCTCCTCTGCCACAATGACCCTGAGCCTTGGGAGGCTGAAGTTTGCTGTAGGGGTCCAATTCAAGGATAATCACTGTAGTTTTTTATTCTCCACACATTGGCCAGTTGTGGTTCTTTTGGTTAATCACTATCTGCTATATAGGGAAGCTTCTCTGCTGAAAACTATTGTTTAAACTGAAAAACCCTAAAAGAAAAGCTTTCTCCAAGCATATTTCATTTAAGATTTCATCCCTAACAAATGACATTGAAGTCAAATTAGCAGTAAGAGACTATTTTACAGAAACATTGCTAGTGATAATGACAGCATTTCAACTGCTTATTGCAAGAGTATCACTAAGCAAGCTGTTTTATGTGCATTCTAGTGTGTTCTATCCTTCACAAACTTTTATTTAGCAAAGCAGTCAATGATACACACAAGTGTAAATTTTATCTATGACTGTAAGATTCTTTTTATTTTGCACTTTTCTAAAGTTATACTGTCAGCCAGAGCCTGGTACAGGTAGACTGATAGCATGCAAGCCTTCCAACTTGCACCTCTTACTCTGCAAGTGAAAAGATGGGGGCCAAGGCCTTGGAGGCATTGATTTAAGGCATGACATGAAATAATACCCACACAAATGGGTTGTTTCACATTTAATCATATTCTTTTGGTATTTATTTAATTAAAAGCACAACTATATTTATAATGAAAGCTTGTGCCTTCCAAGGCCCATAACCTTATTTCCTTGAAGCACTCACTGAAGAGGAACTTTAAGTACTTCTCTTCTTAGTCAAATATATCCTATTTTCATTAGAGGTGCCTGAGCACACAGACATTCACCATGGTTTTATTGATAATTGTAACTGATTAACCACAAACTCCAATAGAAGGAGGATTGAGTGCTTTTTATTAATTAACATAGTCAAGTGAAGGAAAACAGCCTACATGAGGGATAGCTTGTATAAAAATAATTGACTCATTAATCTTAACCATATGAACATGTTCACATTCACAAGGCCAGTTGCTAGAAGGGATTCAAGCCAGAATAGCACATTCACACCAGTATGATGTAGTTCTTTCTTTGGGACTAGCTTGGAATTCCTTAGAGTGGTGAAGGTTTTTTGTAGGACATAATCATAAGAGAGGCAATGTTTCATAATAGCAATCTTAGCTGCACCTTTACAAGCTGCAAGACATTTGGGGGAAGCAACATTCTCATTTTCATCCTAGCACATAGGCAGCTGTTACCCCCAAATCATGCCCAAGCTTTTTAATGCTGAAGTATTATTGACAGTATCATCTCAAGTGTCTTTGCCAAGCATCAGAAGGGTGCACACCATGATCTGAGACCCAGAGTGCCAAGCACCCTGAAAACTAGTGGTTACAAAGAGACTAGGACACGGGAGGCATAAGCCTGGGAAGCAGTTGCTTAATAACAAAAGAAGTACTCCTTCACACAGCAGGTAGTAAACATGTGAAATTTGTTACTCCTTAAGAGTTGGACAAACCAAGAACTATAATTAGGTTCCAGAAGGCTTATAAAATGTCATGGATGCCCAAAATCTGACTGGGTGCTGGAGAGAAACTTGGGGTGTATGGACGCATTCCCAACTTTGATGTTATGAGAGACAGCTCCATACTAATTTTTATGTATATATATATATATATATATATATATATATATTACAATATTATGTTACAAATAAATCTAGACCCATGTCCCCCTCCCTACCCCACCCCACAGCGCTCATGCATTTTGCCAAAATCTTTCATCTTTTTCTCAGTCTTTCTCAACATTCTTGATGTATAAGTTGACTATATCCAGCAGAAGTTCTCTATTTCAGTCAGTTTTTTGACGTAGTTTGTTCTGACTTGTTGTTTTTGATGTGTTGTTGTTCTTTCCAATATGCTCCCTCCCAACTATTTGTACAAAAGCTCAAGGAGCCCTGCACGAAATACTTAAAACTAGGTAATTGGCTCCTAGCACCCCCCGATGAGTTGGTATTCTCCCCAGGAGTGGTTATGGCGTGGTTAGGGGTAGGATAGCGCTCCCCCATTATGCTCTTTTCACTCATGGTTGCTTGGCTATTTGGGGTCTTTATTTTTCCATATGAAATAAGGACTTTTTTTTCCAAGCCTGTGAAGAAAAACTCTTGGGGGATTTTAAATTGGAATCACTTTGAATCTGTATTTAGTTTGGGTAGAATGGACTTTTTTTTTTTTTTTTTTGTACAGAGTGAGAGATAGGAGTCTTTCCATCTTCTGATGTCTTCTTCCATTTCCTTCTTCAGAGGTACTATTTTTTTTGTAGAGATCTTTGGTGGTCTTTGGTAGGTTTGTTCCTAGGTATCTTGTTTTGAGGCTGTTGTGAGTGGGAGGGTCTCCTTGTATTTCTTTTTCACGTTCTGTTGTTGGTGTAAATAAAGGCTACTGATTTTCTAAGTAAACTTTGTATCCTGCCAATTTACTGAAACTCTTAATATTTCTAGGACTTTTGTTAGAGTTTTCGCCTCCTTAGGTAAATGACACATATCATCAGCAAAACTGGATAGCTTGAATTTCCTCTTTTTCCAATTAGTACTCTTTTTACTTTCCTTTTTTTGCCTTATTGCCCTGGGCACGTGTTTCAAGGCACTATATTGAAGAGGACGTGGTGACAGGGGCAAGCCTTGCCAAGTTCCATACCTTTGAGGGGAATGCTTCTATTTTTCTTCCCCTTCTAGGATGATGTTGGCTGTGGGTTTCTGTATAGTAGCTTTGATTACATGAGGAATGATCCCTTCCAAACCAATTCCCTTAGGACTTTAAGCATGAAGGGCTGCTGGGGATTTTGTCAAAGGCTTTTCTTTGTCAGTTGTGATGATGGTGTGGTTTTTTGTTTTCAGTCAATTTATGTGTTTTTATGATCTTTATTGATTTTCATATGTTGACCTATCCCTGCCATCTCTGTTCTGAATCCAACTTGGTCATGATATGGATGATCTTTTGATGTGGTTGCTATGCAGGTTGGGAAGTATTTTCTGTTGAGAATTTTTGCATCTGTGTCATTAATTAGATGGGTCTAACAGTCTCCTTTTTGGTCGTATCTTTGCCTGGTATTGGTATTAAAGTGATGGCAGACTTCATAGACGGAATTTGGGGCGATTTCCTCTGCTTGAATCCTTCTGAAAAATTGAGTAATAAGGTGTAAGTCTTTTGAAATGTTTTATAGAATTCTGCCTGAACACGTCTGGGCCTGGTCTTTTTTTAGTTGGGAAGTTCTTATTACATCTTCAATTTCTTCATATTTAATTATGTGTCTGTTTAAGCTGTTGATCTTTTCTTAGTTATGCTTTGGTTGATTCTCAGGCTTCCGATATTCGTCCATTTCTTTCTAGGTTTTCAAACTTAGTCGAGTACAGGTTTTGAAGTATTCCCGTATTGATTGTCTGGCTCTTTTCATTGTCTGTTGTGATGTTCCCCTTTATATCACAAATTTTATTTATTTGGAGTTGTTCCTTCTTTCTTTTTGTTAACTGGGCTAGAGGTCTGTCTATCTTGTTTATTCTTTCAAAGAACCAACTTTTGGATTCATTGATTTTTTGTATTGTTTTCTTTGTTTCTATTTCATTGATTTCTGCTCTGATTTTTGTTATTTCTTCCTGTCTGTTGTGTTTAGGGTTCATTTGTTGTTGTCTCTCAAGTGTTTTTAGATGCAGTGTTAGATCATTCACTTGTGCTCTTTCCGTTTTTCTGATGTAGCCACTCAGAGGGCTATAAACTTCCCTCTTAGGACTGCTTTTAAAATATCTTATAGGTTTTGTTGTGTTGTATTATCACTGTCATTCAATTCCAGGAATGCTTTTATTTCTTTCATTTCTTCCTTGACCCATTCATTATTCGGGAGAGTGTTGTTTAGTCTCCATGTGTTCTTGTAGATAGTAGGGCTTATCCTGGTGTTGATATTGAGCTTTATTGCACTATAGTCTGATAGAATGCATAAAATTATTTCAATATTTTTGTATTTGTTGAGGTTTTTTTTTTCTGTTTCCCAGTATGTGGTCGATTTTGGAGAATGTTTTGTAGGGTGCTGAGTAGAAAGTGTATTCTCTGCTATTTGGGTGGACTATTCAGTAGATGTCTGTGAGGTCCATTTGGTGTATCATATCATTCAGTTCAGATGTTTCTCTGTTTACTCTTTGTCTGGTTGATCTGTCCAAAGGACTTGTGGGGTATTGAAGTCCCCTACTATGAGTGTGTTGGGGTTAATCTGTGCTTTGAGGTCCTGAAGAATTGTCTTTATAAAGTTTGGTGCACCAGAGTTTGGAGCATATACATTCATGATTGTGAAATCTTCATGGCCACTTGTTCCTTTGATAAAGGTGTAATGGTCCTCTTTGTCTCTTCTGATTTCTTTTACTTTGAAGTCTATTTTGTCTGATACTAAAATAGCAACACCTGCTTTCTTTTTGATACCATTTTCTTGGAATATTTTTTTCCATTCCTTCACCTTAAGTTGGTGCCTATCCTTGAGAGTGAGATGGGTTTCTAGCAGACAGCATATAGATGGGTTTTGTTTCCTAATCCAATCTCCCAGTCTATGTTTTTTTGTTTGGGAAGTTTAGTCTATTGATATTTAAGGTTAAAATTGAAAGACACACGTTGCTTCCTTTCACCTTATTATCCATTTGCATTTTGAGTCTTGGTTTCTACTTCTGTAATTATGTTTTTATTAATTTCTCTTTCCAGGTGCCTGGGGATAGTTGCTCCTCTCTTCTGTCCTTTGAATTGCTTCAAGTATTTTCTCAAGGGTTGGTTTTCCAGACATGTATTCTATGATCTTGCTTATGTCATGGAAATTTTTTCTCTCTCCTTCAAATATAATGGACATTTTTTTCTGGGTATAGTAACCTGGGTTGGCATCTATAGTCCTTTAACACTGGGAATGCTTTGCTTCACATTCTTCTTGCTTTCATAGTTTGCACTGAGAAGTCAGTTGCAATTCTGATGTTTTTCTCCTTATATGTAACATTGTTTTTCTCTTGTGGCTTTCAGAATTTTGTCTTTGTTTTGGGTGTCTAGCATTTTAACTATGATATGCTGTGGGTAGTTTCTTTTCTGATCTTGTCTTTTTGGAGTTCTATGTGCTTCTTATATTTGTATTGGTTTGTCTGTTTTTTTGTTTGGGGAAATTTTCATCTATTATTCTGTTGAAGATCTGATCAATACTATTCTCTTGGGATTCTTCTCCTATTCCTATGATGCAGAGGTTTGATCTTTTCATAGTGTCCCATATTTCCTGGTTGTTCCACTTTTGTGTATTTTTAAACTTTTCATAATCTTTATTTGAGGTTGTTAGTTGTTCTGTATTGTCTTCCAGGTCTGATATTCTATTTCTGAGGTCTCCATTCTATTTCTGAGGCTTTTTCCATTCCTTTCCTCTTGATTGGATGAGTGTTCTATTTCCTTTTTCATTTCATCCTTTAGTATTTCATTTCTTTAGTATTTCCACTTCCTTTATCTCTACCTGTAGCTCCTTGCTTCACTGTTTGCTTTCCTTTTTCAGTGTTTGCACTTCCTCTACATCTTTCTTGAGTTTTTTCATTCTCTCTCCTTAGTTCTCTGACTTGTTCTTTATATTCTTTGATTTCTTTGAATATGTCTGCAGTTGTTCCTCTATAATCTGTGTCCTGTGCCATCCCCAGGGGTATCCCACTGTAGGAATCTCCCACAGAGTTGGTAGAGCTTGGTGTGGAATTATTCAGCATCTTTCTCATGTTGTCCCTTCCTTGTGTCCCTGGCATGTGGGTTTCCTTTTTTGCCTGTATTCTGATGTGAATCGAATCACAAATTCCTCTTCACTAAGTTGAAGTCTTGTTTTGCTTGCCTCCTTCAGATGCTTTTTTTTTTCCTCTTCCTTGTTTATGGAAAGGCTTATCTAGGTTTCAGGCTTTCAATTTTGTTTATATATTGGAAGTCTAACTCACTCTTCCCTTTCTGTTCTGAAGGTTCACCAAAAAATCCACTTGGACACTCCCTCAGCAATTCCAGTTGGCGGGGATTGGGGGTATGTGTGGGGAGATATATTCTGTGCTTCAGGTGGTCCTGGGAAGTTCCTGATCTAAGCTCTGTGTAAACAAGCCTCACAGTGGCAACAGGCCTACCTTTAATACGACCTAGCAGGGGACTCCACCCTGACAGCCACACCAGAAGATGATTTAAAAGGCCCACATTTAATACCAGCTAGCAGGGCAACTCTACCCTGACAGCCACACAAGACAATGATTTAACTACCCAACAAACCAACCAATTATTTAACAACCCAGAGATAGATCTATCTAACAATCTGCCTGGCTGAAGCTCCTACCTGTGCTTCAGGTGGTCCTGGGAAGTCCCTGATCTAAACTCTGTGCACTCGGCTCCATAGTACTTTAAGAAATATTTATTGCTCCAAACAATTAAAATAAAATATTTGATTGAGTAAACCATTAGAATGATAAAATAGTCCATGTTGTTTGCTCTAAGTGTTCCTAAAGTAGACAAAGGCATCAGAATCTGGACTCTAGCTTTAGTCTGACTCATTTAAAGTTGTGTGGTTTGTGAAAGTCTCTAAACCTCCATCATATGAACTTGAATATATCTTTCTTACCCTCACTTCCTACATCTCTTTGTTAGTGTGAGAAGTGAATGAAATTCAGCTTTGTAAACTGCAAAATACTGTGCACATATGAATATTGTATCTCTCTTTTTTTTTATTGGTGTTTCTGAGAGAGTGTGCTGGATAGCTTTAGTGTCAACTTGACACACCTGGGTTGAGGGAGACTCAATTGGGGAATTTGGTCCATTGAATTGGCCTGTGGCCACATCTGTGGTGTATTGTCTTGATTGTCGAGCAGTGACAGTATAAGAAGGCAGGCTGGGCATGAGTGAGAGCAAGCCAGTAGAGAGCAAGCCAGTGAACAGCAGTCCTCCATGGCCTCCAGGTTCCTGCCCTGAGTTCCTGTCTTGGGCTCCCTAAGTGATGAAATGTGACCCAGGAGATGTAAGCTGAATAAACCCTTTCCTCCCCAAGTTGGTATCAGAGAGTTTTGTCACAGCAATGGAAAGACAAACTAGAATAGAGAGGGTCTCCCTTTAGCCCCGGCTGGCCTGGACCTCACTCTGTAGACTATGCTGGCCTTGAACACATGCCTGTGACCATGCTTGCCTGTGCCTCCCGAGTGATGGGATTAAAGACCTATGCCACCATTCCTGGCAAATATTGTATCTTTTAACAATCCAGACAGTTCTGGATGCCTTGAAGAGAAAACAGAGGGAGGCTACACCATAAAAGAAGAATTAGTTCTACAAACTTTTCCATGCACTGGAGATGAAGCTCGGTGGCACTGCACTGGCTCAGCATGCTCACAAGCCTGTATTGAATTCCTGGTGCCACAAAAGAAACACAAAGATGATTATGCCACAACTTAATGTCTGAAGGATTTTTACTTCCATTTGATATAACAGCTGTGCAAGTTTGCACACTGTCCTCAACATATCTGCCCTTTCCCCTTTCCAAACATTTTTTTGACCTTATTTGAGAAAGATGTTTCTCTTTGTATCGCCCATTTCCCTGATGGCAAAACCAATTAAAAAATCAGAAGCAACAGAAGGATGCTAACCCAGGGAATTCTTACATATGAATACTTGTGTTGCTTCACAATTATTTCTAGCCTTAGAACCTAGTGATGTGTTATGTCATAAATTCTCACTGTTTCATGTGAAAGGGATGTTATACTAGGTGTAGGTTTACAATGTAAACATCTCAAATCAAATACTCTCTTAAATATTTGCTACTCTGTAGCCATTGTGGCAGTGGCAAAATTCAGAAAAATTCATGTCCCCTTATAGAGGTGACATCTCCAGAGGTCACCCTAGTTGTCACTCTTCCATCTCACTGTCATTTTGTATCCCCACAATGACCCATGCATAAAAATTTGCTTGTCCAATGACTATATAAATTTTCTTTGATCACAGGATATGATGTGTCACGTTGGGGTCTCAGTTCCATCTTATCAGTAGTGTGGCCTTGTTTCAGTGATTTATCCTCTCCAGAATACTAATTCCATATCTAGAAGGTCGAGATTAAACATACCTGCCATTGGCATGATTTGACATATCACCTACAGTGACATAAACCACTTGAGTACTAGGCTTTGCACAGAGCACTACACAGCAAATAGCAAATGGAGCTCATAGATCCCTCTAGGTTCCACAAAGATCTTTAGGGTACTGCAGCAATCAGGACCAAGCTTCCTGGCATGAAAATGCCAGCTGTTGCAGCTTGTACAATGTCATCCCCAGTGACATAGGGATGACCACCCAGGGAACAACCAAATAGTTAACTCATTTCCCAGCGTTCCACCTCAGATGGCTGTTCAAGATACTGGAAAAATGCATTTGCTCCAGAGAAGACCACAGCTCCGACTGTCCCTTGGAACTGCTGTCGCAGGTGGCATTTGTCCTATCTTCCACAAACTGTTGTTCTCTTCAAGGATCATTGCTTGTAGAAGCCACATATTAATTTCTTAATATTCTGGCATGAACTCTTTCTAATTATTACAGGCTTCCATACAAGCAGAGCGCTCTGGGCCTATTAAATATTGTACTTGCTTAACAGTTAAATAGTCACTGTGTAAACATGCTGTGAAAGGGATATTTTCGATGAGCTCTGTTAGAGAACAATGCAGAGAAAGGCCCATTACTTTGTGACAAACCCATGACTCATTCATATTCCTCAGACTGCAGAGAAGGAGAAAAAATATCACATCAAATACCCACTCATGGAATCGGTTTATCCAAATCATACAACACTTGGGTCTTGTAGAGACTCGATCTCTGCCTTCATTATCCAAATAAATCAGAGCTTGCCATTTACTTTTCTCCAAAAGCATAGTGTCTATTTCTATTGTAATTAGTGTTGTAAATTATTTCACAAAACCAGCCAGCCCCTTTTTTATTTCAGGACCAATAGAATGGTGCATACGGAAACAGAGGGGCTGAGTAGGGCTTAATTTTTATCTCTTTGACATTTATATTGATTTTTCTCAAGCTTGTACAAAAGAAAAGATTTCCCAGCTGAGCTGAGATCAAAAGTGGCACATTTAATAGTATCTGGGGGATCTAGAAGGCCATCTTGCTTAAATATCATTAAGATACTTGACTCTAGATTCTTTAAACTTTATGGCTGCAGAAAAGATTACTGAGGAAAGTGGCATGTAAGGGAAGCTGTTTCCTAAAGGCAAAAGGAGGGGGAATCCAGAAAAACATTTCAGAGAATTGATAAGATTGGTACAACTAACTAATCTGGCTTCTTGTCTCCCTCCTCAAGTTGGGACAGGCTTCACAACCATCAGGTAGAAAGCGAGAGTAAGGTATGGTGGCTGCTACTGCCAGTCCATCCTTGAGAGTCTGAGAATGTTGGATGGAGAGATTGAAATCAGTCTGGGATATATGATGAAACTCTGTCTCAAAAATAAAACAAAAAACAGACAAAAAGGAAAAAGGCAGTAAGAGGCCTATGAAATAGGTCCCAGGTCAAACCTGGCATCTCAGGGGGCCTGTAAGCTAAACTACAGAAGAGTTCTGTTTTGAGACCAGATAAATAAGAGAGATTATTAGAATTAACCAAGTTAATGAGGAGAACAGTTTCAGGAGCTTCCTTTCTTTTAAAAATATTTTAAATTTGACAAATAATAAGTGTACAAATATATGGGATACAATGTGATAGTTTCATCTTGCACATATTATAGAAAAATTAAATAAAGCTTATTAACAGGTCACCTTTTATTTTATTTTTATTACATTAAAATATATTCTTTTAGCAATTTTGAAATCTATAAAGCATTATTATTATTATTTATTATTTTTAAGTGTATGAATTAAAAATTTATTATTTTTTATGTGTCTGCCTGTAGGTTGGTGCACCTGTGTCCTGCAATACTGCACAGGTCAGAAAAGTGTGTCAGATTCCCCTGGAACTGGAGTTAAAGTCAGTTCTTAGCCACTATGTAGGTGCTGGGAATTGAACCTGGGTCCTCTGTAAGAACAGTCCGCCCTCTTACCTGCTGAGCCATCTCTCCAGCCCCAAAGCAGTATTATTTTTTTTTTAAATTAATTTTTATTGATGCTTTGAGCATTTCATACATTTTTTCCAATTCAGTTCAGGCTTATTTCCCTTTCCCTCCCCCCCCCCCCATCCCAGATCATGCATTCCGCCATAACTGTCCTGCATCTTTCTCTCAGTTTTTTTTTTCATTTTTAGCTATAAGTGATAATCCATGAGTACAAGCATCCTTCATGCAAAACCTATCTGCAGGCTGTTGTGCCCAAACACCTACAGCCCCACCATCCAGTGGGGGGTGACAGGTTGTTTGTTCAATCAAGTTGTATCAAATGAGTGTCCAGACTACATTGCTGTAGTTTCACATCACCCCAATGCAGCCTTACATTCTACCAGCGCCCCCTCCCTTCCGCAGATTGTCCCTAGCTTTGTGTCTGAGCCCGCATAGTTGTCATTCTTTTTAATAACAACAATGTGGGACATCTACATCAATGGGTCATTCAGCAGTGAACGGAAAGATGAATCATGAAACTTTGGCAGGTAAATGGATGGAACCTGAACCGGATCAGCTAAGTGAAGTAACATAGTCCCAGATAAACAAATGGCGAATGGTTCCCTCATTGTGGATGATAATGCCAAATCCCCAAGTTGAAATAAAAGGCAAGCTGAACAACATTGTTATATTTCTTTTTATCTGAAAGCAACTGTGTTGTTATAATCCTTAAAGCTCTTAACAGGCTCTAGAATCAGGCTATAGTTATTTTCAGACTTGTATCTGAATGGTATGAAAGGTATGTATTCATATTTTAGATGTAATATAAATTAAAGGGAAAAACGTGAATTCTTAAACATATTTTGGAATTAATATACAGTTCATTCCTAGAGTGTCAATTTTGATTGCAACATGTGACTTTTATAAAGCATATGTTGGAGCAATACATAAAGACTGGGTTAAGGAACTGATGAAGCAGTAAAATTCGCCCAAACAACAACACTCCTCAGTAAAAAACTTTTGGAAAGACTGAGAAGAAGAGCAAGACATTTGTATACCAGAATTCACGAACTGTGGGGAGGTGAGGGGCAGGGAGAGGTGAATGTGTCTAGATTGGAGTGAAAGATAATGGTATGCCCTACAACCAATCATCCATAAAAATATATAAACCAAAAAAAATCCCCCAAAGTTCCCACTCTAAAAATGTTTTTTTTTTTTTTTTTTTTTTTTTTTTTTTTGCAGCCTGAATGGACTAAGGCATCTAGAGATGTGGGTCAAGCAAGTGTTGGAGCATGTAAACTATATATGCATGTCTCTGTGTTAAATCTGTGTTAAATGTGTGCACATATGTATATGTGAGCATACACATGATAAGCAGACTGTGTGTATGGATATGTTTAATGATGTATATTTGTGACTTATGATAGGGAATGAGTCTGGCTCACAGTCATCTCTTTGATCTTCTAAGAAATAATATCTCTGGCCTGTTGGATGAGGAGTAAGAAATTAATAAACAATTCTGCCATCCTGGTGAATTTGCCTGCTCCCCCTGATGTTGATGTTCTTCTTTCTCTGGGACCACTCAGGAGTGTTATAAGTGATTGTCACCAATTTCAGTTGACCAATGGCTAGGAATTAGCATATTCTTTTAAAATAAAGCTACATCATACAGAGTATTCCTGGTTGTTAATATTTCATTCCATTTTTTTGGCATAAGAATTTTGTTCTTGGGTTGGACAGATGGCTCAGTATTTAAGAGCACTGGCTGCTCTTGCAGAGGACCCAGGTTCAGTTCCCAAGACACATGTGGCAGCTACTCCAGTTCTGAGGATCTGAAGCCCTCTTCTGACCCCCATAAGCATTGAACAACACGGGTGCACCTACTTACATGCGGGCAATACACTCATACACATAAACTAAGACTGATAAATAAGATCTACTTTTTAAAAGAAAAAAAAGGGGTGATGGATATCTCTGGAGTTTCTTTTACACAGCATTAATATTCTTCATAGTGATTCCAACCTCATGACTTGATCACGTTTCAAAATCTCACCTCCACACACACTAGGGATTAGATTTCAGCATACAGATTTGAAGGGAAAAATAATTGAGATCACAGCAATAGAAGGAAAGTAAGTTCAATTTAAAATGTACATGAAGTCCCTTCATCAGTTTGATGGTATGCAAAGGACATTTGGAAACTCAGGTCTGCATTTTAGGAAACTTGGTTTTAATTCCTGTTCAAATGCTTTGAGTTTGTAATAGCAAAAATGTACCAGTCATAACTGATGTCTGAGGCCGCATGTCATGATGCAAGTGACTTGGACACTTTTGATTCTTATAGCCCAAGCCTTGTGGAATCACAGCCTTTAGTTATTACCCTCTAAAGTTAAGATTTAACTTCAAGTATCACATAAAAAAACTATGTCTAACTTTTCAGGGTTGTGGCAGGCAAGATTGTTAAGGTCATTTTTATCTTGTACTGGCTTGTTTAAATGGCTTGGAAGACAAAAATCCCAAGGTGATTGCTGGAGCATGGGCCTGCGCTTTTAGATCAGATCCCACAGCCTGAATCAGGCCATGACTCTCTGCAGCTCCCTCTGGGACAGAGAGTTAAGATGCTGTCTGTGCTGTGACTTAACAGGGCTCTGATTTATGATCCTAACAAGTTCCAGGTTCCTCCATGCTCATTGTCACATAGAAGTGCTGAAGTAAATCACACAATGATGTGAAGCTTCCCACCATCCCTAAAAAGTTTTGAAAAATCTGATCTTTCCTTTGTTCTGGGGATATTGGCCCAGAGAGACCTCTTGAGGGAAGGCTGTTCTACACTAGCTCTCATTGAGCTATCTCTGTCTCTCAGTCTCTCATTCTCACTCTTTAAAAAATATTTTTATTGATTTGGGAATTTCATACAATTTATTTTGATCATGTTCAGGTTCCCCTTTCCCCCTTAGTACCACTAATTTCATGTTACCTATTATTATTTGCCTTTCTTTTTAAAAGGCCTATTGAGTTTCATCTGTGTTTCCCAAGCACTCTTGGGTTTGTGTTTATCCCTTACACTCTGGGCAACATACTGGGCAGCACACCAGTAGAGAAAACTGACTCTCCCTTCCCCAGCATCTATCAGTTGTCATAAATGCTGTCAGTTCATATGTGCAACTACCCTGTGGTTTCCAGACAACACAGTTTCCTTATACTCAACTACCACCTGTAGCTTTTACACTCTCTTTGCCCCCTCTTCTGCAATGATCCCTAAGTCTTGGGAGGAGAGGGTATGACATATATGTCCCATTTAGGGCTGAGCATTTTGAAGTATCTGTGGGTCTCTCTGTTAATCCCCATCCACTGCTAGGAGAACCTAGGGAGAGCTGAGTGATGCGTTAGTCTATGGATATAACATGAAGACATTGTGATTCAGTTTGTGACTATGTCTGTTTTGTAAAAAGAGATAGTATGTCTTCTCCTACAGCCTGTGAGCTGTCTAGCTATAGATTCTTGACCCTGATAACAGTGTTGGGTATGGACTTCCACTTGTGAAGCAGGCCTTAAATCCAGCTAGAGGGTGGGTACTCCCAATAATTTTTGTGCCACTATTGCCACCAGTGAGCATATTTTGCCATCCCAGTTGTTACCATAGTTCATAGGGTTCACAGTTGGGTGAGGTTGATGATTAACTCTCTCTGCCAGTAACATGCACACTACATTCTAGTACTGTGAAAGCTAGCCAGCAGAGATAGAACTTCAAGGTCAGTTGATAAAGCACCTGTCCAGGCTTTAAAGGGAAGCCTCTCCTTCCTTTAAGGTCCCATCGTGTTCAGATATCTGTATATTCTGTCCTTTCCATCTGATGCTTGGCCTCTCACCTTGAGTTCAAGCTCAAACATTGTGCAGCCATCATTTTGTTTTACTGTAATGCAACAAATAAAAATGAATCTGAACCTTGAAATAACAACTATATAATGTGTTTGTGTGGCTGAATATTTTATATAATTACATCTACATTTATAGAAACATATGCATATGTATGTTAAACTTAAATCCATAATTGGCCAGTGGTTTATATATGTCATCTACATTTATACAAACATATACATATATATGTTAAACATAAACCCGTAATTGGCCAGTAGTCTTCTTAACAGCCTGCCTCTGAAAGCATGAGTTCGAGGGAAAGAAGAGCTTTGAAAAAGGAAGTGCTATCTTTGAAGCACACAACAGCCTAAAGATCCAATGAAGAATAAGAAACAGTGGTGTTAGGGAAGTGTAGCACACAAGTATCTCCTCTCTCTCTCTCTCTCTCTCTCTCTCTCTCTCTCTCTCTCTCATCAAACAGAAAGTGTATTTAGGAGAAGAACTTCAAGACCCTGATCAGGTGTAAAACAGAATGGAAAAAAATATAGGTCGCCATACTGCTTCTAGCATTCCCTGCATAGCTCCAAGCCTTCCGACAGCAAGCGCTTCTGCTTCTATTTCTGACTCTTTCTTTAGGGGGCCCCTCAGGGCTTTCCTGCTTCTATCCAAGGGTACACAACCCAGAGCTCTCAGACAACTTGCTCCACTTTCTATATTAGAATCACCATTTGCGCATTGATTTTCATTCTCCAAAATTTGTTTTCTATCATTAATGGGCCTGACAATGGCAGCTGGGAAAATTTGCTGTCCTGCTTCCTTACTCTTGCCAAGATCCATGCACTCATTTTTTGTACTAAAAAGATAGAAATACAATAGAATTTATTATGAAATGTACAAACTTTTGAGTTTATCAAACATCTATGAAAGGAAAAAGCATTAACTTTTCACAGCCACCTTGAGTTTGAGAAGGCTCTCTCCCAGGGTTCAAAGGCTTGAAATAAACCCTAACAATTATTCTTGTCCATCTAAAGATGAGTAGATAGTCCTCAAAAACAAAATAATGGGGCTGGAGAGATGGTTCAAGTGGTTAAGAGCATCAACTGCTCTTGTAGAGGACCTGCCACCCACATGGTGGCTAAGAACTGTCCTTAACCCCAGTTCCAGGGAAATCTGATGCTCTCCTTTGACTTTCAAGGCATTGATGATATGGGTGCACTTACACACATGCAGGCAATGCACTCATACCTATAAAATAAAAATAAGTAAAAAAATAAAAATAATAAATAAAATATTTAAAAATAGAACAAAATAAGAGATCCCCCCTTGACTTAAGAGAGAGCATTTACATTCATGCAGAAAATACCTGGCTACATATGTTAATCTGCATTTGTGACTTTCTTCTAATGTAAACTGATTCCACTTTTTCAACTTATCCATTAGTAACAAGGAATAGGAGATGGACAGGAAGGAAGTATATTACTTATTTAGACACCACATCCCAACAATGGTGCAGAGAAATCTGCTCATGGAGTCAGGAAGCTTCCAGGGAAACAGTAGCAGAATTAAGATGAGATATTCTCTGAACAAGCACTGTCATAGAAATATAGGAATCTGTTTTCTTTTCTTCCTTTACTCTGCCTCTTATTTATTTTCTTTTAATACTTTGATTTTAGTCCCAGAGGTAACTGCATTGACTGCTGAGAGAGGAGGAGGGAGAACTAACTCGTTTGGTATGTACCACAGAACCATTAAAATGAGGATTAAAATAAAACAACCAATGAGAGCTGTGGGGTAAAAAGGTAGCATGGGGAGGAGAGATCAAAAGAAAATCTGGGCTAAGAATATTTACAGCAGCCAAGAAAATTGTACTCTAGATGTGGAATATTTTACAGGTATAAAGAAAAAAAAATCACACAATGCCCATTAACTAATGAAGTATAACCTGCATCAAACAAAGCAGAAATGTAATGCTGATGAAAACAATCAAGTAGAGATTTACTGTATTTGAACTGAAACTAACAGTTGTGGAGCATAACTATAGGTCAGACATCTCATTTAGTGTTCAATAAGCTGATCATGCAGCAATTATTATTCCCATTTTGCAGATGAAGAAACACACTAACAGGTAGCATGTTCTGGACATTAAGCAACTTAATGTGACAACTTGATACACACCATAGAATTATTCTTAATCCAATCAAAGGCCTGGAAGGGCAACAAGCCAGAAGGATCACATTCTTCAGGAGGTAACACACAGGACAGGAGAAGGATAGCTTGCATTTGGACAAGGAGAGACCAGCTGCCGTTGAGGGGTTATTTGGGTTCTACCTACGAGTACAACCATGTCACAGAAGTAACTTGAGAGTAGCAAAGTACTATTTATACTGCGGTTTCATCTTATATCCAGAAACAGAGTCCATGAGGCTAGGGCAGGGAACAACATCCATTAAACTCTCTGGGATTCTCTCCTAAATTCTTTCAGAGGACAGGAATGACTTTCAACTTCAATCATCAGACAAGTCCCAGACATGCTGAGACATTCCCACAATAATGAAACAATATCTGACATATTGGTTCATAAGCAATCATATGGATTTTTATATACAGTTTCTTCTTTGTAGCTGTTTTTTTCTTTATTATTAAACTTTTATTCAACTTACTATTTGTGAAATGTTATAATTAAGGAGTTGGGCTGGAGAGAGAGCTCAGCAGTTAAGAACACTGACTGCTCTTGTAGAGGACCTGGGTTCAATTTCCAACACCCACATGACAGCTAGTAACTGTTTCCAGTTCCAGAGAATTGGATCCACTCTTCTGATCTCTGCAGGCACCTACCTACATGAAGGCAATGTATTCATACACATAAAATAATAATAAATAAAATATTTTAAAAATTAAGGAGTTAAGAATACTTTGACTGCCATGGAATCATATTTACTAATATTCAAAAACAATATAGCAAGTCCTTAACAGTAGAATCTCCATAACTCCTTTAGCAAGGCTAAGAATTTGATGCATAGTCTTTTATATGAAATGGCATTTGGTTGCAAGTTTGGCAGGACAGAGCAAAGGAGGGAGTATGGGGAGGGATAAGTAACACAAAAAGCCTTTAGAAAAAGTCACATGGGATTCTATCAGTATAGAATCTTCTTAAAGTATATAAATACATAGTATAAGAATAGACCAGGGGCTGGAGACATGGCTTAGCAGTTAAGAGCGCTGACTGCTCTTGCAGAAGACCCGGGTTTGCTCCCCAGCACCCACATGGTGGCTGAGAACCGTTTTTAACTCCAGTTCCAGGGGAGTCCGACACCCTCTTCTGACCTCCGCAGCATTGCATGCCACGGGTGCACAAACCTGTATGCAGACAGTACATTCATACAAAATAAATAAAAACTTAAAAAAAAAGAATAGATTAAAAGAGTTACCTAATATTAGGGATATTACCAACACTAGACATCATAGGCTAAACAAAATAAAACCCTAGTGATAGGAGTGGACTCCCTTTTTGAAGCTGTTGAACAAGGTCCCACTGTGCTGGCCATGGCCCCTGCTCTTGGTTACCCACCGGAAGTTGATGTTAAAACCCTATTGTTGAAGACATTACATACATGAGCTGTAGAAGAAACCAGGAGAATGAAGCTGGTGCTGACTTCAGATAATCTCTATTGGCTGGAGCTTTCACAGTGCTGGAAGGTGTGGTATGCATGCTACTAGAAGGAAAAATGTTCATCAGCCTCACCCAGCTGTGAACCCTGTGAACTACAATGACAACTGGCCTGGCAAGGTATGCCCACCAGCGCAACAGTGGCATGAATATTATGGAAGTAACCAACTCTCAACATGGTCGTAAGGCCCACTTCATAGGATGGAGTCCATACCTGTCACTGATATCAGGCATAGGATCTTGAGGCTAGACAGGTCACAGGACGTAGAGGAAAGCTTATTACCAGTTCATACTAAATAGTTATAGTATTAAACTGACTCCAAGTGGTTTATTTTTATATCCATAAAGTAATGCATCTCTGTTCTCAGCAGAAAAGCTTCCTCAAACATCAGATGGAAATCAACACAGAAATCCACAACTGACCAATGTGCAGAGAACAAGAGACTGCAGAGTGATTAGCCCTGAATATGACACCTACATCAAACTTCTGCTCCCTGAGGCTCAGGGTTCATTAAAGAATAGAAATGTAAGAACCAGAGGTGGCAGATTACCACAATGAAACAGTGTTCCAGGCAACAGTTAGTTTTTCATATGAACTTGTAGCAATGGTGACAGCATTCACAAGTCCCATGCAAACTCAAACCAGAAAATAATCTCAGCATAGGAAAGGAGAATCCTGTTAGGAATCCCAACTCATGGTGGCTCATGCCTTTGATCCTAGCACTTAGGAGGCAGAGGCAGGTGGATATCTATGAGTTCAAGGCCAGCCTGTTCTACAGAGCAAGTTCCAGGCTAGCTGGGGCTACAGGGAGATGCTGTCTCAAAAGACCATAAAAATAAAGAATTGAGCAACAAACAACATTTTTTTTCTTGTTTTGTTTTGTGGAATTTCTTGTTTTGCTTTGTTTGTTTCGAGACAGGGTCTCCCTGTAGCCCCAGCTGACCTTAAGCTCTCTGTGCAGTCCAGGCTGGCTTCGATGTACAGAGATCCTCCAGCCTCTACCTCCCAAGTGCGGAGATTAAAGGCAAAGGCCACTTGCCTGGCCTGTTTTGATTTTTTTGCGGGAACTCCTTACAAAGACCAGAGACCAGGTTGGTCGGGATCTCACAGATATACGCACCTGCCTCAGAATCCCAAGTGTTGGTATTAAAGGTGTGAGGCACCACGCCCTACTTTAAGGACCTTTTTTAAACTAATTAAGCTGAGAAGGAACGAACTGGAGGCTCCTTTTCTTAAAAGAACAGAGTTGGGGGCTGGAGAGATGGCCTTGTGGTTAAGAGCACGGACTACTCTTGCTTTGGTCCATCCCCAGCACCCACATGGCAGCTGAGAACCGTCTTTAACTCCAGTTCCAGGGGAAACCGACGCCCTCTTCTGACCTCAACGGCATTGCACGACACAGGTGCACAAACGTACATTCAGACAGTACATTCACACGCATAAAAAAAAAAAAAAAAAAAAAAAAACAAAGGAACACGGTTGGAACCTTAGTTTCTTCTGGGTTGGAGTCCAGGGAGGATGGGGCCAAAGCTCAGTTTTCAAGGAAACAGCACAAAGCAGCCTTGAGTGGCTGCTCATTTAAGGAAACATGAAGCCAGAAGGAAGGCCATGCCTCCAGAGAGTAGACTGGCTGCGGACAAAGGTTGCCTGCCCAGGAGTGAGTCAGAAGGACTGAGTCGGAAGGACAGCAGGTTGAGAGAGATCGGGATGAGTACTTTCAGAGCAAACAGAGCAAACAGAATGATTCAATACTGGAAAGCAGCTGCAGCCCGGAGGAGGAGAGAACATCCATGGCACCCCTAAACCCTGCCCTTGGGTATTCATCACATCTACCTCCAGGACCACCACCTTTCGATGGAAGAATATTTCAAGGTGGAACCCGACCCCGACCAGAAGGCTCTCAAGACCCTGGCCACCAGATGGACCTGGAGGTGGAGCGAGTTGAGACTTGGTTCAACGTTCAAAAAAAACCGGGAGGAGGAGTCAAAGCATTGCCAGCCCAGGAGCCCATGGAAGGCGAGGATCCCATGGAAGTCGTCCCTGGGGTCCTCCCATTACTTCTACCAATACCACAACAGCCACTGATGCAAATCTGAAGGCTGCGAAATGAGGCCTGACCACAGTTGTGAAATCTGGAACCTGGAGCACCTGAAAAAGCCAGGAGACCAAGATGTGAAGCTGGGGTCCTTGTCTTCCCCACGGTCCTCTGAGCCCACAGCGCTAGAGGACTTCAAGAGATTGTCAGTCTCTGATTCCGCACCTGGGGACCGGGATGCAGATGAGGACAGAGAAGGAGATGAAGACCAAGATGCAGAGGAGGACCAAGATGATGAATAGGGCATGGGGATGGACTAGCAGATAATAACCAGGACTCTGGGGTTCTGAATTTAGGAAGTTCTTCCCCTGGACCCTGTGGTGATCAATCCTAGCCCAGCTTGGCCCCCTACTTCCTGTTTCTGCCTGTCTGCCCCACCTCCGAATTAGCTGCAAAGCGCGCAGTTGCCATTTTCCTTGTTTTGAGCCTTTATTCCCACCCTGGGAGTTCACCTGAGCCCAGGCTAGCCATCAGCCTTAATATGTAGCAGAACATAACCTTAAATTCTGATAATAGAATGAAATTAATTATTAAAAAGAGAAATCCTAACTCACCCCGAGGAACTGATGCTTTTGAAAGGGGGGAGGAGACAGTCTCAGACATATGACTCTTGATAGGTTGACCAAGATCTAGTGGATAGACCCCACACTGAAGAAATTTTGGGGAACACAAATTAGGCACTATAGGCTCTCCCACTCTATCTATCTATCTATCTATCTATCTATCTATCTATCATCTATCTATCTATCTATCATCTATCTATCATCTATCTACTTTGTTTAATATATAAATATATAATAGAATACATTAAATCAGGCAGGGGGTGGTAATGGAAATGCAGGTAGGGGAGGGCATCTAAATACCATCAAATTTTATTGTATGAAAATCTCAAAAATTCAATAAAAATTTTAAATGGAATTATAATTTTTCATAGCAAATTATGTTAAAATGACAATTATGTTAAAATGAAATAGTTAAAACTAAAAGAATTTTATTTATTATTTATTTATTAAAATAAATTTAGGCTGGGCATGGTGGTGCATGCCTTTAATCCCAGCACTCAGGAGGCAGAGGCAGATAGATCTCTATGAGTTCAAGGCCAGCCTGGTCTACAGAGCAAGCTCCAGGCCAGTTGGGACTAAAGGAAGACCCTGTCTCAAAAATACAAAAAAAATAAATTTATTTATAATTTTTGAGACTTTCATACATGAGTATGTATGAAATTATGTAAGAGTATGTCTGGAATTGTTTGCATTATTTCTATCCCTCTCAGTCTCCTTCCAGCTCCTCCTAGTCCCTTCATTCCCTCAGTTTCTTATCCTCAACTTTGATTATTATTATTGTTACATATACATATATGCATTTATACATTGTACGAATCCATGTACTGGTGCTCCTATATACCTGTTTTAAGGCTGACCACTTGGATATCATCCCAGGAAGCTGGTCCCTGGAGGAAACTGATTCTCCCTCACTCAGCATTAATTGCCTGTAGTTTTTCATCTTGTGGTAGGACCCTGTGAAATTTCTCCCATTTGATCCTCACAGGGGATAATATGTTTTTCATTTCCATCTTGTAAATAAGAAATCGAGGCCTTGAATGATTCAAATTTTCACAAGAGGTGTCATCACAAAACCTGGCTTTTCACAGGTGCCAAAGCCTGTGTTGTATTGTTTGCTTGATGTTTGTTTGCCCTACACCCAGCTGCAACTCCTAGTAACAAACAAGCTCTGGAGGAAGGAAGGAAAATATTATATTGTGAAGAAAACCTAATCTAAAAGGGTCACATGCCTGAAGAGCTATACACATGCCTGATAATTGCAATTTCCTGTTCCATATTCTCTGAACAATCATTTATGGGTTTCTGAAACCTAACTTGTACAATGGAGCAACTAAAATCCTGCAGCTAATTTTACACTTGTGCATACTTCCTGAATTTTCATTGGTGTCTGGTTCTGATTTTCTACATCCTGTTTCAAAACTGAGACTCATTCAGATTCTTTGTAGCTTCCACCAAACTTCCCTTTGCAAACACTTTTCAGAGGCCTGCCTGAGAAGTCACTATTTCATTTGAGCTGGGGAGTCCCAGGGAACCTGGCATGTAGTCTCACAGACTGAAGCTTGACTGATGTGCCCCCCAATCCCCCACTTTTCAGAAAGGCAAAATTTAGAATAGGATCTGAGAGAATTTATAGACTTTCTTCCTGCTCTAGCCTCATAGATTCTGCTCCCGGATATAAGATTAAGCAACAGCAGAAGTTCCAGAATTCTGAAAATATACTGTCAGCTGGGATGACAGAAAACAGATGCTTAGAGCTCAGTTTCTTACTGTGTCTGATGGAGGGGGTTAAACATTTTAATGTGGTACAGGAGTGGGAGAAATAGAAGAGCTAAAAGCTTGACCCTCCTTGAAACCTTGATTTAGAAACATGAGCCAGAGAACCATGGTGATGTCATAGTCATTTCTCCTTATTAAAAAGGAAAATCATAAAAAATTAAGAAAAAATATGTAGAACATTACTTTTCATGGGTACCAAGAAGACTGCATGCTATGCCAATGACAGGCTTGGAATTGAGGAAATCTAAATGTTCACCCTATTACTACTGCTCTAGGTTCAAGTGCTAAAGTCGTCTATCTAATAAAAGTTCAGGAAAAAAGTGTAATATTTACTATAAAAACATAAATTTACCTAAGCCTTCATTGCCTAAAGAGCTTCTAATGTTACACTGCTAACAACATTATGTAAACTCATTTTGCTTGTTAATATGTGGATAATCACTCCATTAAATATTCCATTAGTTCATAGTTCTGGGTGTCCAAATTGAAGATCTTACATGTCTTCTTGTAATCTTACAAACTAGTTTCCTCCAACCAGTTTCTGTTAACATAAACTTGAGTTTTCAAGACACCAACTGTGCTCTGTATTGGAGGGAACCAGGTGACACCCACTTCTCTGTTATATGAGCGCTAGAAAGCCATATAGCTTCTGCCCCTCTACTTCCTTGTAGTGGTTTTTATTTTACAATTTCCTTCCTTCCTTTCCTTCCTTCCTTCCTTCCTTCCTTCCTTCCTTCCTTCCTTCCTTCCTTCCTTCCTTCCTTCCTTCCTTTCTTTCTTTCTTTCTTTCTTTCTTTCTTTCTTTCTTTCTTTCTTTCTGTGTACTTGCCCCAGGGTATAAGCACACCATGAAGTAAATATGGAAGTCAGAGACAGCTTGTGAGAGTCAATTTTCCCCTACTAAGATGTGGCTTCCAGAGATCAAACTCAGATCAGGATTGGTAGCAAGTACCCTTACTTGTTGAGATATCTCACTAGCTCCTGATTTCCAGAGTTGTTAGATTAAATTTCATGTTTTAGCCACATCCCTCTAACTCTGTATAACTTGTAAGAAGTTCCTAAGATTGTGTCAGAAAAAGCAGCTTTGAATGTCAGCTATAAGATTATCATGATTTTCATTTGGAAATACAGGCTTGGTAACAACAAAGTCAAGCTCATCATACAAGTACTCTCTTTCAAGAGGTTCTGCAACATGTATATTCTAGTTAACATTCTGCGGCTCTGATTAAAGCACTCTGACAAAAACCAATTTAGGAAGGAAAGGGTGTATTTGGGTTACACGTTCCATTCTCAGTTTATCATTGAGGGAAGTTAGGGCAGGAACCTGAAGGCAGGAACTGAAGCAGAGACTGTGGAGGAACACTGGTTGCTGGCTTCTTCCTCTGGCCTATGTTCAGCCTGCTTTCCTAAACAATGCAGAGATACTGCCCAAGGGCGACACCACTCACAGTGGGATGAACCCTCCTAAATCACTCAACAATCCAGAAAAATGCTTCACAGTGCCTCACAGACATGCCCACAAGCCAATTCAACAGAAGAAATTTTCCATCTGAACCTTCCTCTCCCCAGGTGTGTCCAGTTGACAGCTGAAACTAGACACGACAATGCATAAAATCATGCACACTTCCAGAAAACCAACTTCAGACTTATCAGGCACTTGTTTGTTCAACAAATGCTACCAAATGGCTACTACACACCAAAACTAACTGAATCTCAAATTTCTTAGACATTAGTTCTCCTTAGTCAACACAAAAACATGTACATCTTCATTTTTCCAAAATGTAGGCAACTAATCACAGTTAGCCATGAGTAACCACAGGAATGAAATTCCAACTATGTTTCCACCTCAGTACATGCACTATTAATCATTCTACACTAAAACATCACATTTCTGAACAAGGACCCAGAAACCTATAAAATGTCATAGGCAGTTGGGGAAATAAAGTGATCTTACCAAGACAAGATTTCTTGCCAATATAGAGGAGAAAATTAACATTACTTTAATGAGTAGGGCTTATCATATCTATTTATACATAAGATACCACAAAAGTGACTCTAAAATCTGACTAGAATCACACAAAAATTGATACGGTAGTATAAAAGTTGAAGTGCTGAAAACTGATCTTGAGAAATAAACAGGTGCACCTTATAATTCCTGCTTGGGACAGAGTGGAATAGAGGGTATTGCATTCACAGTTTTAAAGGTCAGAAGATCTGGGTATTTTATTTTAAAAGCAAAAGTTTAAGCTTCTTTTTAATCCTAGCATGTTTACAATGAGTGTGTTAGACAGCTTCATGTTGCTATAACAAATAGAGTAGACAACTAACTTACAAAAATAAAGGCTTTTTTTTTTTTAACTCACAGGGTTGGATATTTAAGTCCATGGAAGGTTAGAAACACTGCTTTGACCCTGTAGTGAGTATCACATCATAGTCAGAATGTGTGGCAGCCCAAACTACTCACCTCAGCCAAGAAGCAGAATATAAAGTGAAGATGAAGGGTCCACTATCTCTTGTGAAGGCATATCTCTAATAGCTTCAAACCGTCCACTAGGCTCTGTGTCTTATGGTACTACCACCTCTCAACAGAGACACTCTAAGGACTTGGACTTCAACACATGGACCTTTTGAGACACTGAAGATCCAAGTTACAGCAAGACAACCATACAAAGAATGGGGTGATAGTGAAATAATTGTGAGTGCTGCTCTTCTCAGAGACAGCGTCATCATCTTACCTCACAAGGCCTCAGTGTACAAACTATTAAAGGCACCTAATTTCTGAGTCAGAAACTGCTGGATCTATATGGGCATCCTTACTGAATATTCTATGTGGAAGATTCATAGATAATGCTCATTTTTAATATAGACTTTTATTAATTCCTTGATAATTTCAAATATGTCTACCATGCATTTTGATCTGTGCTGACTATATACTCAAGATTGTAGGGGCCATTTCCTGAAGTGTCATTGACTTAGCAGGGATCATACTTTTAAGGAAAACTTTCCATTCCTGAGAAGCTGTCAACTACCAGTAGCTTCTGAGCTAGGAGTGAGAGCTCATGAAGCCCCCTCCTCCTTGCTTGGAATGCTGACTGGGTTGACCTTGTGCAGGAAACGAGAGCTGCTGTGAGTTTATGAGCCCTCAGTCCTATCATGTCCAGAGGACCCCTTTTTGCCTGTGTACTCCCTGGTCTGTGGCTCTTAGATTATTTGTCCCCTCTTCCTCAGTTGTCTCTGAGCTTTGAGGGAAGAGGTATATTGATGTCACACTGGCTCTTCACTTTGAGTTTCTGCATTAACTACCATCCGCTGCATGAAGAAACTTCTGATGAGCTGTACTAATCCAAGGGTATATATTACTAATTTAAAGGGCAGCTTGACACAATGCTCTTTTTTTTTAATTTTATTTATTTCTGTATGTGTATGAATGTACTGTCTGCATGCAAGTTTGTGCACCCGTGTCGTGCAATGCAGCGGAGGTCAGAAGAGGGTGTCGGATTCCCCTGGAATTGGAGTTTCAGACAGTTCTCGGCCGCCATGTGGGTGCTGGGGATCGAACCCGGGTCCTCTGTAAGAGTGGTCGGCGCTCTTAACTGCTAGGCCATCTCTCCAGCCCCGACACAATGCTCTTGACACAATGCTATAAAAAATTTTTAGTGTCCAAAGAAGACCACATTGTATTCAATACTTCTTTTATCTACAGGTGTCTCATCATCATTGTTTTAAATCCAGAATAAACTGGAAGTCAATAGAAGAGATAAGGGCTTATCAAATTTAGAAAGGAACAGCCAAAATGAAAAGACTTAGGGAACTACCAAATATTGATTTCGATAGATTCATTTGTTTATCAAGAATCAACACTGGATTCAGATGTGTGTGCATGGAGGGCACTTATGTGTGTATATATGTGTTCAGGTATATACTACATGTTTGTTTGATACAGGATATCACTGGGTAGCCCAGGGGGGCTTCTTATATTTGTCTCCTGAGTGCTAGAATTACAGGCATACACTTGCACTCTTATAGCCTTAAAAATTTATAGTTTTTAACTTTTTATCATATAATATTTTATTGAGATAGTAGTAAATGGGTTAGTTCTATCTTTTTAAAAGTTGTCTGCTAAGCAAAAACAGAAAGAAAATATTCAATGCTATTTAGTTGAAGTATTTTCCTCTGGTCACCTTTTACCTCATTTTAGTACATTTTTAGAGCTGTTGGCTCAATTTACTTACAGGAAACTTTTTCTGGCTTTTATGTATCCTTAAACAGCATCTATCTCCTCCAAAGCTGCTTGAATCAGCCAGAAAGTTCTCAATTCATTCAATGGCATAGTGGTGGCTCACAATGGCAGCTTCATTACCTTAAGGACCAGCTCAGGTGCAGCCATCTGAAGGAGAGGCTGAGCTAACAGTGAGTTTCCCGCGGTGCATCTGAATCAACACCAAACTCAGGAAGCAAAGTCAAGTGCACAGTAATTGCAAAAATATAACAGTGGGGGGTGTTCAGTTTTGGTTTAATTTCTGTTTGGAGGTATCACTAGAAATAACTTTGGAAAGATTTTAGCTCCAGTTCTCTTATGTTATAATTTAAACAGAGAGACCCACTTGGCCTCCTTGGGATTAATAGAGACTGACATCTTGGACAAGATAACGCACAAGTAAGATCAACTTGGTGCATTTTTGACTTGTCTTTTCTTTGTTTTCAAAAGGAAAGTCCTTCAGCGCCAGCTTCAAGGATTAGCAACTGCAGCCCAGCTGTGCTGGCTGATGAGCACTGCTCTACTTGGTCCCCCCTTGCTCAGACCACACTGACTAAAGACTCTCTGGTGAAGCTTCCCCCTGCGTTGAATGGGAAGCCATATGGAAGCTTTGGTATCAAGAACATTCACAGAATTCCTTTTTAAACTTTTAGACATTGAATTCTTGTTGATAAATCAATTCTTCTCTCTAGTAAAGCATTTCCTTTACTTTTGGTTAGCACAGTTTCTGTTCTAAAAATCAGAGCAGAAGGGTTTGCAGCAGGCAGGCCACATGAGGACTGTTTTAAGCATCAATTTTTGCCTACTGAGGCATCCTGTATGTGGGAGCTTGAAAGAGATGACAAATTCTCCAGTTAATGAAAATTGTGTGAAGTCAAATTCATTCCTAAAAATAAAATAACTTTCTAAACAAATCAACTAAATAGTTAAAAAATCATTTAAAATGTTCTAACATTTAATATTCTTTCCAAATAAGATATGATATCTGTGTATTAGGATCATACTAGCTAATTCCTTTCATGATTTTCTACATTTTAATTTTAGAAAGGTATATAATTTTTGTGACAGTCCTTTAAAATTTGGGATCACAGGTATGTTTGTTTATTTTTATGCTTGGTGTGACTGGCTTTCTCAAACTCACTGCCTCACGCTGTCTTTCTGTCTGGGAGGGGTCCCCAAACCACCTGCACCAGCCGGATTTTCAATGCTACCAGTGTTTTGTGCACAAGCTATCTTTATTGGCCCATCTGGTTGTAATTTAAGAGTGAACTTAAATCTGTTGAATCAGATACCCGGGGGCAACTCAGAAAGGAAGAGACTACTCGGGTTTATTGTACTTGGTGGAAAGAGGGCAGAATGAGTACAGCCTGGATGCACCAAGAGGAACATTGTTGTGCTGGGATTGGCAATTTAACTTGTCGTTATCATTTTATGAATTGCAGGCAGAGATGTATTTGCAAAGAAATACATGGACATTTTTGAAAGTGATTAATTAAGCATGCAATTTATATGAAAACAATTTACTGCAGGACATTGTCAGAGCACACAAAATACACATGCAATTTTCTTGCTTTCTAATTTGTAGGCATAATTTATTTTGATTGCACAATTAGGAAAGGAGAGCTTTATTAATTTTGATTCAAGTCTAAATAACCAAGACCAATTTAAGCAACGGAAGAGCATTCCTTAATGTGAAAGAGGAATGTGTAGCTTTGGGGTCTTGCCTAGTGGATAAATTCTTTGAATCTAAAGCCAGGAATTATATATCTATGTCTGTTCCTGGCTTTCTTGACAGGCCATTTGAGTATTCTGAACTTCTGGAGTATTTGCTTTTAGAAATGGCTGTTTAAACATTTCTCTTTCTAGATTGGCACATCATAGACAGCTCAAGGCTCTGTCTTGGCTCAGTTTGCCCCTTAGTAATGGCAGGCTGCCTCACAACTGACCTCCACAGGCAGCCCTGTCTTCTGAGGCCTCCCCTTCAAGGAAAATACAGTTTCATTGCCTATGGGAGCATTGCCAAACTGATTATCCCTAATGGCACTCTTACCCTAGGGGTACAGTTGCCTAGAGTAACTGCAGATGAAAAAGACAAACATGACCTTAAGTAGATTTTGGTTTTGTGGGTCATATAATACCAGGTTAGAGATGGAGCTCAGTGAGCAGCTCAATCCTAAAGCCAAAAAAAATTAGGACAAATCACCAAAATTCCACCAGATAGTTTCAGTCAAGACAGACCCTGAAGAAGCAGTAATGATTTTTTCCTAGGGGAAGATTATCAAATTATCTAGAGCAAAATCTTTTGAAGGCTTTCCAGCAATACAAATCAAGACCTCATTGGCTGCTGTCCCCACCCACCCTTTTCTTTCACACTCACTAGAAACAGAAAAAGAGAAAGGGATGAAGCAAGTCAACATGAACTGACGATGCCAACAAATCCTCGCTTACACAGACTGGCAGAACAAGTTAAGAAACTCTCACTTTTAGGGCCGGGCGTGGTGGCGCACGCCTTTAATCCTAGCACTTGGGAGGCAGAGGCAGGCGGATCTTTGTGAGTTCAAGGCCAGCCTGGTCTACAGAGCAAGCTCCAGGCCAGTTGGGACTAAAGGAAGACCCTGTCTCAAAAATACAAAAAAAATAAATTTATTTATAATTTTTGAGACTTTCATACATGAGTATGTATGAAATTATGTAAGAGTATGTCTGGAATTGTTTGCATTATTTCTATCCCTCTCAGTCTCCTTCCAGCTCCTCCTAGTCCCTTCATTCCCTCAGTTTCTTATCCTCAACTTTGATTATTATTATTGTTACATATACATATATGCATTTATACATTGTACGAATCCATGTACTGGTGCTCCTATATACCTGTTTTAAGGCTGACCACTTGGATATCATCCCAGGAAGCTGGTCCCTGGAGGAAACTGATTCTCCCTCACTCAGCATTAATTGCCTGTAGTTTTTCATCTTGTGGTAGGACCCTGTGAAATTTCTCCCATTTGATCCTCACAGGGGATAATATGTTTTTCATTTCCATCTTGTAAATAAGAAATCGAGGCCTTGAATGATTCAAATTTTCACAAGAGGTGTCATCACAAAACCTGGCTTTTCACAGGTGCCAAAGCCTGTGTTGTATTGTTTGCTTGATGTTTGTTTGCCCTACACCCAGCTGCAACTCCTAGTAACAAACAAGCTCTGGAGGAAGGAAGGAAAATATTATATTGTGAAGAAAACCTAATCTAAAAGGGTCACATGCCTGAAGAGCTATACACATGCCTGATAATTGCAATTTCCTGTTCCATATTCTCTGAACAATCATTTATGGGTTTCTGAAACCTAACTTGTACAATGGAGCAACTAAAATCCTGCAGCTAATTTTACACTTGTGCATACTTCCTGAATTTTCATTGGTGTCTGGTTCTGATTTTCTACATCCTGTTTCAAAACTGAGACTCATTCAGATTCTTTGTAGCTTCCACCAAACTTCCCTTTGCAAACACTTTTCAGAGGCCTGCCTGAGAAGTCACTATTTCATTTGAGCTGGGGAGTCCCAGGGAACCTGGCATGTAGTCTCACAGACTGAAGCTTGACTGATGTGCCCCCCAATCCCCCACTTTTCAGAAAGGCAAAATTTAGAATAGGATCTGAGAGAATTTATAGACTTTCTTCCTGCTCTAGCCTCATAGATTCTGCTCCCGGATATAAGATTAAGCAACAGCAGAAGTTCCAGAATTCTGAAAATATACTGTCAGCTGGGATGACAGAAAACAGATGCTTAGAGCTCAGTTTCTTACTGTGTCTGATGGAGGGGGTTAAACATTTTAATGTGGTACAGGAGTGGGAGAAATAGAAGAGCTAAAAGCTTGACCCTCCTTGAAACCTTGATTTAGAAACATGAGCCAGAGAACCATGGTGATGTCATAGTCATTTCTCCTTATTAAAAAGGAAAATCATAAAAAATTAAGAAAAAATATGTAGAACATTACTTTTCATGGGTACCAAGAAGACTGCATGCTATGCCAATGACAGGCTTGGAATTGAGGAAATCTAAATGTTCACCCTATTACTACTGCTCTAGGTTCAAGTGCTAAAGTCGTCTATCTAATAAAAGTTCAGGAAAAAAGTGTAATATTTACTATAAAAACATAAATTTACCTAAGCCTTCATTGCCTAAAGAGCTTCTAATGTTACACTGCTAACAACATTATGTAAACTCATTTTGCTTGTTAATATGTGGATAATCACTCCATTAAATATTCCATTAGTTCATAGTTCTGGGTGTCCAAATTGAAGATCTTACATGTCTTCTTGTAATCTTACAAACTAGTTTCCTCCAACCAGTTTCTGTTAACATAAACTTGAGTTTTCAAGACACCAACTGTGCTCTGTATTGGAGGGAACCAGGTGACACCCACTTCTCTGTTATATGAGCGCTAGAAAGCCATATAGCTTCTGCCCCTCTACTTCCTTGTAGTGGTTTTTATTTTACAATTTCCTTCCTTCCTTTCCTTCCTTCCTTCCTTCCTTCCTTCCTTCCTTCCTTCCTTCCTTCCTTCCTTCCTTCCTTCCTTCCTTTCTTTCTTTCTTTCTTTCTTTCTTTCTTTCTGGTACTTGCCCCAGGGTATAAGCACACCATGAAGTAAATATGGAAGTCAGAGACAGCTTTGTGAAGAGTCAATTTTCCCCTACTAAGATGTGGCTTCCAGAGATCAAACTCAAGTCAGGATATGGTAGCAAGTACCCTTACTTGTTGAGATATCTCACTAGCTCCTGATTTCCAGAGTTGTTAGATTAAATTTCATGTTTTAGCCACATCCCTCTAACTCTGTATAACTTGTAAGAAGTTCCTAAGATTGTGTCAGAAAAAGCAGCTTTGAATGTCAGCTATAAGATTATCATGATTTTCATTTGGAAATACAGGCTTGGTAACAACAAAGTCAAGCTCATCATACAAGTACTCTCTTTTCAAGAGGGTTCATGCAAATCATGGATATATTCTAGTTAACATTTTCTCTGCGGCTTCTGATTAAAGCACTCTGACAAAAACCAATTTAGGAAGGAAAAGGGTGTATTTGGGTTTAAACACGTTCCTTCTCAGTTTATCTTGTAGGGAAGTTAGGGCAGGAACCTGAAGGCACGAACTGAAGCAGAGACTGTGGAGGAACACTGGTTGCTGGCTTCTTCCTCTGGCCTATGTTCAGCCTGCTTTCCTAAACAATGCAGAGATACTGTGCCCAAGGGCGGCACCACTCACAGTGGGATGAACCCTCCTAAATCACTCAACAATCAAGAAAATGCTCACAGTGCTTCACAGACATGCCCAAACAAGCCAATTCAACAGAAGAAATTTTCCATCTGAACCTTCTCTTCTCAGGTGTGTCCAGTTGACAGCTGAAACTAGACACGACAATGCATAAAATCATGCACACTTCCAGAAAACCAACTTCAGACTTATCAGGCACTTGTTTGTTCAACAAATGCTACCAAATGGCTACTACACACCAAAACTAACTGAATCTCAAATTTCTTAGACATTAGTTCTCCTTAGTCAACACAAAAACATGTACATCTTCATTTTTCCAAAATGTAGGCAACTAATCACAGTTAGCCATGAGTAACCACAGGAATGAAATTCCAACTATGTTTCCACCTCAGTACATGCACTATTAATCATTCTACACTAAAACATCACATTTCTGAACAAGGACCCAGAAACCTATAAAATGTCATAGGCAGTTGGGGAAATAAAGTGATCTTACCAAGACAAGATTTCTTGCCAATATAGAGGAGAAAATTAACATTACTTTAATGAGTAGGGCTTATCATATCTATTTATACATAAGATACCACAAAAGTGACTCTAAAATCTGACTAGAATCACACAAAAATTGATACGGTAGTATAAAAGTTGAAGTGCTGAAAACTGATCTTGAGAAATAAACAGGTGCACCTTATAATTCCTGCTTGGGACAGAGTGGAATAGAGGGTATTGCATTCACAGTTTTAAAGGTCAGAAGATCTGGGTATTTTATTTTAAAAGCAAAAGTTTAAGCTTCTTTTTAATCCTAGCATGTTTACAATGAGTGTGTTAGACAGCTTCATGTTGCTATAACAAATAGAGTAGACAACTAACTTACAAAAATAAAGCTTTTTTTTTTTTTTAACTACAGGGTTGGATATTTAAGTCCATGGAAGGTTAGAAACACTGCTTTGACCCTGTAGTGAGTATCACATCATAGTCAGAATGTGTGGCAGCCCAAACTACTCACCTCAGCCAAGAAGCAGAATATAAAGTGAAGATGAAGGGTCCACTATCTCTTGTGAAGGCATATCTCTAATAGCTTCAAACCGTCCACTAGGCTCTGTGTCTTATGGTACTACCACCTCTCAACAGAGACACTCTAAGGACTTGGACTTCAACACATGGACCTTTTGAGACACTGAAGATCCAAGTTACGAGCAGACAACCATACAAAGGGAATATGGGTGGATAGTGAAATAATTGTGAGTGCTGCTCTTCTCAGAGACAGCGTCATCATCTTACCTCACAAGGCCTCAGTGTACAAACTATTAAAGGCACCTAATTTCTGAGTCAGAAACTGCTGGATCTATATGGGCATCCTTACTGAATATTCTATGTGGAAGATTCATAGATAATGCTCATTTTTAATATAGACTTTTATTAATTCCTTGATAATTTCAAATATGTCTACCATGCATTTTGATCTGTGCTGACTATATACTCAAGATTGTAGGGGCCATTTCCTGAAGTGTCATTGACTTAGCAGGGATCATACTTTTAAGGAAAACTTTCCATTCCTGAGAAGCTGTCAACTACCAGTAGCTTCTGAGCTAGGAGTGAGAGCTCATGAAGCCCCCTCCTCCTTGCTTGGAATGCTGACTGGGTTGACCTTGTGCAGGAAACGAGAGCTTGCTGTGAGTTTATGAGCCCTCAGTCCTATCATGTCCAGAGGACCCCTTTTTGCCTGTGTACTCCCTGGTCTGTGGCTCTTAGATTATTTGTCCCCTCTTCCTCAGTTGTCTCTGAGCTTTGAGGGAAGAGGTATATTGATGTCACACTGGCTCTTCACTTTTTGAGTTCTGCATAGAACTACCATCCGCTGCATGGGAAAAAGAAACTTCTGATGAGCTGTACTAATCCAAGGGTATATATTACTAATTTAAAGGGCAGCTTGACACAATGCTCTTTTTTTTTTTAATTTATTTATTTTCTGTTATGTGTATGAATGTACTGTCGCAGAAGTTTGTGCACCCGTGTCGTGCAATGCAGCGGAGGTCAGAAGAGGGTGTTCGGATTCCCCTTGGAATTGGAGTTTCAGGGACAGTTCTCGGCCGCCATGTGTGCTGGGGATCGAACCCGGTCCTCTGAAGAGTGGTCGGCGCTCTTTAATGCTAGGCCATCTCTCCAGCCCCGACACAATGCTCTTGACACAATGCTATAAAAAATTTTTAGTGTCCAAAGAAGACCACATTGTATTCAATACTTCTTTTATCTACAGGTGTCTCATCATCATTGTTTTAAATCCAGAATAAACTGGAAGTCAATAGAAGAGATAAGGGCTTATCAAATTTAGAAAGGAACAGCCAAAATGAAAAGACTTAGGGAACTACCAAATATTGATTTCGATAGATTCATTTGTTTATCAAGAATCAACACTGGATTCAGATGTGTGTGCATGGAGGGCACTTATGTGTGTATATATTGTTTCAGGGTATATACTACATGTTTTGTTTGAATACAGGGATATCACGGGTAGCCCAGGGTGGGCTTTTATATTGTCTCCTGAGTGCTAGAATTTACAGGCATACACTTGCACTCTTATAGCCTTAAAAATTTATAGTTTTTAACTTTTTATCATATAATATTTTATTGAGATAGTAGTAAATGGATGTTTAGTTCTATTCTTTCTTTAAAAGTTGGATCTTGCTAAGCAACAACAGAAAAAAATATTCATTGCTTTTAGGTGGAAGTATTTTCCTCTGGTCACCTTTTACCTCATTTTAGTACATTTTTAGAGCTGTTGGCTCAATTTACTTACAGGAAACTTTTTCTGGCTTTTATGTATCCTTAAACAGCATCTATCTCCTCCAAAGCTGCTTGATTCAGCCAGAAAGTTTAATTCATTCAATGCGATAGTGGTATGGCTCCACAATGGCAGCTCATTACTTAAGGACCCAAGCTCAGCGTGCAGCCATCTGACAGGAGAGCTTGAGCTTAACAGTGAGTTCCCGCGGTCATTCTGAATCAACACCCAAACTCAGGAAGCAAAGTCAAGTGCACAGTAATTGCAAAAATATAACAGTGGGGGGTGTTCAGTTTTGGTTTAATTTCTGTTTGGAGGTATCACTAGAAATAACTTTGGAAAGATTTTAGCTCCAGTTCTCTTATGTTATAATTTAAACAGAGAGACCCACTTGGCCTCCTTGGGATTAATAGAGACTGACATCTTGGACAAGATAACGCACAAGTAAGATCAACTTGGTGCATTTTTGACTTGTCTTTTCTTTGTTTTCAAAAGGAAAGTCCTTCAGCGCCAGCTTCAAGGATTAGCAACTGCAGCCCAGCTGTGCTGGCTGATGAGCACTGCTCTACTTGGTCCCCCCTTGCTCAGACCACACTGACTAAAGACTCTCTGGTGAAGCTTCCCCCTGCGTTGAATGGGAAGCCATATGGAAGCTTTGGTATCAAGAACATTCACAGAATTCCTTTTTAAACTTTTAGACATTGAATTCTTGTTGATAAATCAATTCTTCTCTCTAGTAAAGCATTTCCTTTACTTTTGGTTAGCACAGTTTCTGTTCTAAAAATCAGAGCAGAAGGGTTTGCAGCAGGCAGGCCACATGAGGACTGTTTTAAGCATCAATTTTTGCTCTACTGAGGCATCCTGTATGTGGGAGCTTGAAAGAGATGACAAATTCTCCAGTTAATGAAAATTGTGTGAAGTCAAATTCATTCCTAAAAATAAAATAATTTCTAAAAGAATCAACTAAAAATAGTTAAAAAATCATTTAAATGTTCTAACATTTAATATCTTTCCAAAATAAGATATGTATTGTGCTATTAGGATCATACTAGCTAATTCTTTTCATAATTTCCCTACATTTTAATTTTAGAAAGGTATATAATTTTTGTGACAGTCCTTAAAATATTTGGATCAGCAGGTATGTTTGTTTATTTTTATGCTTGGTGTGACTGGCTTTCTCAAACTCACTGCCTCACGCTGTCTTTCTGTCTGGGAGGGGTCCCCAAACCACCTGCACCAGCCGGATTTTCAATGCTACCAGTGTTTTGTGCACAAGCTATCTTTATTGGCCCATCTGGTTGTAATTTAAGAGTGAACTTAAATCTGTTGAATCAGATACCCGGGGGCAACTCAGAAAGGAAGAGACTACTCGGGTTTATTGTACTTGGTGGAAAGAGGGCAGAATGAGTACAGCCTGGATGCACCAAGAGGAACATTGTTGTGCTGGGATTGGCAATTTAACTTGTCGTTATCATTTTATGAATTGCAGGCAGAGATGTATTTGCAAAGAAATACATGGACATTTTTGAAAGTGATTAATTAAGCATGCAATTTATATGAAAACAATTTACTGCAGGACATTGTCAGAGCACACAAAATACACATGCAATTTTCTTGCTTTCTAATTTGTAGGCATAATTTATTTTGATTGCACAATTAGGAAAGGAGAGCTTTATTAATTTTGATTCAAGTCTAAATAACCAAGACCAATTTAAGCAACGGAAGAGCATTCCTTAATGTGAAAGAGGAATGTGTAGCTTTGGGGTCTTGCCTAGTGGATAAATTCTTTGAATCTAAAGCCAGGAATTATATATCTATGTCTGTTCCTGGCTTTCTTGACAGGCCATTTGAGTATTCTGAACTTCTGGAGTATTTGCTTTTAGAAATGGCTGTTTAAACATTTCTCTTTCTAGATTGGCACATCATAGACAGCTCAAGGCTCTGTCTTGGCTCAGTTTGCCCCTTAGTAATGGCAGGCTGCCTCACAACTGACCTCCACAGGCAGCCTGTCTTCTGAGGCCTCCCTTCAAGGAAAATACAGTTTCATTGCCTATGGGAGCATTGCAACTGATTATCCCTAATGGCACTCTGTTAACCCCTACCGGAAGACGTATACAGTTGCACTATGACGTCTGGCAGACGAAAGAGAGACTGAAACATGACCTATAAGTCAGACTCGTCTCTACGGATACCGCTCGCTTGTGAGGGTCACTCATATTGCTAGTGCACGGTAGCAGGTTAGAGATGGATGCCTACAGTGAGCAGCTCAATCCTAAAGCCAAAAAAAATTAGGACAAATCACCAAAATTCCACCAGATAGTTTCAGTCAAGACAGACCCTGAAGAAGCAGTAATGATTTTTTCCTAGGGGAAGATTATCAAATTATCTAGAGCAAAATCTTTTGAAGGCTTTCCAGCAATACAAATCAAGACCTCATTGGCTGCTGTCCCCACCCACCCTTTCTTTCATCACCACTAGAAACAGAAAAAGAGAAGCGGATGAAGCAAGTCAACATGAACTGACGATGCCAACAAATCCTCGCTTACACAGACTGGCAGAACAAGTTAAGAAACTCTCACTTTTAGGGGCCGGCGTCTAGGTGGCGCACGCCTTTAATCAGCACTTGGGAGGCAGAGTCAGGCGGAACTTTGTGAGTTCAAGGCCAGCCTGTCTACAGAGTGGAGTTTCCAGGACAGCTGGTGTTTACAGGGAGACCCTGTCTCTAAAAGACAAAAAAAAAAAAAAAAAAAAAAAAAAGAAACTCTCACTTTGGTACTTTGGTATAATCAAAACGCCTTAAGAAGCTCTCACTTTGGTATAATTGAAACTCCCAAGAATGCTTACTCAAGCAACAGATTTAACTTGTGTTCTGCTTTAAGAAGGGAGGCAGGTGGTCCACCTAAGCCAACAAAGTGCTCTGTTGTACCTTAACAACAGTTCTGCAGCTGTGCAGTCTTGAGGATACACTGGTAGAACTTCTGCTGAACTTCCTTGTGTTCTGGTCTTTGTGGGCTTTTCTTTAGCCCCCAGAACTTCAGAAGGCTCCTTGGGCGCTTGTAAATTTGTCAGAGTGGGGACTGTGGAGAGGGGTTTTTCCAGATATATGAATATTTTACTCTTGATCTTAGCCAAAAGGTTGAGAAGCAATAGATATCTGAATATTTTAGAGGAGTCACTTGGTGACTGTTCCCAAAACACAGAAAGAATATCCACATGTGAATATTTTTTCTCTAGAGAAAGAAAATTAAATATTATTTTTAACTGAAAATTTAATTATTAAACGGTCAGTAAGTATAGCTATAGTCCTGTTTGCTTGAGAACTTTGTAAATAAGTCCTCCTGTTTAAAGCTATTTAGAGCACATATTCATGTGTATGTGAGATACCTACGTCTACAGTTCTCTTCAGGTAATGGGAAACAGTACAATGATCAGATCACAATAATGGTGGTGAACATGATTCATTGACTGTCTAACATTACTAGATGGTAGAGTTGTTCTGTCATTCAGTTATTACAGAATCCTTACAAGGTTAGTATTTTTATCATTCTCACTTTACATGAGAATGTAAATGAGAATACATGAGTGCAAAGAGTAGAAATAGCAAACTAATAAATGGCAGAACTAGATCTGAACCCACATCTGTCTAACGCAAAAGTCCATTTTCTTAAAAATTATTAGTGGGGCTGGAGAGATGGCCTAGTGATTAAGAGCACCGACTGCTCTTGTAGAGGACCCGGGATCGATCCCCAACACCCACATGGTGGCTGAGAACCGTCTGTAACTCCAATTCCAGGAGAACTCCAGTACTAGGGGAATCCGAGACCCTCTTCTGACCTCCGCGGCATTGCATGGCATGGGTGCACAGAACTGCATGCAGACAGTACATTCATACAAACAAACAAACAAATAAATAAATAAATAAATAAAACTAAAAAAATTAAAAAAAAATTATTAGTGTGCACAAAACTTGAGTTATATTTTTGACTCTTTTCTTTGAATCATAGCAGTATATCGTGAAAACAGACTCTGGAAATCTTGATAGCTTTTGGTACTAATTTCCATTTCAAGAATTAACTTCATAACCTGACACCTTGGGCAGCTAAGACTGATGCATCTCATATACTTAAGATAATAGAGAGGATTTCTGTCACTCATGGCTACTAAAATCTCTTGCTAGTATTCAACATTGTGGATCCCACCTAAGAATCAGAAATAAAACAAGAAAAATCCTTTCTCTTACCATAGTTTACTATTTGTAGAAGAGACCTATGATTTATGGGTCCTCAAAGACAGGCATAAGAAGAGAATGATCCTGGAGAGATTACAAAATATAAAGGGAAGATGGTATGCCTATATTGCTAGTGATGGTAGTGAAGTTTTAGTTTTAAATGGCAGTGACAGTTTAATCATGGCCCCACAGTTTGGGGACAAAATTAATAACAGTATCCTGATGATAGTAGACAGGCCCTGTTCTAGGCTTGGTGGTCTAGGAACACCATCTCCAAGCTAGTTCTTCAGTGTGTGTCTGAGTTATGTGACATTTGACTTTTTAATTTTTCCTGAGATTTTTTAAAGCAGGGTCTCCCTATAGCTCTACCCTTCCTAGAACTCACTATGTAGACTAGACTGTCCTCAATCTCACAGAGATCATCCTGCCTATTCCTCCTAAATGCTGGGATTGAAGAGGCATGAGATATCACAGTAGGCTATCCTGGGGATTCTTGGACAGCTCTATTCAGCTGGGATTAGGCCCTAACTACATAACAAAGAAACAAAGCCTCTGAAATGAACTCCAGTTTGGTGAACCAGTGAGTGTACTGTAGTTACTTACAGGCCTGTGGGGGAAAGGTTATTTACAAGGAACATGGACAACTCAAATGCAGCTGTGGCACCAAAAGGCCTGCATGGGTGATGACTAATGAAAACCCTGCATCCCTGGAGGCCCTGCATAGTGCACAAGCAACTGGGCTGACTAGAATCTCTCCTCCTCACCCCCAATTGTTGCTGCTGATTATATAATATGAACAAACGGGTGCACCCATATATATACAAGGAGTCATGTGAATCTTTTAAGTTTCAGGAAGTTTCTGAGCCTTGCAAGTTTAATTTACTTCCTGGGCCTTGGAGGTTTCATTGACTTCCTGAATTTTATGAGCTCCCTTCTTCCTCCCTGCAGAAGACAGAATTCAATGCGATAATATTCTGAAATGCAAGTGCAGTAAAGATAGTTTTCCTTCGTCCTTCCAATTATCTATGCTTTCCAATATTCCCATGTAAACTCACTTCTGCCTAAGTTTGCAAAGAATGACTCTGTAATCTGAAGCAGCAGCACTCTAACTTCATCTCTATTGATAATGCAAGAAAAGACCAATTGATTAGAAAAGAATGACAGACATCACATAGGATGGACCAAGATACTTGCTACCCAAGGGAACTATCTAGCAGGTGATACATGTGTTAATACAGCAATTCGGATGACAATGCACAGGTCATAGTCCCAAGTTGGTTGTTTCACATGCTTTATCTAATATAATATGATCAACCTGAAAGATAATTACCATTACCACCCCTCCACAGGCAAGAAATCCGAAGTTCAGGAATGTTAAGTGAATTATATAAGAATATTCAAGCAGTCAGTGCTGAAAGCCAGTCTTCATAATGAATCTCTTTATTTCTTTTTTTTTTTTCACAATGTTTATTGATAGATACAGGTACATAAAATCAGGGCATGAACATGATTTGATAGATTAAGTAGACTTAATTTCAATCCTATAATAAGGGAACAGTTCAAATTCTCACCATTTGTTTCACACCGACAAAAACCACTTCAAGGACATTAATGATCTCTCAAATCTGATCAGTTTTGTGCAAGTAAACCATGTTTCTTTTTTAAAAAAGACTCTGCACTTGCCCAGCTCAAGGATATTGAAATCTAGCATATAAAGTCCATTACTAGAGGTAGAAATACAGGGAATATACTATTATGGCAACAACCATCAATTACAGATAAGGATTTTCTGTAACAACCAAATGGATAGTCTAATATTACAACAACTCAAGTATTACTGAGCAAAGTGCATTTCTACAATGTTCAGTGTTTCTACTCAGTTTTCTAACTTTAAACAGCCTATGATAACTGGCAGCAGAGAAGGACCTTGCAATAGACTGCCTCTGCTTGAGAACCTCTGATGTAATTATTGCATGCTATTAATAAAATATCTAAACATTAAAGATATTCCTAAAATATTTGATGGTAGCTTATGATTAAGACATTACTTTACAAAAAACCTTATGCAGAAGGGAACCCTTATTGATGTGCTTCTGCTTTAAATATTGTGCCCTCAAATGAAGTCCAGTAAGCACATGTCGTGTCATGATCCCCCTGCATTGGCCTCCATGATACTGCCAAGGTGATCCAACAATGTCAGTCCACCTTCTGAGGAGGCTGAATTTCCATTAGCTGCTTAGTTCACAAGCTGAGTATCTCAGCAGTCCTCAGTCCACATTGGAAGGCTAAAAAGTAAAATAAGCTGTATCTCATGTCTTTGAGGAGTGCCTAAAATAGTGGCATCTACAGAGCATATGCGCCTGCCTGTGAGAATTGTAGACAGGCCAAACAAGAGTGCTCTCTTTTTTTTTTTCTTTTTGTCTTTTTACTAAGATCTCAAGTTTTGTGTTTGCATTACAGGTTCTCTGGTCTTATTTATTTCTGGTTGTACTTTCCTTCTGGATGCTTAAGGCCATACAAATAGCCCAGATTAACCAGGGTTTTGTTTTGTTGAGGTCAGTTGAGGATCTGATCCTCAGGGGTCTCTCAGGGTTTTTTTTGGGGGGGATGGGGTGGGAGACCCTTGCTTCTTTCGGCTCCTCATCCACCAGTTCCATCCACATGAGGACAAAATCAGGACTTGCTAGACTAGGCTTCCTTTTCTGAAGGATGAGCAGACTTTCCTCTTTATAGACTGGACACTGGCTGAAGTCCCATTAGTGGCTCCTGGAGACCTCCCTGAACAGGAAGAATGGTGACCCACCTCTGCAGGACTTTTCAAGAGATGCCCCCACGTATAATACCCTAAGACTTGGTTGACCTCTGAGGGCAAGGAACAAAGTTGTCCCCAGGTCCCTTGGTCAAATTGGTAAGGACTTCAGATATGGTCTTTAAGTACCCAGAAAGGCTAAGTTGCACCAGCCTGTTACATTGCACCTATATTAACATTGTATCCTTTTAAATTGTATGTTATTTCCATAGCATATTTCTTGATTTGCTTCTTTCCATTTTAATCCCATATTACTCTAAAAGATGCACACATGTCCTCCATAATATACTAAAAGTCCAAGGTCTGAGAATACATGTTAGGTCAGCTCTAGAACCTGTGTAGGGATTCCCAATACAAGAGCACAGTTGTCTTTAGATTGTGAGGAGTATAATAAGGGTAACGTTGCTCATTTTGTCTTACACCTAGGTACTTGATACTAGCATCCACAGATGAGGGATACAATTCGTCTTTTGTTTTTCTGGGGCTGTGATAATTCACTTAGCATAAAATCTTCTAGTTCCATCCATTTACTTGCAAATTTCATGATGTCATCTTTCTTTACCGCTGCATAGTACTCCATTATGTAGATGTACCACATTTTCTGTATCCGCTCATCAGTTGTGAGGCATCTGGGTTGGTTCCAGCTCTTCGCTATTGTGAAGAGAGCAGCAACAAACATGGCTGTACATGTATCTCTGCTGTAGGAAGAGTCTGATGGATATATACCCAGAAGTGGTATGGCTGGGTCAAGTGGTAGGCTCATTTTGAGTCTTTTAAGGGTTCTCCACACTGCTTTCCATAGTGGTTGTACAAGTTTCCATTCCCACCAGCAGTGGATGAGTGTTCCCCTTTCCCCATTCCCTCTCCAGCATTTGATATCATTTGTTTTCTTGATCCTAGCCAGTCTTATCAGGGTGAGATGATATCTTAAAGTGGTTTTAATTTGCATTTACTTTATTATGTTGAACACTTATTAAGATGTTTCTCAGCCATCTCCATTTTCTTGCTTGTGAATTCTCTGCTCAGCTTTTTACTCCATCTTTTGAATGAGTCATTTTTTTTCTTGCACTTTTGTTTTTTGACTAGTTTATATATTCTGGAAGTTAATGCTCTGTCAGATGAATCAGCAGTGAAGGTTTCCTCCCACTCTGTGGGTTTTCTCTTCACTTCCCTTATTGTTTCTTTTGCTGTACAAAACTTTCAAGTTTAATAAGGTCCCACTTGTCAATTGTTGACCTTATTTCCTGTGTAGCTGCTGTCTGATTTAGAAAGTCTCTTCCTATACCTATGTCTTGTAAGTTGTTGCCAACTTTTTCATCTAACATCTTCAGGATTTTGGGTTTTAAATTGAGGTCTTTGATCCATTTGGAGTTGATTTTTGTGCAGGGTAAGAGGTAGGGGTTTCATTTTATTTTTCTATAAGTGGTGATCCAGTTTTGCCAGCACCATTTGCTGAAGATGTTGTTTTTCCTCCATTGAGTCTTTTTGGACCCCTTCTCAAATATAAGGTGGCTGAAATTGTATGTCCTCAAGTTTGGATCTTCAGTTTTGTTCCATTGGTCTACACATCTGTTTTTCTGCCAGTACAAGGCTGTTTTTATGACTATAGCCCTGTAGTATAGTTTGATGTCTGGTATAGAAATCCCCCCTGTAGTGCTGTTTTCACTCAGGGTTGTTTTGGCTATTCGGGGTTTTTTGTTGTTCCATATTAATTTAAGAATTTTTTTTCCCAAGCCTGAGAAGATTGTCTTGGGGATTTTAATTGGAATTGTGTCAAATTGGTATTTAGATTGGGTATAATGGACATTTTTACTATATTAATTTTTCCAATCCATGAGCATGGAAGGTGTTTCCATCTTCTGATGTTTTATTCAATCTCCTTCTTTAGGAATTTATAATTTTTGTTGTAGAGAACTTTGGTGTCTTTCGTTATGTTTGTTCCTAGGTGTCTTATTGTTTTTGAGGCTATTGTGATTGGGAAGGTCTCCTTGTATTCCTTCTTCAGTTGCTTGTTGTTGGTGTAAAGAAAGGCTACTGATTTTTCTAGGTTAATTTTGTAACCCGCCACTTTACTGAAACCCCTAATCGTTTCTAGGAGTTTTCTGGTAGAGTTTTTAGCATCCCTTAGGTAAACTATCATATCATCTGCAAAGAGGGATAGTTTTACTTCCTCTTTTCCAATCAGTATTCCTTTGATTTCCTTTTATTGCCTGATTGCCCTAGCCAGTGTTTCCAGCATTATGTTGAAGAGGAGTGGTGACAAGTGGCAGCCTTAATGGGTTCCTACCTTCATGGGGAATCTTTCTCACTTTTCTCCATTTAGGATGATGCTGGCTGTGGGTTTCTTGTACATGGCTTTGATTATATTGAGGAATGATCATTCCAGTCCAATTCCCTCTAGTACTTTAATCATGAAGGGATGCTGGATTTTGTCGAAGGCTTTTTCTGCATCAATTGAGATGATTGTGTGGTTTTTGTCCTTCAGTCCATTTATGTGTTTTATGATATTTACTGATTTTTGTATGTTGAACCACCCTTGCATTTCTGGTATGAATCCAACTTGATCATGGTGGACGATCTTTTTGATATGGGTCTGTATACAGTTTGCAGGTATTTTGCTGAGGATTTTTGCGTCTGAGCTCATTAATGAGATGGGTCTGTAGTTCTCTTTTTTTGGTTGCATCCTTGCCTGGTTTTGGTATTAGAGTGATGCTGGATTCATAGAAGAAATTTGGGGGATTTCCCTCTGCTTGTATCTTTCTGAACAGTTTGAGTAATAATGGTTGCAGGTCCTCTTTAAATATTTTATAGAATTCTGCTGTGAAACCATCTGGACCTGGGCTTTTTTTTAGTTGGGAGGTCTCTTATTACATTTTCAATTTCTTCATAATTATGTGTCTGTTTAAGCTGCCAGTCTCTTCTTTGTTTAGCTTTGGCGATTCCCTGGATTGCAAATATTCATCCATTTCTCTTAGGTTTTCAAATTTGGTAGAGTATAGGTTTTTGAAGTACTCCTATATGATTGTCTGGATCTGTTCATTGTCCGTTGTGATATTTCCCCTTTCATCACAAATTCTATTGATTTAGAGTTGCTCCTTCTTTCTTTTAGTTAACTGGGCTAGAGGTCTGTCTATCTTGTTTATTCTCTCAAAGAACCAACTTTTGGATTCATTGATTTTTTGTATTGTTTTCTTTGTTTCTATTTCATTGATTTCTGCTCTGATTTTTGTTACTTCTTCCTGTCTGTTGCATTTAGGGTTCATTTGCCGTTGCCTTTTAAGTGTTTTTAGTTTCAGTGTTAGCTCATTTATTTATGCTCTTTCTATTTTTTTTTTTAATGTGGGCACCCAGGGCTCTTAACTTCCCTCTTAGGACTGCTTTTAAGTTGTCCCATAGGTTTTGTTGTGTTGTACTGTCATTGTCATTTAGTTCCAGGGATGCCTTTATCTCTTTCTTTATTTCCTCTTTGACCCATTCATTATTCAGGAGTGTGTTGTTTAGTCTCCATGTGTTCTTGTAGGTAGCAGGACTTGTCGTGGTGTTGATATTGAGCTTTACTGCACTATGGTCTGATTGAATGCATGAAATTATTTCATTTTTTTTGTATTTGTCAAGGTTTTTTCTGTGCCCAGGTATGTGGTCAATTTTGGAGAATGTTCTGCGGGGTGCTGAGTAGAAAGTATATTCTCTGGTTCTTGGGTGGAATATTCAGAAGATGTCTGTGAGGTCCATTTGCTGTATTGTATTGTTCAGTTCAGATATCTCTCTATTTATTCTTTGCCCGATTGATCTGTCCAAAGGATTGAGTGGGGTACTGAAGTCCCCTACTATGAGTATACTGAGGTTAATCTGCACCTTAAGGGCCTGTAGAGTAGTGTTTATAAAGATTGGTGCACCGGAGTTTGGTGCATATTTATTCATGATTGTGAAGTCTTCATGTTTAATTTTCCCTTTGATAAGGATTTAATGGCCCTCTTTGTCTCTTCTAATTGCTTCTACTTTGAAGTCTATTTTGTCTGATATTAAAATAGTGACTCCTGTTTTCTTTTTGATACCATTGGCTTGGAATATTTTTTTTCATCCTTTCACTTTAAGTTGGTGCCTATCTGTAAGGGTGAGATGGGTTTCTTGTAGACAGCATAAAGACAGATTCTGTTTCCAATCCGTCCTCCTCATCTATGCGTTTTGATTGGAGAGTTTAGTCCATTAATATTTAAGGTGATAATTGAGAGAAGTGCATTGCTTCCTTCCACATTATTATCCATTTGCGGTTTTAGTCTAGGTTTCTACTTCTGCAGTTCTGCTTTTATTAATTTCTGTTTCCAGGTGTCTGGGGGTAGTTGCTTTCCTCCTCTGTCTTTTGAATTGCTTCAAGTATTCTCTGAAGGGTTGGTTTTCTGGACATGTATTCTTTCATCTTGTTTACATCATGGAAGATTTTTCTCTTTCCTTCAACTAGAATTGACATTTTTGCTGGGTATAGTAACCTGGGTTGGCATTGATAGTCATTTAGCACTGGGAATGCTTTGGTCCACGTTCTTCATGCTTTCATAGTTTGGGCTGAAAAGTCAGCTGTAATTCTGATAGGTTTCCCCTTATATGTAATTTGTTGTTTTTCTTTTGGGGCTTTCAGAATTTTGTCTTTGTTTTGGGTATCTAATGTTTTATCTATGATATGGTGGGGGGAGTTTCTTCTCTGGTCCAATCTATTTGGTGTCCTATGTGCTTCTTGTATTTGTATGGGTTTGTCTTTTCTTTGTTTGGGGAAATTTTCATCTATTATTCTGTTGAAGATCTGATCAATACCATTCTCTGGGGATTCTTCTCCTTCCTCTATCCTTATGATGTAGAGAGGTTTGATCTTTTCATCATGTCCCACATTTCCTGGTTATTCCATTCTTGTGTATTTTTAAACTTTTCATACTCTTGAGCTTTTTTGTTGTTCTGTGTTATCTTCTAGGTCTGATATAATTTTTTCTGCTTCCTCCATTCTGCTTCTGAGGCCTTTTCCCATTCTTTCCTGTTGATTGGATGAGTGTTCGATTTCCTTTTTAATTTCATCTTGCGTTTTCTTTATTATTTCTACATCCTTTTGGAGCTTCTCAATCTTTTCTTGTAGCTCCTTCTTTCACTCGTTGGTTTCCATTTTCATTTCAGTATGGGTTCTTTTCAGTGGTTCCACTTTCTTCCAGAGTTTTTCATTATCTCCTTCTAGGTCCTTTCTGAGTTTTTCATTCTCTCTTCTTAGTTCTATGATTTCTTTGAATATATCTGTGATTGTTAATTTACATTCTGTATCCTGGGTTATCTCTACAGAGGTCCCATTGAAGGGGTCCTCCACAGGCTCTGTAGAGTTTGGTGTGGGGTTATTCTGGGATTTTCTCATATTGTTTTTATATTGTGCTTTTGGCATGTCCTTTACTTTTTGCCTGTGTTCTGGTGTGAATCTCTAGTGTCTCTTCACTGTGTTGGAGGATTGCTTTCTTTGATTCCTTCAGGTGCCTGCCTTGTAGTCTCCTTACTTATGGAGTGTTGACTTGCTTAGGTTTCGGGTTTTCAATTATGTTATATATTGGAGGGTATAGCTCACACTTTCCTTTCTTTTTCACAAGAACTGGGTGGGCAACAGTCCAAATGAAACCTTCTGAGCACTGTAGGTCCTCTGTTGCCAGCCAGTTCTTCTGAGTTGGTTGTAGGACTTATTGGAACCTCTATCTGGAGTTTCAGTTGGCGGGTTTGGGGGGTGGGGTGGGGAGGGTGGTGTTGTTCACTGTTTGCTTAGCCTGTGTGACAGTACTCTGTGCCCCAGCTCTCTGCTGTGCCCCAGAGGCAACCTCTATCCAATTCCGCTTAAAGTCTGTGCGCCTCACTTCCCAGGGTTCTCTGCTCCTGACTGCCTGCCCGAGGGCCTGTGCTCAGCTATCTCTCTTTATCTATTTCTAAACCTTGTAATTTTCCCTATATCATCCTGTGTACAGTATAGACACAGATTTAAGAATTTTACTTTTTCCATGAATACCAAAAGAAAGAAAAGAAAAATATACTATAAAAATTTTAATTAATGGGGCTGGAGAGATGGCTTAGCAGTTAAATCACTGGCTGCTCTTGCAGAGGACTCAGATTTGGTTCCCAGCACCCACATGGCCACTAATAAGCATCTGTAACTCTAGTTCCAGGGGATCCAACAAATGCTTCTGATCTCCACGACTATTGCATGACATTGGCACATGTACACACATGCATGGAATATACTCATACACATAAAATAAAAAATTATTTATTATTATTTTAAAAATTATTTGTATGAGTGTATTATCCACATGTATATAACTGCATCCTTGTCATAACTCTGACAATCTTCTGATCTAAGGGGGCATTGAACAACACAGGTGCACCCACATATATACAAGCAATACATGTATACACATAAACTAAAATATTAAATAAACTATTTTAAAAACAAATAATTTTAATTATTTATTATTTTTTTAAAAATTTCTGTGTATGAGTGTATTGCCTGAATGTGTGTAATGTGTCTATGCCATGCAATGTCTGCAGAGGTCATAAGTGGTTATTGGATCCTCTGAAACTGGAGTTACGGATGGTTGTTAGCCATCATTTGGGTGTTGGGAATTGAGCCCTGCTCCTTTGCAAAAGCAGCCTTAACTTCTCCAACCTAAGTTTTTTTTTTAATTTTTTTAAAATTTTATTTATTTTGTATGTGTATGAATGTACTGTCTGCATGTAGGTTTGCACCCGTGTCGACCAATGCAGCGGAGGGTGTCGGATTCCCCTGGAACTGGCTTTCTCCTGGATTTGGAGTTACAGACAGTTCTCAGCCACCATGTGGGTGCTGGGGATCGAACCCAGGTCCTCTGCAAGAGCAGTCGGTGCTCTTAACCGCTAGACTATCTCTCCAGCCCATCCAACCTAAGTTTTTTTTTTTTTTTTCTTTTTGGTTTTACACTCTTTTTGGTATTTTTGAGACAGGGTCTCCCTTTTAGTACCAGGTGTCCTGGAGCTCACTCTGTAGACCAGGCCGGCCTTGAACCCAAAGAGATCCACCTATCTCTGCCTCCTGAGTGCTGGGATTAAAGGCGTGCGCCACCACGCCCGGCCCAACCTGAGTTTTAACTGACAGGGACAGTGTGGCATAGATGAAAGGGTCACTGTCTCTCCAACCTAAGTTTTAACTGAGAGACAGTGACCCCTTCATTTATGCCACACTGTCCCTGTCGGTGTGGCTCCCCCTGATGCTGAAACACGGAAAGATAATAGCCACAGAGATCCAGCTCAAGCCTGGACAGCAATTCCTCCCCCAACAGCCGTTAGGTCAATGTGCAACTGTGACTTTGTACAACCTTCAATCCCAGGTAGCATCTGCAGAACACTTCTCCCCATATCAACTTCCAGAGCCCGACTTCCCCCCCATATCAACCACTCTAGGCATCATGCCACCCAGGGGTAGGAGGCATCTTGTGACCTGGATCCAGGTAGAGATCTCTAACCTGGCCTCCATTTTAATTGTGCCTGCCTGAGGTCAGTGTGACATGCTCCTCATGTCCCCTAGGGAGCACAGCTCACTCCCACTGTAACCCCAACACTTGCCACCCAAGGAGCACCTATAAGACCATGTGAATTCTCAGAAACTTTTGAACATGGGCAGTGACAATCTTATAACTCTACAGGTTACTCCCAGGCTCAGAAGTACACATATCTTCAATTGTGTAGGGACCATGTCTGCTACCTCATTTACATATCCACACAGTCTTACTGAAAGATTGAACAGCAAACACTATTCAGTTAGTCCATAGCTAACAGGCTGTGATAATAGTAAGATCCAAGAGACCTGTTCAACAAAGAGGAGATCAGATATCCATACCCCCAAAATCACAATCACCTAACTCCAGACACCTAGATCTTGTCACAAAACATAAACAACATAAGTACTCAAGCCAGTACATACCCATCAATTCATACAACCATTGCAATGTCTCCTGAGAAGATAAACTTCATTGATGACAATGATTTCAAAATAGTAACTATAAATATAAATACACATGAATTCCAGAATGAAGACTGTGGAAAAATGAATGCCAGAATAAAATAAAAAAACCCAGATACAAAAGTGGAATTTAATAAAGAAATAAGATTTCTGAAGAAAAGCTAAACTGGAAAAATGAAACTTTAAACAAGTAACTCAGTCAGAGAAATAAAAATTCAGTCGAAAGCCTCACCAGTAGAATGAATCAAGCAGAAGAGAGACTATCAAGCTTTGAAAACAAAGTAGAGGGATTGGATCACTCAATAAAAGAAACTGTTAGATCTAAAATAATCCAGGGACTGAGCATGCAGGAACTTTACAGAAGGAAAAGTAACCTAGGTTCAAGGCAAATGATTTTCAACAGAATCATAGAGGAAAACTCCCAAATCTAAGCGAAGAGATGCCTATTAAGGTACAAGAAGCATACAGAACAACAAAATGACCAGAAAAGAAACTCCTCACATCACAAAAAAGAAAAAAAATACTGAAAGCTTCAAGCGGGGGAAAAAACCCTAATAATGTATAAAGGCAGGCCAATCAGAATAATGCCTGACTTTCCAAGGAAAAGTTTGAAAGCCACGAACTGATATTCTACATGTTCTTACAGATCACATATAACAACCCAAACCAAGCTATTATACACAACCCAACTATCATTTTTGAGAAAAAGAGAAAAACAGATTTAAGAAATGTATATCTATTAAGGCAGCTATACAGAGGGTATTAAAAGCAATGCTTTGCTCTAAAGAGAAGGGTAAACACAACCAATAGAGAAGAAGAAATCAACAATTCTAAACAGTTATTCCAAAGGAAACACTACCACAACAAACAACAGGAATTAGAATATGTCATTTAGTAATAACTTACAATATTAGTGGTCTCAATTCTCCAATAAAAATCACAGGCCAATAGAGTATGTTAGAAAATGGCATATTTTTGTTGTCTCCAAGAAACACACGCTGTCATCAAAGATAGACACCACCTTAGGGTAAAAGGATTGAAAACGTGCCAAGTAAATGGAACCAAGAAGCAAGCTGAGTTTCACACTTCTGTATGTTGGGACTACTTGCTGTTAGGATGCAGCGTTGAAGCCATAGCTGAGCTTCTCAGGTGGGCTCCTCTCCAGCAGCAGCCGCACCATCTGCAGTTGCCTCACCTCCTGAACTACCCAGGCAGGCAGGCCTAATGGCCCATATGGCAAGCACTGCAGCTGGTGTGGCTGTGGGCTCTGCAGTGGGACACGCACTGGGGCACGCTGTCCCTGGAGGCTTCCGAGGAGGTGACAATGCTGAGCCTCCATCTCTTACCAGGAGCCTCAGGGAACCCAGCCGACTGAGCAGCAGCAGGCTGGTGGCCCTTGCCTTTTCCAGGTCAGTTTCTGGAGTGTGCCCATAAGCAGAGTGACATCAAGCTCTGTGAGGGTTTCAGTGAAGACTTACAAATGAAGGTCTTCTCTAATCAAGAAGTTCAAACTGAAGAACTCGAAAATGGGTTCAGATGACCAACTTTACTTTAAATACATAATTGATAGTGGTAGTGTGAACCTCAAGCAAACCTGGTTAGTAAAAGCTTTGGTGCTCCACAATGGCCATGGAAGAATGTGTTCAATGTACAGAAGTTCATTGAGATGTGTGGAGTTTGGGGTTGGGCAAGTGTTTGGCATTCTTAAACCAGCTGTGCTATTTTTATATGTGAGTTAATAAAAATAAAGTGATAGCCAGGCGTGGTGGTGCACGCCTTTAATCCTAGCACTTGGGAGGCAGAGGCAGGCAGATCTTTGTGAGTTTAATGCCAGCCTGGTCTACAGAGTGAGTTCCAGGACAGCTGGGGCTACAGGGAGACCCTGTCTCAAAAAGACAAAATAAATAAATAAATAAATAAATAAATAAATAAATAAATAAATAAAATATAGTGATTTGGTTCCAAAAAATATAAAAATTACTAAACAGAAACACCATGGAATTAAATGACATCATAAAGCAAGTGGATAAGACAGATATCTATATAACATTCCACCCAAACACTAAGGAATACATTTTCTTCTCAGCAGCCCATGGAAAATTCTCCAAAACTAGCCACATATTAGGATACAAAGCAAGCCTAAACAAATATAAGAAAATTGAAATAACATCCTGCACTCTATCCAACCACAAAGCAATAAAGCTGGATATCAACAGAAAGTACGCAAACTCATGAAAACTAAACAGCACAATGTTCATTCAAAATTGGATCACAAGAAAAAGTTTAAAAATTCCTAGAATTTAAAAACTCCAAGAAATTAATGAAAATAAAAGCACAACATACCAAAATCCATGGGACACAAAGGCAGTCCTAAAAGAAAAGATTATATCACTGAGCCCCTACATCAGAACATTAGAGACATCCCATTTTAATAAACTTAATGATACACTTGAAGGCCTTGGGCAAAAAGGAACAAACAACACTCAGAAAGAGAAGACAAGAAGATTTTGTAATACATGAACAAAAATCAGATCTGCAACAAATAAAATATAAATGAAAAAAGAATACAAGCAATCAATGAAATAAAGAATTGGTTCTTTGAAAAGAACAACAGAATTGACAAACCTTTAGCTAGTTTAACTATTAGAAAGGGAGAAAGGACATCAATTACTAAAATCAGAGATGAACAGACACTGAGGAAATTCAGAGAGTAATAAAGGCATTTTAAAAATCTGCATTCCGGTAAATGGATGGAGCTGGAAGACATTATGTTAAGTGAAGTAACACAGTCCCAGAAAAACAAACGACAAATGGTGTCCCTCATATATGGATGCTAGTACCAACAACCCAGATATAAATATTTCTCATGGAGAAGGATGCATAGTAAAAGAACAACAACGGAAAGACTGCATCAGAAAATGGACTGAAATGGTGAATTGGGAAGGGGGGAGGGGTGGGAGAGGGAAACGGGTGTATATTCGATTAAGACATATTTAATTGACGTGAGTTCAGCAAGTACCCAGTTTCGCCTAGACACTGTCTACAGGACACATGGTGTTTTAGGACTCAGTAAAAGTAAATATGTGTATATCAAACAACATTGGTTTACAGACTCTGATAAAAACGGTAATGCATCTGAGTTAAATGTAGATATAATTTGCTGTTGTCCACATTTGTTTTACACAAAATCTGTAGAGCAATAACTTTGGGATTGGCACATACAAATGTTCTCTATAATTTCTCTGTTGTACAGTATCACCTTGTAGCATTCTCTTTAAGATGATTTAACGTAAAAATTAAGTTTGCTTCCCAAGTTAATCATATATAGTCACCCAAAACAACATGGGTGAATTTGATGAAATCTGTGCCTTGACTCCACCCTATAGTCATGTATAATACAACTGTCTTCTGGAGACTCATACGCTAAAAAAAGGGGGGGGGATACAGAAAGACATGAAACCTTTTCATCAAACCCTTGCAATTCAAATCTTAAAACTAACTATGGGAAAAGATTTGTTTGTTCCAACAGGACAAAACGTCACCAACTTAACGGCTGAGAAAGAAAAGATACAGGTTTGCATTGAGTAGGATGTACCAAAAAGTGGCAACGGAAAGGCTGACCCGTCTGAACATTCAAAGGAAGAAAAGCCTCAGATTGCCATAAACATCGAACCCCTCTGTGGATCCTACATGTAACAACTAGTTATAATGAGTCCTAATGAAACTTACCTTCTAGGTGCCACAAAGGTTCTGATATGAGAGACTTCCTTGCCTTCCCACCCATAGAACAAGGAGAAATATGACAATGATGAGGTCGCTCCCCAACTGTAAATTGGAGACAACTATTGTAGAGGTAATCTCTTATAAAACCGGTAAAACTGCTTTCTTTAATTGACTACTAGACATGGGAACTGTGGAAGGGATTACTCTCTGTTCAGAACCAAATATAATACTAAAGTCCTAGGGCTATGCACTCAGGCAAAATATATTAATACAGGAGCTCTGACATCAGCAATGGATTGTTCTACCAGGTGGATGTTGGCCAGGGGATCCAAGGCCCCACAAAAGGTAAGGGCTCCTTGCCTCTAAGTTGGGATACCTACAGGAGGAGAGGCAATAAGACCCTGCTGCCGAAGACCTGACGTTAACATGGGAGGGATGTATTGAGACCACACATGCAAGTGTACAGATGGCCTCTGGAATGCCAGAGAGTGTTACCAAAGGCCACTAAACCAATAAAGCAAATATGGGTCTCCCTGAGTCAAGCAAGACTCCACCGTCAGCACCAGCTACACCTCACCTGCCTGGAAATACTGTGCAGCAGAGGCAGCCATGTGCCTGTATATCCCAAATCTAATTGGCTATTGGCTCTCCCCTTGGAGAAATAACCCATGGCTGATGCCACAAGCTTACATCCTCTACAGGTTAGGAGATGTTATAAGCCACAGTAAGACCCTGTCATATTTAACAGGGGGGAAAATTGTAATTCATGGATTAACATATCCAAACATGTGTCTATGCTAAAGTAACCTACCATAACTATTAGTGCTGCTTAAATACCTATATATCTAATTGCTTGTTCTTCATTAGTAGGATCGAAAGGTTATTCCTGGACAAACTGTCAGCCCATGAAAGGAAACAGCCAGAATTGACCAGAGTCCAAGTCAACAGCTCCAGAGAGAGTGGACTGTTTTACCTCTCATCCACCTGTGCCCCTTTTCTAAGCCTAGGGAACAACCTGCGGAAGAGGGGGCGTGGTAGAATGTAAGGGCTGCGATTGGGGTGAATGGTGAAACTACAGCAATGTAGTCTGGACACTCATTTGATCAACTTGATTGAACAAACAACCTGTCACCCCCCACTGGATGGTGGGGCTGTGGGGGTTTGGGCACAACAGCCTGCAGATTGGTTTTGCATGAAGGATGCTTGTACTCATGGATTATCACTTATAGCTAAAAAATGAAAAAAAAAAAAACAGAGAAAGATGCAAGACAGTTACGGCAGAATACATGATCTGGGATGGGGTGGGGTTGGGGGGGAAGGGAAAGAGAAATATGCCTGATATGAATTGGAAAATGATGTATGAAATGCACAAAGCATCAATAAAAATTAATTAAAAAAATCTGCATTCCACTAAACTGGAAAATCTAAAAGAAATGGAATATATATCTATATATATCTATATACATAGATATAGATATCTCCTACTAAAGTTAAACTAAGATAACATAAATAAACAGAACAATAATAACTAACAAGATAGCATCAGTAATAAAACAAACAAAACAAAAACCAAAACCCAAACTATAAAAAAAAAAACTAAAAAAACATCAAGGATGAGATGGATTTAGCACAGAACTGAACCAGAGCTTCAAAACACACTTAACATTAACATATGTCAAATTAGCCCATAAAACAGAACAAGAAGAAACACTTCCAAATTTTTTTTGAAACATTTTACCCTCATACCAAAAGACACACACACACACACACACACACACACACACACACACACTCCAATTTCATTGATGAACATAGATGCAAAAATTCCAATAAGCACAAGTAGAGTTCCAGCACACATCAAAAAGATTATCCACTGTTATCATGTTTGCTTCCTCCCTGAGATATAGCAATGGTTCAACATATGTCATTTCACAAATATAATCCACTACATAAATAGATTAATGTAGAGAAACCACATGATTATCTCAGATACCAAAATAGACTTTGACAAAATCCAGCATCCCTTCCAAAATATGAATTGGAGGAAAGTCAGCACCATCAACAAATGGTGCTAGTCAAACTGGATAACACTAAAAGGATGAAATGATCTCTCTCTCTCTCTGTCTCTCTCTCTCTCTCTCTCTCTCCACAAAACTTAATCATAAATTGACCAACAGCCTTAACAGAAGACGTGGTACTTTAAATCTGATAGGAGAAAAAGTATGGAATACTCTGGAATTTATAGGTACATGAAAGGACTTCCTGTATAAGACCCTGATCTTACAGGCAGTAAGACCAACATTGAAGAAATAGGACCACATAAAGCTAAAATGTTCTGAACAGTAAAAGTCATCATAATTCAAATGAACAAACAACCTACAGAATGGGAAAGAAATTTTTACCATTTGTACATCTGATAGGATTAATATACAGAATTTTTGAGAACACAAAAACATGAGAAAACAGATCACCTAATTAAGAAATGGGACAGATATCAAAATATGAATTACATATGGAAAAGAAACATTTTAAAACTTTCAACATCCTTAGTTATCAGAAAAATGCAAATTACATATGAAAAAAGAAACATTTTTAAACTTTCAACATCCTTAGTTATCAGAAAAATGAAAATTAAATCTACTTTAAAATTTCTTTTTTTTTTTTTGACTTACATAGTTTATCTATACTTTACATTATATTTAATTGGCCATTTACAATTAATTCAAGAAATGGAATTTTCTGTTGAGAGGAGTCTCTTTTTTTTTTTTAATTTAATTTTTATTGATGGTTTGTGCATTTTATACATCATTTTCCAATTCAGATCAGGCATATTTCCCTTTCCCTTCCCCCCCACCCCCACCCCATCCCAGATCATGTATTCTGCCATAACTGTCCTGCATCTTTCAGGTTTTTTCTTTTTTCATTTTTTAGCTATAAGTGATAATCCATGAGTATAAGCATCCTTCGTGCAAAACCAATCTATAGACTGTTGTGCCCAAACCCCCACAGTCCTACCATTCAGTGGAGGTTGACAGGTTGTTTGTTCAATCAAGTTGATCAAATGAGTGTCCAGACTACATTGCTGTAGTTTCACCATTCACCCCAATCGCAGCCCTTACATTCTACCACGCCCCCTCTTCCGCAGGTTGTTCCCTAGGCTTAGAAAAGGGGCACAGGTGGATGAGAGGTAAAACAGTCCACTCTCTCTGGAGCTGTTGACTTGGACTCTGGTCAATTCTGGCTGTTTCCTTTCATGGGCTGACAGTTTGTCCAGGAATAACCTTTCGATCCTACTAATGAAGAACAAGCAATTAGATATATAGGTATTTAAGCAGCACTAATAGTTATGGTAGGTTACTTTAGCATAGACACATGTTTGGATATGTTAATCCATGAATTACAATTTTCCCCCCTGTTAAATATGACAGGGTCTTACTGTGGCTTAAAAAAAAAAAAAATCTCCTAACCTGTAGAGGATGTTAGGCCTGTTGGCATCAGCCATGGGTTATTCCTCCAAGGAAAAGAGCCAACAGCCAATTAGATTTGGGATATACAGGCACATGGCTGCCTCTCTGCACAGTATTTCCAGGCAGGTGAGGTTGTAGCTGGGTGACGTGTAGTGGAAGTCTTGCTTGACTCAGGGACCCGTATTTGCTTTATTGGTTTTAGTGGCCTTTGGGGAACACTCTCTGGCATTCCAGAGGCCATCTGTACACTTGCATGTGCGGTCTCAATACATCCCCCATGTTAACGTCAGGTCTTCGGCAGGCAGCAGGGTCTTATCGCCTCTCCTCCTGCAGGTATCCCAAACTTAGGGGCAAGGAGCCTTTACCTTTGTGGGGGTTTGGATCCCTCTGGCAACATTTCCTTGGTAGCAATATCCATTGCTTGATGTCAGAGTCCTGTATTAATATACTTTGCCTAAGTGCATAGCCCAAGGACTTTATTATTATATTTGGTTTGAACAGAGTATAATCCTTTCACAGTTCTTATGTCTATTAGTCAATTAAAGAGGCAGTTTTTACCGGGTGTATAAGAGATTACCTCTATAATAGATTGTCTCCAATTTACAGTTGGAGAATGACCTCATATTTTCTTATCCTTTTTTTTTTGTTCTTATGGGGGGAGGGAGGCAAGAAAGTTATATCAAAACCTTTGTTGCACCTAGAAGGTATAAGTTTCATTAGGACTCATTATAAATAGTTGTTACAGTGTAGGATACAAGAAGGGTTCGAGTGTTTATGGCAATTCTGAGGCTTTTTCCTTTCAGTTGTTCAGAGGGGTCAACCTTTCAGTTGGCCACTTTTTGGTGTACATCCTACTCAATGCAAAGCGTATCTTTTCTTTCTTCAGCCGTTATACTAAGTTGGTACATTTTGTCCTGTTGGAACAAACAAATCTTTTCCCATAGTTAGTTTTAAGATTGATTGCAAGGTTTTTGACTAAAAGGTTCATGTCTTGTCTGTATCGCCCCCCCCTTTTTTTTAACCCATGAGTCTCCAGGAAGACAGTTTGTATTATACATAACTATATGGTGTAATCAAGGCCAGATTTCATCAAATTCACCCATGTTTTTTTGGGTGACTATATATGATTAACTTGGGAAGCAAACTTATTTTGCTCTTATTTGACAACACCATCTTAAAGAGAATGTACAAGGTGATACTGTACAACAGAGAAATTATTAGAGAAACATTTGGTAGTGCCAATCCAAAAAGTTATTGCTCTTAGATGATTTGTGTAAAACAAATTGTGGACAACAGCAAATTATATCTCATTTAACTCAGATTGCATTACCGTTTTTATCAGAGTTTTAAACCAATGTTGTTTAATATACACATATTTCCTTTTACATAAGTCCTAAAACACCATGTATCCTGTAGACGTGTCTAGGGAAACTGTGAGTACTTGTTGAACTCACATCAATTAAATTTGCCTTATTGAATATACATCCGTGTCCCTCTCCCACCCACTCCCCCTTCCCATTCACCATTTCAGTCCATTCTGATGCAGTCTTTCTGTTGTTTGTTCTTTACTTACATCCCCTTCCATGAGAATATTTATATCTGGGTTGTTGGTACTAGCATCACATATGAGGGACCACCATTTTTCCGTTTTTGTTTTGGGACGTGTTAATTCACTTAACATAATGTTTCCAGCTCCATCACTTTACCTGCAAAGTTCATGATGTTGTCCCTCTTTACTGCTGATAGAACTCAATTTTATTACAGGTGTACCACATTTTCTCTATCCACTCGTCAGTTGAGGGGCACCTGGGCTGGTTCCAGCCTTTTTGCTATTGTGAACAGAGCTGCACTAAAATACACAGATGTGCATGTGTATCTTTGCAGTATAAGTGTGTCTTGTGGGTATATACCCAGGAGTGGTATTGACTGGGTCAAATTGGAAGCTCATTTTGAGTCTTTTAGGGTCTCTCCACACTGCTTTCCATAGTGGCCTGTACTAGTTTACATTCCACCATCACATGGATGAGTGTTCCCCTTTCCCCGCCAACCTCTCCAGTACTTGGTATATTCGTGTTCTGATCCTAGCCAGTCTTATTGGAGTTAAGGTGTGATTTCTCAAAGTGGTTTTAATTTGCATTTCTTAATTCAGAGATGTGAAAGTTTCTAAGATGTTTCTCAGCCATCTCTAATTCCTCCTCTTGTGAAGTCTCTGTTCAGATCTTTCTCCATCTTTTGAGTGATTCATTTGTTTTTTTCTCGCTTTGTTTTTTGAGTAGCTTGTATTACTCTGGAAATTATGCTTTGTCAGATGTATCTGCTGTGAAGGTTTTCCTCCACCTGTGGGTCTTCTCTCACTTCCTTTATTGCTTCCTTTGTGTACAGAAGCTTTTGAGTTTAATGAGGTCCCATTTTGTCAATTCGTCGTTCTTATTTCTTGTGCAGCTGCTGTCTGATTTAGGAAGTCTTTCCTACACTTATGTCTTGTAGTCTGCTGCCAAGTTTTCTTCTATCACCTCCAGAGTTTGGGGGTTTCACAATTGAGGTCTTTGGTCCATCTGGAGTTGACTTTTGTTACAAGGGTGATGAGGTAGGGGTTAATTTCATTCTTCTTACAATGTGTGGATCCAGTTTTGCCAACACCACTTGCTGAAGATGCTGTCTTTCCTCCATGGATTTTCTTTGCCCCTGTCAAATATGAGGTGGCTGAATTGTATGAGCTCAGGTTGGAATCTTCAGTTTTATTCCATTGGTCAATTGGTCTGTTTTTGTGCCAGTACCAAGTGTTTTTATGACTATACTCCCTGTAGTATAGTTTTGATGTCTGGTATAGGATCCCCCTGTATTGCTCTTTTCACTCAGATTGCTTTGGCTATTCGGGGTTTTTGTTTTTCCAAATGAAAATGAGATTTTTTTTCCAAGCCTGTGTAGAAACTCTTGGGGATTTTGCTGTGTGATTGCATTAACATCTGTACACTAGTTTGGTAGGATGGACATTTTTACTATATTTATTTTTCCAATCCATGAGCATGGGAGGTTGTCCATTTCTTATGGTCTTCCTCAATTTCCTTTTTCAGGGGTTTAAAATTTTTGTTGTAGCGATCCTTGGTGTTCTTTGGTTAGGTTTGTTCCTAGGTATTTTATTGTTTTGAGGCTTATGTGAGTGGGAAGGTCTTCCTTGTAGTCCTTTTCAGTTGTTGTTGTTGGTTAAAGAAAGGCTACTGATTTTTCAGATTAATTTTGTATCCTGCCACTTTACCAAAGCTCTTAATTCATTTCTAGGAGTTTTCTGGTGGGAGTTTTAGCATCTCCCTTAAGGTAGACAATCATATCATCAGAAAGGGATAGCTTGATTTCCTCTTTTCCAATAGAACTCCTTTAATTTCCTTTTCTTGCCTTATCTTGCCCTTTGCAAGGGTTTCCAAGACTATATTGAGAGGAGTGGTGACAGGGGGCAGCCTTGCCGAGTTCCTACCTTCAGGGGAATGCTTCTGTCTTCCCCATTTAGGATTGTTATGGGTTGGGTTTACTTATATGGCTTTGTCTTACATTGAGGATATGCCACTCTAGGCCCATTCCCTCCGGACTTTAAACATGAAAGGATGCTGGATTTTGTCAAAGGCTTCTGGCATCAATTGAATGATGGTGTGTTTTGTTCCTTCAGTCATTGATATGTTTGATGATGTTTATTGATTTTCTATGTTGAACCATCCCTGCATCTCTGGTATGATACAACTTGGTTGGTGATGATTTTCTTATGGTGAAGTCTGTATGGATTTGCCAGTATCCTGTTTCACTTTTGGCATCTGTGTTCATTAGGGAGATGGGTCTATACTTCTTCTTTTTGGTTGTATCTTTGCTCTGGTTTTCGGTTTAGTTAGCGTATGCTGGCTCATAGAAGGATTCGGAGAAGTCCTCGTTTTCTCCTTCTAAACAATTTAAGTAGTAATGGTTGTATGTCTTTGAAATATTTTATAAAATTCTGCCGTGAAAACCATTGGGCCTGCGGCATTTTTTGGTTGGGAGGTTCATTAACTTCATTACATCTTGATTTCTTCATAATTGGTCTGTTTAGGCTGTCAATCTCTTCTTGTTGAGCTTTGGGATTCCCCGGATTTCAAGATATTCATCCATTTCTTTAGGTTTTCAAACTTAGTAAGTATAGGTTTTTGAAGTAGTCCACTGTATGATTTGTCTGGATCTTTCTATTGTCTGTTGTGATGTTTCCCCTTTCATCATGCTTCTGATTGATTTGGAGTTGTTCCCTCTTTCTTTTGGTTAATGGGCTAGAGGTCTGTCTATCTTGTTTATTCTCTCAAAGAACCAGCTTTTGGATTCATTGATTTTTTTGTATTGGTTTTCTTTGTTTCTATTTCATTGATTCTGCTTGATTTTTGTTATTTCTTCTTGTTGCGCGTTTAGGTTCATTTGTTGTTGTTCTCAATATTTTAGCTGCAGTGTTAGATCATTCACTGTGTTCTTTCTGTTTTTTAATGTGGCAATTAGGAGCTATAAACTTCCCTCTTAGGACTGCTTTTAAAGTGTCCCATAGATTTGCTGTGTTGTTTTATCTTGTCATTCAGTTCCAGGATGTTTATTTCTTTCTTTATTTCTTCCTTGACCCACTTCATTATTCAGGAGGTGTTGTTTAGTCTCCATGTTTCCTGTAGGCAGTAGGGGTTATTTCTGGTGTGATATTGGTTTATTGACTTGTGGTCTATAGAATGCATGAAATTATTTCATCTTTTTATATTTGTGAGTTCTTTTTTTTTCCCTGTGTCCAGTATATGGTCTATTTTGAGAGAATGTTCCATGAGGTGCTGATGTAGAAAGTGTATTCTCTGGTGTTTGGGTGAAATATTCGATAGATGTCTGTGAGGTCCATTTGGTTGTATGTGTCATTTAGTTCGGCGTCTCTCTGTTTATCCTTTTGTCCTGTTGACCTGTTCTAGTGGGACTTAATTGGCGGTATTGAAGTCTTCCCTAGTATTAGTGTGCTGGGGTTAATCTGTGCCTTGAGATCCGAGAAGTCTTTATAAAGTTTGGTGCACTGGTGTTTGGTGCATAATATTTATGATTGTGAAATCTTCCTCGTCAAATTTGATCCTTTAATAAGATGTAGTGCCCTCTTTGTCTCTTTGATTTTCTTTGCTTGAAGTCTATTTTGTCTGATATTAGAATAGCCACACCTGCTTTCTTTTGGTACCATTTGCTTGGAATACTTTTTCCATCCCTTTCACCTTAAGTTGGTGCCTATGTTTGAAATTGAGATGGGTTTCTTGTAGACGAAGCATATATAGAGGGTTTTGTTTCTAATCCATTCTCCCAGTCACTATGCCTTTTGATTGGGAGTTTAGCCCCTTAATATTTAGGTTATAATGAAAGATGGATGTTGCCTCTTTTCATTTATTATCCATTTGGGCTTTTAGCCTCTGATTTTGCTCTATGGTTAGTTTTTTGTTTCTTTTTCTAGTTGTTTGAGGACTTGTTGCTCCTTCTCCTCTACCCTTTGAATTGCTTTCAAGTACTTTTATGAAGAGTTGGTTTTCCAGACATGTATTCCATCATCTTGTTTATGTCATGGAAAATTTTACTTTCTCCTTCAAGTATAGTCGACATTTTTGCTGGGTAAAGATTCTGTGGTTGGCATCCGTAGTCCCTTCAACACTGGGAATGCTTTGCTCCATCTTTCTTCTTGCTTTCATGGTTTGAGGCGAGAAGTCAGTTGTAATTTGATGGGTTTCCCTTTGTATGTGACTGTTTTTTCTTTTGTAGCCCTCAGAATTTTGTCTTTATTTTGGGACCTAGCATTTTAACTATAATATGGCGTGGGGTGTTTCTTTTCTGATCTTGTCTGTTTCGGGTCCTATGTGCTTCTTGTAATTTGTACTGGGTTTGTCTATTTTAGTTTGGGGAAGTTTTATCTATTATCTGTTGAAGATCTGATCAATACTATTCTCTTGAGATGCTTCTCCTTCCTCTATTACTATGATACGGAACTGCTTTGACCTTTTCATAGTGTCCCTAATTCTGGTTGTTCCACGTTTGTTTGTATTTTTAAATTTTTCGTAGTCTTATTTTAGCTTTTTAATTGCTCTGTGTTATTCCAGATCTGATATTCTTTGTTCTGCTTTCCTCCATTCTTACTTCTGTGGCTTTTTCCTTTCCTTTCTTCTTGATTGAATGAGTGTTCTATTCCTTTTTCGTTTTCATTCTGTGTTTCTTTATTTTCCATTTCCTCTTTGAGCTCCTCAATCTTTCTTGGTGCATTCTCAATCTCTTCTTGGTGCTCCTTACTTCGTTGGTTGGCTTCCTTTCAGTGTTTCTATTCCTTTCGGAGTTTGTTTTTTTTTCTCCCTCTAGTTCTTTCTGGAGTTTGTGGTCTGTTCCTTGTTCTTTCGAAGTTTGTCATTGTATACCTCTTAGTCCTTTTTAGTTTTCATTCTCTCCTCTTTGTTCTCCTATTTTTTATTTTTTTCTCCTCTAGTTCTCTTCCGGAATTTGTCAATCTGTTCCTTTAGTTCTTTCTGATGTTGTCATTGTATCCTCTAGGTCCTTTTTGAGTTTTCATTCTCTCTCTAGTTCTCTGAATTCCTCTTTATGTCCTTTAATTTCTCTCTGCATAGGTCTGCTATTATTTCCTCTAAGATCTGTTCCTTGGTGTCTCCTCCAAGGGGTTCCATTAGTAGCTATCTCCTACAGTTTGGTAGAGCCTGGTGCAGGATTTTACCTGTGTCTTCCATGTTGTCCTTCTCGTGTCCCTGGCATGTGGGCTTCCCTTTTGTCGGTTTAGATCACAAATAGCAGACGGTTTTGCTTTCCTCCTTCAGATCAAACTTTTTTTGTTGTTGTTGTTGTTCCCTTCCTCCTCCTTGTTTATGGAGTATGGACTTGGTCTGCTTTTCAATTTTTTTGGAAGCCAAAGCATTCTTTTCTTTTTGTTCTGAAGGTTCTCAACGGGGGGGGGGTTATGCCCTGATCTACGCCCCGGCACAGACCGCCCAGTGTTGTGGTTCCGTGCTCAAAGCGACTAGCCGTACGGCCGTCCGCGACTAACCCCTCTGGTTCCAACGCTCTGGCTGCCACGCCTACGGGTCCTAGCTCCCTACTATCCCAGGTTCGTTCCAGCTCCCAAGCTACTCGCCCAGTGGCTTCTGGGAATACCTGCCCAAAGGCGCAGCCCCATGGCTCGCCGACTCTCCGGACCCACTGGCCGCTGCTCCAGGGTCCATGCCCCTCAACCAGACCCAGCTCCCAAAGCTACTACCCAGGTGGCTTCCTGGGTATCCGCCCAAAGACGCACCGCCCTCGCCGCCGGATCTCCGTAGCCCTTCCTGGAACCACAAGCGCCGTCGGGTCCGCCCTTCAAGGTCCCCCAGCTTCCCAGCTACTCGCCCAGGTGGCTTCTGGTGTATACCGTGCCCAAAGGCGGCAGCGCCCTGGCGCCGGACTCTCCGGACCTGCTGCCCAGGCCCGGGTCCCGCCCTCAATCAGGCCCCGCCCACTCAGCTACTCGCCCAGGTGGATTCTCTGGGTATCCTGCAATGGCCGAAGCCGCCCATCTGGCCGCCGGACCCTCTCCGGACCCTCTCTGCCCAGCGGTCCGGGTCCGGCCTCAAGGCCCAGCTCCAAAGCTACCTGCCCAGGTGGATCTGGGTATCCTGCCCAAAGGCGCAAGAGCCTGGCCAGCGGACTCTCCGGACCCTCTCGGCCCAACGCGCGCCCGTGTCCACGCCATCAAGGCCCCAGATCACCAAGATACTCCCCCAGGTGGCTTCTGGTTCCTGCCCAAAGGCGCAGCCGCCCTTGGCCAGCCACGGACTCTCCGACCTTCTGCCTCAGCGCCGACACGGGTCCCGCCCATCAGTGGCCCCAGCTCCCAAGCTGCTCGCCCATGGTGGCTTCGGCTAATCCTGCCCAAAGCGCAGTCCAGCCTCTGGCCGACTCAGGGACCTCTCTCGGAGCCTCTGGCCTCAGCGCCCGGGTCCCGGCCTCGAAGGCCCCAGCTCCCAGCTACTCGCGCCAGGTGGCTTCAAGGGTATCCTGCCCAAATGCGAAGCCGCCCTGGCCGCCGGACTCTCCGGACCCTCTGGCCCAGCGCCCGGGTCCCGCCCTCAAGGCCCCAGCTCCCAAGCTACTCGCCCAGGTGGCTTCTGGGTATCCTGCCCAAAGGTGCAGCCGCCCTGGCCGCCGGACTCTCCCCTACTTTAAAATTTCATCTTACCTCTCTTTGAATGGCTAAGATCAAGAAAACAAATGACAACAAATGCTTGCATGGATGTTGAGAAAAGAAAAGTTTTAATTTACTGCTGATGGGAATGTAAACATGTGAGGCAAGCATGGAAATCAGGGTGAAGTTTCCTAAGAAACCAGGAATTAGATTTACTACAAGATCCAGCTATACCACTCTTGGGCATAGACCCAAAGGACTCTATATCCTATCAAAGAGATACTGGCTCATCTGTGTTTATTGCTGTTTTATTCAAAATAGGCAGGAAATAGAAAGAACCCAGATGACCATCTACTAATTAATGGATAAGAAAAATGTAGTTCATTTACACTATGGGATCTTCAGCTATTAAGAAAAACAAAATTATGAAGTTCACATGTAAATGGATGGAACTGGAAATAATAATCCTGAATGATATAATCCACTCCCAGAAGAATAAACATCACATGTTTTCTCTCATATGCAGAGGTTAGCTTTGAATATTTATATTTGTATGTCTCATTTAGAATGCCTGTAGAGGCTAGGAAACTTCAAAGGACCATGTGGGAGGAATGATCTTTCTAGATATGGGAAACAGAATACAGTCATATAAAGAAGTAAAGGGAAATAATGGAAGATTAGACATTAAATAGGGTGGTGGATGGGTGTTTACGGTGGAGGAGGGAATGTGGGGAGTGATAATTAATACTAAACACCTTTTGATAAACTAATCTGGAAACTTACTTCTGTAGAAGTTTATACACAGTCACAGGCACACACAAAGAATTTGAATGGAGCTACCTATAATTGGAATGCAACTAGACACATTATCCTAGCAAAAGAATACCTAGCAGGAGGAATGAGTTAACTCTACCTCTCTGAGTTGTTGGCCAATGGGATCCAACAGATCCCTTAACATTACAGGATAACACTAGTGTTCTTTGTTATCATTTTAACCCTAATATTAAAGCCTCCATATTGCTGAAGTCTCCAGTCCTTCAGCCACAAAGCATGAAGAAATCAAGTGGGTACTGACCTGGAATCTTTGTCTCTACTGGCTAGCTTTCATTGTGCTGGCTGATGGTATGCACACTATAAGAGGAGAAAATTAATCATGTTACCCAGCTGTGAAATTAAAAACTACAATAATGACTGTCCTAGAAAGCTCTCCCATTAGTGCCATAGGGACACAAATGTCATGGGGGTAACCAAGCACCCTCTGTTTGGATTTCAGGTCTTTTGAATGAGATGGAACCCATGCTTGGCATCAGTATTGGTGCTCAGAACTTGTGGCCAGAGAGGTGCTAGGCCCTATGGGAGAACCGATTCTAAAATCCTACTAAATGAACAAAGTATAAAATGAACACAGTGTAATGACTAGTTATAGCCATAGACTTGTGGATCTCTCAACTCTCCTCAAAGAATTTTCTTTTTTTTTTTTATTGATGTTTTGTGTATTTCATACATCATTTTCCAATTCAGTTCAGGCATATATCCCCTTCCCTTCCCCCCACCCCACCCCTACCCATCTCAGATCATGCATTCTGCCATAACTTTTCTGCATCTTTCTGTTTTTTTGTTTTGTTTAGTTTTGTTTTCATTTTTTTAACAATAAGTGATAATTTGTGAGTACAAGCATCCTTCATGTTAAACCAATTTGTGAGCAGTTGTGCCCAAACCCACACAGCTCATGGGTCCTACCATCCAGCAGGGGTCTTGTATGTTCAATCAAGTTGATCAAATGAGTGTCCAGTCTATATTGTTGTAGTTTCACCATTCACCCCAATCGCAGCCTTTACATTCTACCGTGCCCCCTCTTCCACAGATTGTTCCCTAGGCTTAGAAAAGGGTCACAGGTGGATGAGAAGCAAAACAGTCTACTTTCTCTGGAGCTGTTGTCTTGGTCTCTAGTCAATTCTGGCTGTTTTCTTTTATGGGTTGCCAGCTTGTCCAGGCATAACCTTTCAGTCCTACTAATGAAGCAGATGCAATTAGATACACAGGTATTTAAACAGTATAATATATAGACTTTCAGTCCTACTAATGAAGCACTCGCAATTAGATATATAGGTATTTAAACATTACTAATAGTTATGGTAGGTTACTTTGGTATAGACACAGATGTTTGGATGGTATGTTAATCCATGAATTACATTTTCTTCTATTAAGTATGACAGGGTCTTCAAAGAATCTTCTTTTGGAGTATTTGGGGCAACACATCCTGGAGTCAATGGGATAAGAAAGAAGACCATGGATTCATCAGGATTGTAGGGAGTTTGGGTGAACCTTGGAGGGGTGGAGAGAAGAATATGATTAGAATACATTGTATAAAATTCTCAAATAATTCATAAAATTATAAATAAATGCCTGCTTTGATTGGAGTTTTACATCATTTAAAAAAGAAATTATTAAATTGGTAACCTGTAACAAGTATTAGGAGCACTAATTAGTACATTTAACTTAAAGGAGATATTAACTTAAAAAAATAGAGACTATGTCAGAATTACAGCTAAATCCTATGAACAAGCATCTAATCTCTTTCTTTCCCATTACCTCTTCATTATCTTCTAACATAATAAAATTCTAAATAAAAGAAAAATATTATGCCCTGTTTTTAAAGAAAAATGGGAAATTAAGATATTTCATGCTGTATTAAAAATTCTTGGCCACATTCCTCCCAAGTTGAGTGTTGGCCTGGTGTGGTAATTAAATTAAACCCTAATTTAAAACGCCACGTGGTTTAGTGAGTGGTCTCTCTGCTGTGACTTTACAACATTTGGAGGTCCCACCGAGATAAGAGGAGACCCTGTGCTCAATGGAGACCCTCATTGGTGGTAATTGGGTGACTAGGGGGAGTGCTATGAGAGGAGTTTGCCATCTCCAGTCACTCTGAGTGCGCACTCGTCCAGATGGGCCCATTTCTGGAATAGAGCTCTAAACTGGTTAAAGCCTCCTTCAGGGGGCCAGATGTGGCCTGAACCCTTTGGGGCATTGAAAAGAGATGTCTTTCTCAACCTGGTTGGTTTTTTTTTTTTTTTTTTTTTTTTTTTTTTTTTTTTTTTTTGGTAATCCGTTGCATGGGTTGTGTGTGCAAGTGAAGATCGATCCCTAAATTTATCTGGTGTCTGAGTCTGTGTGGTCCTACCTGTCAATTTTTCTGTGTGTGTTTTGTTTGTTTATTCCTATCTCCTTCATTTTCTGGACTATACTTTTTCTTAAGGGCTCTTACTGCTGAAAATATGGGGCATGGAGCAATCCTAACTATCATCCCTCTTTTGGATCTAATGCTCTTTACTTTTCCAGAGTCTAAAGCAAAAGCAAAAGTAAAGCCTAGTAGCCTCAGAACTTTATGGGATGTGGAATTGTGGTGGCCACTTGGCTGGGCCTCTTGGTCCAACCTCCCCTTTGGCTCAGGTGTCCTCAGCTGCCACTGAACCTGACCCCTGCTCTCCCAAAAACTTTATAGAGACTCTCCTGGGGTACCACCCCACCCAAAGCCACATGAGCCTCTGTATCTCCTACTGCAGGCTACAGAAGAAAGGGATCTGACTTTTTCTTTTTTCCAGATTTTTTGTGGGGGAGGGGGAAGGGTTTATCCATCTTATATATACTATTGTTTTTCCGTTGTGTTTTTGGCATGTGCATTTTTTTTTTTTTGTTTTTCCCCCTTTGTTTATTTGTTTGCCTTCTGTGGCTAATCTCAAATGTTAATATGGGGAATTGGTTGGTCACTCAGTTTGCTTCTTGTTGGTTTCTTCCTCAGTTTTGGCTATGCAGCCTCCAATCACTGACACTGCTGGATCCTCCCAACAGCTTTAAACCACAGCACCAGCAGTTTACATTTTCCACCTCAGTATCAGTAGCTTGAGCTGGAGGTGGGGATGGGGGGGTGGGGAGGGGGGCGGTTTGAATCTTTTGGCCCACGCACCTGTCCCCACCTGGGCGGCTGGGCACAGATAGTGTGTGCCCCTGGCTGACCTTCTATCCACGCATGCAGTTCCTCTCTATGGTGCTAGCGTTGGATGGCACCTGCCGAGGTGGGCCGCCAGCTGACCACCTGCACAGTACAGACCGGACTTGGCAGCTGGGCACAGATAGTGGGTGCCCCTGGCTGACTTTCTATCCACACATGCAGTTTCTCTCTATGGTACTAGTGTTGGATGGCACCTGCCGAGGTGGGCCCCCAGCCGACCACCTGCACAGCACAGACCGGCCTTGGTAGCTGGGCACAGATAGTGTGCACCCCTGGCTGACCTTCTATCCATGCATGCAGTTCCTCTCTCTCTATGGTCCTAGCATTGGATGGTACCTGCCAAGGTGGGCCGCCAGCTGACTGCTTGCACAGCACAGATCGGCCTTGGCGGCTGGGCACAGATAGTGTCTTTTTTCGCTTTTCAAATTATTTATTTATTTATTTTTATTTTTTTATTTTCATATGTGTATGAATGTACTGTCTGTATGTAGGTCTGTGCACCCGTGTCGTGCAATGCTGCGGAGTTCAGAAGAGGGCGTCAGATTCCCCTAGAACTGGAGTTAAAGACGGTTCTCAGCCACCATGTGGGTGCTGGGGATCTAACCCGGGTCCTCTGCAAGAGCAGTTGGCGCTCTTAACCGTAGGCCATCTCTCCAGCCCCTCTTTTGGACTTTCAATCATCAGTTCCATCCACTCCAGGACAAAGTCAGGTCTTGCTAGACTAGGTTTCCCTTTTTGAAGTATGAGCAGACTTCCCTCTTTATAGACTGGACACTGGCTGAAGTTCCATTAGTGGATCTCAAAGACCTCCCTGAACAGGAAGACTAGTGACTCACATTTGCAGGACATTTCAACAAATGCCCCTATGCATAGTCCCCTGGGACTTAGTTGACCTCTTGGGGCAAGGAACAAAGTTATCCCTTAAGACCCTTGGCCAAATTGGTATGGGCATTAAGTATGTTAAGCATCCAGAAAGGCCAAGTTACACCAGTCTGATACTTTTTTTTATTAATTTTATTTATTTCTGCATGTGTATGAATGTACTGTCTGCATGCAAGTTTGTGCACCCGTGTCGTGCAATGCTGTGGAGGTCAGAAGAGGGTGTCGGATTCCCCTGGAACTGGAGTTCTCCTGAAATTGGAGTTTTGGATGGTTCTCAGCCGCCATGTGGGTGCTGGGGATCGAACCCAGGTCCTCTGCAAGAGCAGTTGGCGCTCTTAACCGCTAGGCCATCTCTCCAGCTCCCAGTCTGATACTTTTAACTACTGTGTAATATTTTAGAAAAGGCTTGGACAAAAGCTCAAGCAGCCTTGTATAAGAAATACTAAGAAGCACTCCCATAAAATAAATACTGTGGTTAGACATAATGTCATGACAAACTAGATTTTTCCTCATTCTTTTGATCTTTCATTACCATAAAATATGCATAAATACCCCTCCAACTATGTCTTGTGTTTATGGTAACTGTTCTTCTCTGTGGCTAAGATTCATGTAGCCCTGCTTGTCATGTGTCTAAGTTTTCCTTTGTGTTTGTAATTCAGTCATTGTAATTGTCTCATCTCAGTTCTGTCAAACAAAGTGGCCACTTTAAGTTTCTGTTCATCCTTTATATGCACAGAATCATTCATTTTGTCTTGGCATGCCAGACTGAATTCACATGTGCAAACTTTAAATATGAATATTAAAATTCATTTAGAAGCATAAAATTTGGATACCATAGACCACCTTAAATTTATTATCTCTGAGTCTATCAAATGCTTCACAACTTTTGGGAGGTAATTGTTCATAGGAATCACCATCTGAGTTAGTCATTTAAGCATCTATTTTCTAGGTGATTTTTGGTTTGTGTTTGCTTTCAAGATAATTGTGTGAGGTAACTTGCTTGCTTTGGAAGTATTTTTCCCTGAATGTTCAGTCTGATTTGTGTTTCTTTGAGACCTCTGTGGGCCTGAGAATATCCCGCTGGATATAGTTCTGATTTAACATATTAACTTACCTTCAGTGCTGGGAATAAATTCGGGGGACTGGTCTTTGTTATATCTTTCAGGCTTTGTGTTAAGTCACTTTCCTGCAGTCCTACTCTCTTTGGTTGGGGGTTGGGCATTTTCTGCTATGTAGGAAGCTTTCTTTGCCATGAGCAGGAACAAAGCAGCCCTGCTAAGGGAAGGGGATCACAGAACACACCTGCGGCCACTGTAGGGAACTGACCTCTCATCACAGAGGTCAGCTGGTTACTTTCGTATCCCGACCTGAGAGGCACCTCCAGCTCAGGTCCTTAGCCTGGGACAATGGAACATTTCCCACTCTTGGCTGTGATTTCCCCCCTGCCCAGAGACTGCTGGCTCCAGGACAGTACTTTCAGGCTGATGGCTGATGGCCTGTCTTCAGCTTATGTCCACTCACAACTCACCTCACCACACCAGCTATCCAGATTGATGGTCTAAGAACCCCTGTCCAACACAGTGGTAACCTGAACAATATGGAGGCCTGCTCTGGGAATTCTGTAATGATGGTAATGGAGAATTTGGTTTATTACCTGCTACAGCTTTGCAAAATAAGCAAAATGACGTCAGCTCCCAGAGCCAATCACAGGCCCCCAATTCCATGCCACTGCACACTGCTGCCCCACCCAGTATCATGCACCTGTGCCACTCTGTCTGTTTCTTCTTGGGGCAGGGTCACAGAAATCTCCTGACTCCCACCCACATGGTGCCCTGAGGAGTACTAGCTGAGAACTAGCCTCCAATTCAAATAGGATCTTCCTACACCACTAAACTTAAACTGCCTCTTGGGCCAGGCATAGTGGCCCCACCTTTAATCCCAGTACAACTTTAATCCCACCACACCTTTAATCCCAGTCCTTGGGAGGCAGAGGCAATCAGTTCTCTGTGAGCCTGAGGTCAGCCCATCTGGTCTCCTTAGTAAGCCAGCCAGGAATAAACTGCCTTTTTCTAACTATTAGTAAAATTCTCATCAGGAATTAACCAGGAATCTTGGTCTGGCTTGGGTGGAGGGGAATACTGAGCTCCTGGAGGTGCCCACGTGGCAGCTGTGTTTCCATATCCCTGGAAATCTACCCAGAGGGTTCTAAAAGGTAAAGATCATTACTGTAGAATTTCTGAATCAGAAACAACTGACACAAGAATCCAATTAATCTTAAATTAAAAACAGGAAAATTTATCCCCCCCCACTAGACAATCTCAGTACTGTATAAATCGTGAAGTTTAAAATGTTATTATTTTGACTGATATAAACTTAGAGTCATATTTTACTCTGATTAGAGTTTTCATCAAGGTGTTAAAATTTTTGGGTTTGAAACTAGTTTCTCATGACATTATGTCTAACCACAGTATTTATTTTATGGGACTGTTTAAATGTATAGGCTCATGTCTAATGCTAATGATTTACTTGATATCAAGTTGATTTATAATTAAATGGTCATGTAAGCTAAAACTGTGAAATTATGCTATGGTCCTTGGTCCTTAAGAATATTAATTCATTTTAAGGAATGATTACTTCTGTTCTAGGGCGCAATTCATTTCTAAGCATTATACATGTGGGGACATTTGCCAGGCCTACATAAAACACCTAAATATTCAAAGAAAATTGGTCATTCAAAACCTACTCCCAAGCTTGCAAGGACATCTCACACTTTATGCTAGTGTATTTGAGATAACTGTCCCATCTCATTACATGGGAAATAAATGTTAATTACTTAGTAAATCTGCACAACTAAGGGTCAATCTGTTTATGAATTTTGTTATGTCTCATGTTATTAAGAAAGGAAATGAGAAGGTGAAAAAATGTTAGAGAGATATTTTAGTAACGATTTATAAAGAGATGGAGATGTTTTTAGTAAGGATTTATATAAAGATGAGAAAGTCTATGCAAGTGATAAAAGTCTAAGGGGGTTTGTTATGGAAGGGACAAGGTGAGACAATATGAATAAGCTTAATTTTCTAAGGTTCAGTCAAGTAATTTAAGATGCAAAATGTATATCTAGTCAAGGTTTATTTAAGAGTGGTCAGTTTTTGCCCAAGCTTTATATACATCACATGACACTTCAGGGTATAGTAAAAGGATAAGATACCCATATTAAATTAAATTGGTATATTGGGGGCTGGAGAGATGGCCTAGTGGTTAAGAGTGCTGACTGCTCTTGCAGTGGACCCGGGTTTGATCCCCAGCATCCACATGGTGGCTGAGAACCATCTTTAACTCCAGTTCCAGGGAAATATGACACCTTCTTCTGTCTGACCTCCATGGCATTGCACGATATGGGTGCACAAACCTGCATGTAGACAGTACATTCATACACATAAAAAATAAATTAAATTAAAAAAATTAAATGGGTATAAACATTTAAGTTAGTTTACTAATGGCTTGAATAGGATTGCAAATATACAGAGTTGTTAATTTTCGGTCTATTCCTGGCTTGCACTGGACTCCCTGTTATAGATTTGGATTAAATGGACAAAGACAAATAGTGGGTTGCCTATGGCTACTGAAAGATGTACTTTATGTTTCTCACAAGTGTTACTTTTGATATTTCCTTTGACCTAACAAGATAATTTGACTCAAAAAGCTAGGTTCTATCTTCCTGAACTAGCTGCATGTAGTCCAGAAAAAGACAGTTTGGATGGGCTTGGAAATCCTTATCAGCTTATTTCCTGTCTTCCAGTATGTGATACAGCTCCTACCTTTCTGGGAGAACTATAAATCAGGATAGGGAGGTCTGGGAAAGAAACTGTTCCTGTTTGTAGTAAATTGTAGTAAACAGTTTACATTTAAGATAGGCCTGAAATTGTTTAATTCTCTCTCCTGGTCTATGCCTGCTTAACCTATGGTGTTAAGTCCCTCTTTCAGTAAGTATTATACAAGACTGCTTGGGTTTTTGTCCAAGCCTTATTTAAAATATATACAGTAATTACAAGCATCAGGCTGCTTTAACTTAGCCTTTCTGGATGGTGAACAACCATACTTAATGCCCATACCAGTTCGGCTGAAGGACTTTAGGAACAACCTTGTTCCTTCTTCTCTGAGGTCACTAAGTCCTATGGGACTATGTATGGGGACATCTCTTGAAATCTCCTGCAATTGTGAGTTACCAGTCTTCCTGTGCAGGAAGGTCTTGGAGATCCACTAATGGGACTTTAGCCAGTGTCTAGTCTATAAAGAGGAAAGAAAAGGGAAGCCTGGTTCTGCAAGACCTGACTTTGTCATTCCATGGAAGGAACTGGTAAATGAAAAGCCAAAAGGAGCCAGTGGCTCCCTGCCCTTCAAATCTGAGTGGCCCCTGAGGACCAGATTCTCAACTGACCTTGAGAACAAAGCTTGGTTAATCTGGGCTAACTGTATGGACTTAAAACACCCAAAAGTATAACCAAAAGATAAGTAATCATTATATTTCCTTTAACATCTGACAGACTGTGCTTACAAACAAGTCACATGAGATCTATTACTGTCAAGTAATAAAATTTCCTCTTTCTATTTAGCAACTATCTGAGAGGAAACTCACACTGTGATTATCAAAATGTCTGGAAAGCAGATCCTAAGTCCAGACGTCATGGTCAAATGAACAAAAGGAGAAAGCCAATAATGGGTGCTTTGGAACCCTTCATTAAGAAATTCTAATGGACTTTTAATTTGGACATTTAATTCACCCTGTTCATCTCCTGGTTCCCAGACTAGAAAATGTACCTAAGTACTCTCACCTTCACATCTCCTTCACAGACACCAGTCAAGAACTTTTTTCTCTCTATAACTATATTTGGGGGTCTTTTAGATAGACACACTGAGCAGAGAGGCAACCCCAGTTGCCACCTCCTATGACCCTTTTAAACATGAGAGAAGTCTGAGTGGCCAGCGCCCTGTTTTCCTCTTAGCAATTGGGGTAACATCCTCAGAGGGTAATGTGATAAAAGTAGGAGTTGAAAATTGGCTAGGCAGTTTATGGTCAAGATCTCCCCAAGAGCCAGTTTCTTTCTCAGCTGAGAGCTGAAGACTTCCTGGATCTGTCAGGAACTTATCCTCTGGTTGCTCTGACCTGTGTCTCGTGCATCCATAACTCACTTGTCAGATTTATTAACCAGTGGGTAAATTCTATCAAACTCATGTGATAAGGACCCAATACACCCCCCATCCTTATCGGAGATCATTCCATCTTGGAAACATGAACTGTTATGAACTTCCTTCAAGGATTTGAAGAGCTCACAATGAGAGGGGGAAATGAGATAGAGGATTATTGAGATAGTGGATTATAAAAATTCAAGGATAGCATTCTCAGATACTATTAAGCCATTTTCCTTAGTCATTCTAGGAATCATTGGTTTGCTTCCTTTGAGTGTTTCCCCTTGATTGGTAACTTTAACTGTGGTGTTGAACTCTGATTGGCTATTATATTTATAGTGATTAAATATTTCAAGGTAAAAAAAGCTTTGCCTGATTCCTAATTGAAAAATTTTACAGGTTTTTAAAGATAAGCCACTGCTCAGCCATATGCCTGTATATCCCAAACCTAATTGGCTATTAGCTCTCTCCTTGGAGGAATAACCCACGGCTGATGCCACAATCTTACATCCTCTAGTGGTTAGGAGATGTTATAAGCCACAGTAAGACCCTGTCATATTTTACAGAAAAAACACAATTCATGGATTAACATACCTTCCAAACATCTGTGTCTATACCAAAGTAACCTACCATAACAATCAGTACTGTTTAGATACCTATATATCTAATTACTTGTGCTTCATTAGTAGGATTGAAAGGTTATTCCTGGACAAACTGTCAGCCCATGAAAGGAAAACAACCAGAATTGACCAGAGTCAATTCTGTCAAGATAACAGCTCCAGAGAAAGTAGACTGTTTTGCTTCTCATCCACCTGTGCCCCTTTTCTAAGCGTAGGGAACAATCTGCGGAAGAGGGGGCATGGTAGAATGTAAGGGCTGCGATTGGGGTGAATGGTGAAACTACAGCAATATAGACTGGACACTCATCTGATCAACTTGATTGAACATACAAGCCCCCCCAGCTGGATGGTGGGACCCATGGGCTGTGTGGGTTTGGGCACAACTGCTTGCAAATTGGTTTTACATGAAGGATGCTTGTACTCATAAATTATTACTTATTGTTAAAAAATGAAAAAAATAAAGAAGTAATTAAAAAAAATTGCCCTGCAACTCACACTTCATGGTTGCATTCCTTCTGAGTTGAGTGCTGGCCAGCATCCTAATTAAATTAAATCCTCATTTAAAACTCAAAAAAAATCTCATTTATAAATGCCATTTTTTCTTGAAAAGATTGTACACACACCTGCATATTTCATATTGTTCTTTCATATTTTTCTCTTAAAATTTGTGTTAAACTTATATTAAAATATTTTTACTATTCCAGTTAACATTAAAATCCCTTTCACAATTGAAGTTATGAATCCCTGTTTGGCCTGGATTGAGGTCCTTAAAAGCTTTGGCAGTCTTCAGGCTGTGAAGGATGACCACATGGAGTCTGCTCCTTCACTGCTAACTCTTTGAGGGCTTGGGCCAAGATCCATCTTGAAACATTGTTGGTGAGTTTCCCTGGATGTCACTTGGCTGATCTACTTTGCAAAGTAGGGATAAGTATTATTGAACATTATCTTGGATTCTTTTATTTCTGTGTGTTTGAGCAGAGATCCACATAGTGTTTGATAAGTAACACTTATTTTTTTAAAGCCATTTTTTATTGAAGTTCTGTGAATTTCATACAAAATTACAAATCAAGTCTATATCCTTGCCCCTCTTCCTTCCCCAAAGCCCCGACAGAGCTCATGCATTCTGTCAAACATGTTTTTCATCATTTTATCAGTCTCTCTCAAAATTCTTGATGTAGTTTACTGTTTCAAGCAGAAGTTCACCATTTTAGTTAGTTCTTTGACACAATCTTTCTGATATTGTTAATGTTGTTGTTATTCCCTCCAATATGCATCACTCCAAAATATGCACATATGCATGCCACATGTATCATAGATTTTAGCATCTTCAGCTTATGATTTTTTTCTTTATTAAGCTGAAAGATGTCATGTTTGAAGTATCTTCCTTGGCAAGCCCAAACCACCATCAATTCTGCCCTTGTGTTCCACACTGGGATTTTACCTTCCCATGGTCACCAAATGAGGTCCAGTAAGCACCGCATCCTGTCTTGATCTTCCTGTACTGGTCTCCATTATACAGCCTGTGTAGTTCAAAAATGGCAGTCTATACACTGAAGAGGCTGAAACCCCAGTAGTATCTCAGTCCACAAGTTGGATGTCTCAGCAGTCCCCATCTGGCATTGAAGGTTTGGAACATTTCCTGGAGAGACATGATACTTCAGTCCATATTTGAAGACTGAAAAGCTGTGTCTCATGTCTTTGAAGGATGGCAAAAGCAGTGGCAGCCACAGGGCAATTGCATTTGCCAGTAAGACAGGCAAAACAACCCCCCCCCCTTTTTAGCTTTCTGCCTTTTTACTAAGATCTTGTTTTATACCTGAAGTACAATTTTTCAGGCCTTACTATTTATTTATTTCTTTGCTCCATCTATTGAGTGGGTCATTTGTTTTCTATCTTCTTTGTTTTTTGAGTAGTTTATATATTCTGGAAATTAAGCTTTGTCAGATGTATCTGTGAGTGCTTCTTCGCACTCTGTGGGTTTTCTCTTCACTTTGTTGATTGTTTCTTTTGATGTACAGAGAAGCTTTTGAGTTTAATGAGATCCCATTTGTCAATTGTCGACCTTATTTCTTGCACAGCTATCTGATTTAGGAAGTCTTTTCCTATGCCTATGTCTTGAGCATGGGAGAACTTTCCATCTTCTGATGTCTTCTTCAATTTCCTTCTTCAGGGGTTTAAGCATGAAGGGATTCTGGATTTTGTCAAAGGCTTTTTCTGTGTCGATTGAGATGATCATGTGGTTTTTGTCCTTCAGTCCTTCATGTGCTTTATGATATTTATTGGCTTTTGTATGTTGAAACATCCCTGCATCTCTTGTATGAATCCACCTTGGTCATGATGTATGATTTTTTTGATGTGGGTCTGTATGAGGTTTGCAAGTATTTTGTTGATAATTTTTGCATCTGTTTTCATTAGGGAGATGGTTCTATAGTTCTCCTTTTTGTTTGTATCTTTGCCTAGTTTTGGTAATAGAGTGATGCTGGCTTCATGGAAGGAATTTGGTAGATTTCCCTCTGCTTGAATCCTTCTGAACAATTTGAGTAATAATGGTTGTAAGTCTTTTTGAAATTGTTTTTTTATAGAATTCTGCCATGAAACCATCTGGGCCTGGGCTTTTTTAGTTGGGAGGTTTCTTATTTTATTTTGATTTTCTTCATATATTATGGGTCTGTTTAAGCTGTCAATAACTTCTTTGTTAAGCTTTGGTGAGTCCCACGATTTCAGATATTCATCCATTTCTCCTGGGTTTTCTATTCTTTTCTCTCTCTTTTTTTTTTTTTTTTTACATTTTTCTCCTTTAATTTTATATTACTCTAAAATATGAATACATACTTTCCACTCATATACAGTAATTACAGTCTGAAAGTAAGTGGTGGATCAGTTGTAGAGCCCATTAAGAGATCTACATTAGAACAACATAGTTGCTTTCAGATAAAGAGAAATATAACAATAATGTTGATCTGCTTGACTTTCATCTGGGGATTTGATGTTATCATCCGTAAATGAGGGAGACCATTCACTGCTTGTTTTTCTGTGTTATTCACTTAGCATAATGGCTTTGAGTTCCATCCATTTTCCTGCAAATTTCATAATGTCATCTTTCTGTACACCTGAGTAGTACTCCATTGTGTAGTTGTACCACTTTTTGTCATTGACTCGTCAGTTCAGGAGCATTTGGATTGGTTCCAGCTCTTCACTATTGTGAAGAGAGCAGCAATAAGCATAGATGTGCATGTAACTTTGTAGTCAGATGAGTCTTGTGGGTATATAGACAGGAGTGGTATGGGTGGTCAGGTGGTAGGCTCATTTTGAGTCTTTTACGTGTTCTCCACACTGCTTTCCATAATGGTTTTATAAGTTTACATTCCCACCAGCAGTGGTTGAGTGTTCCCCTTTCCCCACAACCTCTCCAGCATTTGTTTTCTTGATCTTAGTCTGTTGTATGGGAGTGAGATGATATCTGACAGTGGTTTTAATTTTCATTACCTTAATTATTACTGATGTTGAACACTTTTTAAGATGTTTCTCAGCCATCTTTACTTCCTCACTAATGAATTCTCTGTTCAGCTCCTACTCCATCTTTTGAGTAGGTCATTTATTTCCTTACTTCCTTGTTTTTCTGAGTAGTCTATATATTCTTGATGTTAATGCTCTGTCAGATGAATCACTGGTGAAATCCCTTGGTCAAATGTGAGGTGGCTGAAATTGTATGAACTCGTTTGGATCTTTAATTTTGTTCAGTTGTTCAATGGGTCTATTTTTGTGCCAGTACCAGGCTGTTTTTATGACTATGACATTCTAATATAGATTGAAGTCTGGTAGAGCCATGCAGCCTGTATTGCATTTTTCACTCAAGGGTTGCTTTAGCTATTCGGGGTCTTTCGTTTTTCCATATGAATTTAAGGATTTTTTTTCCAACTCTGTGAAGAAGCTCATGGGGATTTTGATTGGGATTGTGTTGAATCTGTATATCGATTTGGGTAAAATGGACATTTTTACTATATTAATTTTTCCAATCCATAGGCATGGGAGATCTTTCTTTTGATGTCATGTTTTTTTAATTTTTTTTTTTTTTGTGTCATTTTCAATCTCCTTCAGGAGTTTCAAATTTTTGTTGTAGCGATCTTTGGTATCTTTGGTTAGGTTTGTACCCAGGTATTTTATTATTTTTGAGGCTCTTGTGAGTGGGAAGGTCTTCTTATATTCCTTTTCCACTTGTTTGTTGTTGGCATAAAGAAAGGTTACTGATTTTTTCAGGTTAATTTTGTAGCCTGTTACTTTACGGAAACTCTTACTTGTTTCTAGAAGTTTTCTGGTGGAGTTTTTAGCATCTCTTAGGTAAACTATCATATCATCTGTAAGAAGGGATAGCTTAACTTATTCTTTTCTGATTAATACTCCTTTAATTTCCTTCATTTGTCTTATTGCCCTAGGAAGCTTTTCAAGTGTTATATTGAAGAGGAGTGGCAATAAGGGGCAGTCTTGCTAGGTTCCCGCCTTTAAGGGAAATGGTTCCAAGTTTTCTCCATTTAGGATGATGTTGGCAATGGGTTTGCTATATATATGGCTTTGATCATTTTGAAGAATGTTCCCTTCATTCCTATTCCCTCTAGAACTTTAAACATGAAGGGATGGTAGATCTTGTCAAAGGCTTTTTCTACATCGATGAGAAGATTGTGTTGTTTTTGTATTTCAGTACATTTATGTGCATTATGATATTTATGTTGAACCATCCCTGCATCTCTGGTATGAATTCAACTTTGTCATGATGGATGATCTTTTTGATGTGGGTCTGTATGAGGTTTGCAAGTATTTTGTTGAGAATTTTTGCATATGTGTTCATTAATGAGATGGGTCTATAACTTTCTTTTTTGCTTGTTTCTTTGCTTGGTTTTGGTTTTAGAGTAATACTAGCTTCTTAGAAGGAGTTTGGGGAATTCCCTCTGTTTGTAGCTTCTGAAAAGACTGAGTAGCAATGGTTGTAGGACCTCTTTAAATGTTTTATAGAATTCTGCTGTGAATCAATCTTGGCTCGAGCTTTTTTTAGTTGGGAGGTTTTTTATTACATCTTCAATTTCCTCAAATATTATGGATCTGTTTAAACTGTCAGTCTCTTCTTGGTTAAGCTTTGTTGGTTCCCAGGATTTCAAATATTCATCCATTTCACTTAGGTTTTCAAATTTAGTGGAGTATAGGTTTTTGAAGTATTCCAGTATGATTTTCTGGATCTTTACTTTGTCTCTTGTGATGTTTCCCCTTTCATCATGAATAATATTGATTTTGAGTTGCTCTTTTTTTGTTGTTAACTGGGCTAGAGGTCTGTCTATTTTGTTTATATTTTCAAAGAACCGGCTTTTGGATTTGTTGATTTTATGTATCATTTTCTTTGTTTCTATTTCATTGATTTCGGCTCTGATTTTTGTCATTTCTTCCTGTCTCTTGGGTTTAGGTTTCATTTGTTGTTGTCTCTCAAGTGTTTTTAGCTGCAGTGTTAGATGGTTTATTTGTTCCCTTTCTGTTTTGTTGATGTCGGCACTTAGGGCTATAAAATTTCCCTCTCAATACTGCTTTTAAAGTATCCCACAGGTTTTGTTGTGTTGCATTGTCTTTTTCGTTCAGTTCCATTAAAACTTTTATTTCTCTCTTTATTTCTTTCCTGACCCATTCATTATTCATGATTGTGTTATTTAGTCTCCATGTGCTCTTGTAACTAGTTGGGCTTATTCTGGTGTTCATATTGAGCTTTATTGCACTGTGGTCTGATAGAATGCATGGAATAATTTCAATCCTTTTGTATTTGTTGAGATTTCTTTTCTGCCCCAGTATGTGGTCTATTTTGGAGAATGTTCTGTGAGGTGCTGAGTAGAAAGTATATTCTCTGGTGTTCAGGTGGAATATTCTGTAGATTTCTGTGAGGTCCATTTGGTTTATTGCATTGTTCTATCTGATGTCTCTATTTATTTTTTGTCCAGTTGATTTATCCAATGGTCTAAGTTGGGTGTTGAAGTCTTCCACTATTAGTGTGCTAGTATTAATCTGTGTCTTGAGGTCTTGCAAAATAGTGTTTATAAAGTTAGGTGCACCAGAGTTTGGTGCATAGACGTTTAGGATTGTGAAGTCTTTATAATTAATTGTTCCTTTGACAAGGATGTAATGACCCTCTTTGTCTCTTCTGATTAGTTTTATTTTGAGATCTATTTTGTTTGATATTAGACTAGCCACTCTGTCTTTTTTCTTGGAACCATTTACTTGTTATATTTTTTCACATCCTTTCACTCTAAGGTGTTGTCTGTCTTTGAGGGTGAGATGAGTTTCTTGTAGACGGCATATAGAAGGATTCTGTCTCCTAATCAATTCTCCCAGTCTATGTCTTTTGATTGGGAAGTTTAGACCTTAGAATTTAAGGTTATTATTGAGAGATGTATGTTGCCTCCTTTGGCCTTATTTTTGTTTGCATTCTTGGTCTAGGTTTGTATTTACTGTGTTATGCTTTTCTTGATTTCTCTCTCTAATTGCTTAGGGATAGTTGCTCTTTTCCTCTGTTCTCTGGATTGCTTCCAGGATTTTCTGAATTGATGGTTTCTTAGACATGTATTCTTTCATCTTGTTCATGTCATGAAAGATTTTTCTTTCTCCTTTAACTATAACTGACAATTTTGCTGTGTATAGTAATCTGGGTTTTCATCTAAAGTAGTTTAACACTGGGAATACTTTGGTCCACATTCTTCTAGCTTTCATAGTTTGGACTGAGAAGTCAGCTGTGATTCTGATGGGTTTCCACTTATATGTAACTTGCTGTTTTTCTCTTGTGGCTTCCAGTATTTTGTCTTTGTTTTGAACATCTCCTGTTTTAACAATTATATGGCATGGGGAGTTTCTTTTCTGGCCCTATTTGGTGTTGTATGTGCTTCTTGTATTTGTATGGGATTGTCTTTTTTCAGTTTGGGGAAATTTTCTTCTATTATCCTGTTGAAGATCTGGTCAATAGTGTTGTCTCGGGATTCTTCTCCTTCCTCTATCCCTATGATGTGGAAGTTTGGTCTTTTCATAGCGTCCCACATTTCCTCGTTGTTCCACTCATTGTGATTTTTTTTTAATTTTTCATAATCTTTATTTGAGCTTTCTAGCTGCTCAGTATTATCCTGCAGATCTGATATACTTTTTTCTGCTTCTTTCATTCTGCTTCTGAGGCTTTTATGCATCTGTTCCTGGTGATTGGATGAATGTTCAATTTTCTTTTTTCATTTCATCCTGTGATTTCTTTAGATTTTCCACTTCCCTCTGGAGCCTGTCATTCTCATCTTGTAGCTCCTTCTTTGGTTCATTGGTCATTTTCTTTTTTTCATCTCAGCCTAGGATCTTTTTAGCATTTTCACTTCCTTCTGTAATTTGTCATTTTCTCCCTTTAGTTCTTTCCATTGTTTGTCATTATCTCCCTCTAGGTCCTTCTTGAATTTTTCATTCTCTCCCCTTAGTTCTTTAATTTCTTTGAATATATCTACAGTTGTTCTTCTAAGGTTGGTTTCTTGGTGTAGGAATGTAACTTTGTGTGGCTTGAAGCAAGAACTTGCAAGACCTGTGCTGTAAGACCTCTGAGGTGAGTTATCTGATATCTCTCTAGGCATTCAGTTGCCTCTGTGAGTTATCTATTGCTCCACATGAAGGTTTGGGATATTTCAATGTTTCCTTGTTTCACCTATCTCTGCAAAGTTCCAGGCCCCTTCCCTTGAGGCACTGAGCAAAATGTCTCACCTCTAGTTACCTGTTGCATAAACAGGAGCTCTGCAGCCCCCTGATTAGGGCCAAGGTGGCTTGCTCCTCCCTTCTGCCTGCCCCCCACTTCCTTGTCCAGAGCACAGTAACTTTTGCTATATAAGCACTCTTCTGGCATCAACAGAGGGAGACCTTATTCTTCCAAGCTTTCTCTGAGTCCGTCTGATATTCCCATTTCCGTTGTGGTTGGGTAACTCTCCTGTGGTACCCTCCCCCCTCCTTGCCAGAGCTAAGCCAAGAGATTGTCTGCCTGCAGGCAGGAGAGAGCCTGGAGAAATGCAAGAAGGGAAGAACACCATGTGGATATCAGCCATGCATGACTAAAGGACTATTCAGATGATTATTAAACTCCCCCATCTTGGCTTCCTTCCTCAGAGATCTCATTGTAGGGATCTTCTGTAGGGTTGATAGAGTTTGGTGTGGATTTATTATGAGCTCTTCCCATGTCGTTTATTCTTTGTGTTTTTGGCATGTTGATTTGTTTCTTTGGATTCTGGCACTTCAAGGTTGGCTGCACAGACTATAATCACTAAAGCTGCACCGGCTAGGTCCTCTGCACCACACCTTTACCAGGTTGATGGGGGGGTGGGGGGAATTGTGTTGCTACTTCGGCCCATGTGCTGTTATGCCCTCCAGTGTCAAAACACTTCTGCCTTGACTTGCACCTCACTGAGTCTGTATGCTTGTCTGGAGCCCAAGTTGGGATTTCTGGAGGCAGGCGTTGAGCCCCCCAAGGGTCAAGACAGTTCTTCCTTGACTTACCGGTACCTCACTGAGTCCATGTGCCTGTCTGGAGCCCAAGCTTGGAGTTCCAGGTGTGGTTGCTGAGACCCCAAGTGTCAAGGCAGTTCTGTCTTGACTTACCAGCACCTCACTGAGTCTGTGCACTTCTCTGGAGCCCTCTAGGTTTTCAAACTTAGTAGAGTACAGGTGTTTGAAGTATTCCCATATGATGGTCTGTATCTTTTCATTGTCTGTTGTGATATTTCCCCTTTCATCAAGGATTCTATTGATTTGGAATTGCTCTTTCTTTGGGTTAACTGGGTGAGAGAACTGTTTATCTTATTTATTCTCTCAGAGAACCAACTTTTGGATTCATTGATTTTTTTTGTATTGTTTTCTTTGTTTCTATTTCATTGATTTCTGCTCTGATTTTTGTTATTTCTTCCTGACCGTTGCATTTAGGGTTCATTTGTGTTGTCTCTCAAGTGTTTTTAGCTGTAGTGTTAGATCATTCACTTGCGCTCTTTCTGTTTTTCTAACGTAGGCACCCAGGGCTATAAACTTACCTCTTAGGACTGCTTTTAAAGTATCCCATAGGTTTTGTTGTGTTGTATTATCATTGTCATTCAGTTCCAGAAATGCTTTTATTTCTTTAGGGTGGAATATTCAGTAGATGTTTGTGAGGTCCATTTGGTGTATCGTATCATTAAGTTCAGATGTCTCTCTGTATATTCTTTGTCTGGTTGACCTGTCCAAAGGGGTTAGTGGGGTATTGAAGTCCCCTACTATGAGTGTGTTGGGGTTAATCTGTGCCTTGAGTTCCTGGAGAATTGTCTTTATAAAGTTTGGTGCACTAGAGTTTGGTGCATATATATTCATGACTGTGAAATCTTCATGATCAATTGTTCCTTTGATAAAGATGTAATGGCCCTCTTTGTCTGCTGATTTCTTTTACTTTGAAGTCTATTTTGTTCGATATTAAAATAGCAAATCCTGCTTTCTTTTTGGTACCATTTGCTTGTAATACTTTCTTCCTTCCCTTCACCTTAAGTTGGTGCCTATCCTTGAGAGTGAGATGGGTTTCTTGTAGACAGTATATAGATGGTTTCTATTTCCTAATCCAATCTCCCAGTCTATGTCTTTTGATTGGGGAGTTTAGTCCATTATTATTTAAGGTTATAATTGAAAGACGTGTGTTGTTTCCTTTCTCCTTATTATCAATTTGCATTTTTAGTCTAGGTTTCTACTTCTGCAGTTATGCTTTTATTAATTTTGCTTTCTAGGTGTCTGGGGATAGTTGCTTCAAGTATTCTCTGACGGATTGGTTTTTCAGACACATATTCTATCATCTTGTTTTTGTCATAGAAGACTTTTCTCTCTCCTTCAACTATAATTGACATTTTTGCTGGGTATAGTAACCTGGGTTGGCATCTATAGTCTTTTAACACTGGGAATGCTTTGTTCCACGTTCTTCTTGCTTTCATAGTTTGCACTGATAAGTCAGTTGTAATTCTGATGGGTTTCCCCTTTGTGGTGGTTTGAATGATAGTGTCCCCCATAGGCTTTAATTATTCAGACATTTTGTCTCCAGTTGGTGGCACTGTTCTTGGAGGTTTTAGAAGGTGTGGCTGTTCTGGAGGAAGTATGTCACTGGGGGCAGGCTTAGTGAGTTAAACAAGCCTTGAAGTCTCCAGTATCTCTCTCTTGACTTCCTGTGTTCATTGTGAGATGTGACCCTTGGCTTGCTGCTCCAGCCCCAGCCACCATGCTTCCCATCACAATGGACTCTAATTCCCTGGAACTGTCAATCATAAGCTCAAATAAACTCTTCCTTTTATAAGTTCTCTTGCTCCTGGTGGTTTATCACAGCAACAGAAAAGTGACTAATACACTCTGATATGTAACTTGTTTTTCTCTTGTGGCTTTCAGAATTTTGTCTTTGTTTTGGGCATCTAGTGTTTTAAGTATGATATGGCATGGGGAGTTTGTTTTCTGATCCTGTCTATTTGGAGTTCTATGTGCTTTTTGTATTTGTATGGGTTTGTCTTTTTTTTTTTAATTTAATTTTATTTATTTTTTATGTGTATGAATGTACTGTCTGCTTGTAGGTTTGTGCACCTGTGTTGTGCAATGCCACAGAGGTCAGAAGAGAGTATTGGATTCCCCTGCAACTGGAGTTAAAGATGGTTCTCACCTGCCATGCGGGTTCTGGGGATCGAACCTGGGTCCTCTGCAAGAGCAGTTGGTGCCCTTAACCACTAGGCAATCTTTTCAGCCCCAGGTTTATCTTTTTTTAGTTTGGGAAATTTTCTTTTTTTTTTCTTTATTTTTTTTTTCATTTTTTAACAATAAGTAATAATTTATGAGTACAAGCATCCTTCATGTAAAACCAATTTGCAAGCAGTTGCGCCCAAACCCACACAGCCCAAGGGTCCCATCATCCAGCTTGGGGGGGCTTGTATGTACAATCAAGTTGATCAAATAAGTGTCCATTCTATATTGTTGTAGTTTCACCATTCACCCCAATCACAGCCCTTACATTCTACCATGCCCCCTCTTCTGCAGATTGTTCCCTAGGCTTAGAAAAGGGGCACAGGTGGACGAGAAGCAAAACAGTCTACTTTCTCTGGAGCTGTCATTTTGGACTCTTGTCAATTCTGGCTGTTTCCTTTCATGGGCTGACAGTTTGTCCAGGAATAACCTTTCAATTCTACTAATGAAGCACAAGCGATTAGATATATAGGTATTTAAACAGTACTAATTGTTATGGTAGGTTACTTTGGTATAGACACAGATGTTTGGATGGTATGTTAACCCATGAATTACGTTTTTTCTGTAAAATATGACAGGGTCTTACTGTGGCTTATGTCGTCTCCTAACCACTAGAGGATGTAAGCTTGTGGCATCAGCTGTGGGTTATTCCTCCAAAGAGAGAGCTAATAACCAATTAGATTTGGGATATACGGGCATATGGCTGCCACTGCTGCACAGTATTTCCAGGCAGGTGAGGTGTAGCTGGTGCTGATGGAGGAGTATTTCTTGACTCAAGGAGACCTATATTTGCTTTATTGGTTTAGTGGCCTTTGGTAACACTCTCTGGTATTCCAGAGACCAACTGTACACTTGCAAGTGTGGTCTCAATACATTTTTCCCATGCTTACATCAGGTCTTCAACAGCAGGGCCTTATCGCCTCTCTTCTTGCTGGTATCCCAGTTTAAAGGCAAGAAGCCTTTACCTTTTGGGGGGGCTTGGATCCCCTGGCCAACATCTCCTTTGTAGAATAATCCATTGCTGATATCAGAGCTCTCATGTATTACTATATTTTGCTTAAGTGCATAGCTTAAGGAGACTTTAGTATTCTATTTGGATCTGAATAGAGAATAATCCTTTTCACAGTTCCTATGTCTATTAGTCAATTAAAGAAGGCAGTTTTACCAGTTTTATAAGAGATTACCTCTATAACCGTTGGCTCAAATTTACAGTTAGAGAACAACCTCACCATCATCATATTCCTCCTTGTTCTATGAAGGGTAGGTAAGAAAGTGTCTCGTATTAAAACTTTGTGGCACCTAGAAGGTAAGTTTCATTAGGACTCATTATAAACAGTTGTTACAAGTAGGATCCACAGAGGGGTTTGATGCCTATAGCAGTATGGGGAAATTTTCATCTATTATTCTGTTGAAGATCTGATCAATACTATTCTCTTGGGATTCTTCTCCTTCCTCTATCCTTATGATGCAGAGGTTTGATCTTTTCAGTGTCCCCCCACATTTCCTGGTTGTTCCACTTTTGTGCATTTTAAAATTTTTCATAATTTTTACTTGAGCTTTTTAGTTGTTCTGTGTTATCTTCCATGTCTGATTTTCTGTGTTCTGCTTCCTCCATTCTATTTCTCAGCCTTTTTCCATTCGTTTCCTTTTGATTGGATAAGTGTTTTATTTCTTTTTTTTTCATTTCATCCTGTGATTTCTTTAATATTTCCACTTACTTTTGGAGATTCTCTATCTCTTCTTGTTGCTCCTTGCTTTGCTGGTTGGTTTCCTTTTTTATTTCACCATGGGTTCTTTTCAGTGTTCCCAGTTCCTTCCACAGTTTGTCATTCTCTCCCTCCATGTCCTTCTTGAGTTTTTCATTCTCTATTCTTAGTTACCTGTCTTGATCTTTATATTCTTTGATTTCTTTGAATATGTCTGTAATTGTACCTCTAAGATCTGTGTCCTGGCCACCCCCAGGGGGATCCCACTGTAGGAATCTCCCACAGGGTTGGTAGAGCTTGGTGTGGAATTATCCTGCACCTTTCCCATGATGTCCCTTCCTTGTGTCCATGGCATGTGGAATTCCCTCATTCTCCCGATGAGAATCCCAAATGCCTCTTCACTGTGTTGAAAGCTTGCTTTGCTTGTTTCCTTCAGATACCTTTTTTCCTCCTTATTTATAGTGTTGACTTGTCTAAGTTTCTCCCTTTCAATTTTGTTTATATATTGGAAGTCTAACTCACACTTCCCTTTCTGTTCTGAAAGTTCTCCAAAAATTCTCGTAGAGAACAACCCAGTCAAGTACCCTTCTGAGCACTGTGCTCACTCTGCTTCCTGCCAGCCAGTTTCTTTAGGTTGTTTCTATGGCTTGGTGATAAGGGACTAGAGTTGTCTCAGGTTCACTGTTTCATTTATTGCTTTGCAACTTGAAATCACTATTGTTGTTGTACTTGGACACTGCCTCAGCAATAATTCCAGTTGGGGGGTGTTTAGCTTGCTCCCTGTACTCTGTGCTTTAGGTGGTCCTGGGAAATCCCTGATCCAAACTCTGTGTACTCAAGTCTCACAGTGGCAACAGGCCCACCTTTTATCCCAGCTAGCACGGAGACTCCCCCACAACCTCACAAAACAATGATACAATTATCCAACAATTCAATGATACAATTATCCAACAACTCAATGATAGAACTATCTAACAATATGCCTGGCTAAAGTGCCTGGCTCCTACCTGTGTTTCAGGTGGTCCTGGGAAATCCGCGATCTCAGCTCTGTGCACTCCGATAAGTAACACCAAAATTAAAAATTCCCAAGAGTTATCCATACCCTATTTCTGGGTCAGATGCAACATTACATGGACTTCCCAGGTGACATCATCATAACAGCTGATAAACCACTTCTCTTGCCTCAAAGAGAACAGCCTGAGTCACATTGGGAATACTTGATCCCCAAAGCACCATGTTCTGGATTGAAAAGCATTACATTAGGAATTACCACTTATCTATTTTCTCTCAACTTCACTCTTCAAAGTGTTCTTTGCTTCTTTCCTTTTACATTCATCTCATCCACTTTCTGTGAAGCTGCTTGCTTAATTATCAGGAACTGTGCCAGATTTAATCATCTATAATTTCTAATAGAGGCAGACTTCTATATTTTTGAAGATCAAAATAAAGTTAAACTTCACAAATTCTGATTTTATGAAAAGTTTAAAAAACAACACAATTATTGTATGTATTTATGTCTTGAAGCTTATACTGGACAGAATAATTTCAGATCCAAGTGCTTCTAGGGTTTTTTAGAGGGAAAAGTAGCCACATGAATATTGGTAATGAGCAAATGCTGGGTAAATGGCTATATGAGACAGGCATTTGCTATGTAATCCAAGTTAAGTGACAGGCTGCAATTGCCAGATCTAGGAAGGGAACTATACCCCAGACTGTCACCAGGCCAGTAGATGATGTCTGAGTCAAGACTCTCTGCTTCTTTAATTTCACTCTTTTCCTTTTACAAGTACATTAAACTTATAAAGCCATTGTAAGTCTTACAGATAATCTCATCCTATTACATTACTGCATAGTAGTATACTTGGGATAATTATTCATCTTTGTGCTATTGGTAATAAAAGTAAACAGTTTTAAAAGAAGTATGTCAAAATGCCAACACTTTGTCCTGCTTTTGATGTCTCATAAGTCCTATTGAAAAGTGAATGCTTAAATAAAACATTTCAAAGTGATTGTTGTAATGACTTAACTCTTTTACCAAATAATAAGTTTAGCTAAAAATATATACGAGTATTAATATGTTTACTTGAATTTATAACTAACATGCATTTAGTATTTTATATGTATATATTTTATATATGTGTGTGTATTTTCACATATATATATCCTTTTTAATTTAAATTATCTTATTAAAATGATTTTCTAGGGTCTGGAGTGATAGCACAGCCGTAAAGAGCACTGGCTGTGCTTTCAGACCTTGGTTTGGTTCCCAGCACCCACAGGGTGGCTAACAACCATGTGTAACTCCAGTTCCTGGGGATCCAATTCCATTTTCTGATTTCAATGGGCATTGCATGGCATTGGTGCACTTACATAAATGCAGGCAATTCATTCATAGGCATGACAAAATAAATTAAATATTTTAAAAAGGATTTTCTAAATTTTATAAACATAATAGCAAGAACATAAGAAAACACTATCAACTAAAGGAAAAGAGATATAAAAATTATAGAAATAAAATTCTTTTTGAGGGGGGTTTTTTGAGACAGGGTTTTCCTGTAGCTCCAGCTGTTCTGTAACTCACTAAGTAGAGCAGGTTGGTCTTGAACTCACAAATATCCACCTGCCTCTGCCTCCCAAGTGCTAGGATTAAAGGTGTGCACCACTACACCCAGCAGAAATGAAATTCTTATTTAATATCAAGGACCATTTTATTAGAGTTTAAAGAAAAAATCTCCTGGGGTTTTTATATAGAACAAACCCACAGCCAACATCATCCTAAATGGAGAAAAATTAGAACCATTCCCCTTGAAGGCAAGAACCTGGCAAGGCTGCCTCCTATCACCACTCCTTTTCAATATAGTGCTTGAAATGCATACTAAGGCAATAAGACAAGAGAAGGAAATTAAAGGAGTACTAATCAGAAAAGAAGTTAAGCTATCCCTTTTTGTAGATGGTGTGTTAGTTTACTTGAAGGATGCTAAAAACTCCACCAGAAATCTCCTAGAAATGTTTAAGTCTTTCAGTAAAGTGGTGGGATACAATACAAAATTAACCTAGAAAAATCAGTAGCCTTTCTTTACACCAACAATAAACAAGTGGACAAGGAATATAAGAAGACCTTCCCACTCACAATAGCCTTAAGAAAAGTAAAATATCTGGGAACAAACCTATCCAAAGACACCAAAGATCTCTACAATAAAAATTTTAAACCCCTGAAGAAGGAGATAGAAAATGACATCAAAAGATGGAAAGACCTCCCATGCTCATGGATTGGAAAAATTAATATAGTAAAAATGTCCATTTTACCCAAATTGATATACAGATTCAACGCAATCCCAATCAAAATCCCCATGGTTTCTTCACAGACTTGAAAGTAATATCCTTAAATTCATATGGAAAAACAAAAGATCCTGAAAAGCTAAAGCAACCCTGAGTGAAAAGAGCAATACAGGGGGGATTGCTTTACCAGACTTCAAGCTACATTACAGGGCTATAGTCATAAAGACACCCTGGTACTGGCACAAAAAGAGACCCATTGACCAATGGAACAAACTGAAGATACAAACTTGAGCTCATACAATTTCAGCCACCTCATATTTGACAAAGGGGCAAAAAAACCTCAATGGAGGAAGGATAGCATCTTCAGTAAATGATGCTGGCAAAACTGGATCACCATTTGTAGAAGAACAAAATTAAACCCCTACCTCTTATCCTGTACAAAAATAAACTCCAAGTGGAGCAGAGATCTAAACATGAACCCCCAAACCCTGAAGGTGATAGAAGAAAAAGTTGGCAACAACCTTCAAGACATAGGCATAGGGAAATTCTTTCTAAATCAGACAGCAGCTGCACAGGAAATAAGGTCAACAGTCGACAAATGGGACCTCATTGAACTCAAAAGCTTCTCTACAGTGAAGGAAACAATCAATGAAATGAAGAGAAAACCCACAGAGTGGGAGGAAATCTTCACCAGTGATACATCTGACAGAGCATTAACATCCAGAATATATAGACTACTCAAAAAACAAAGAAGAAAACAAATGACTCATTCAAAAGATGGAGTAAAGAGCTGAACAGACTTCACCAATGAGGAAGTAAAAATGGCTGAGTAACATTTTAAAAATGTTTAACATTGTTAATAATTAAAGAAATGCAAATTAAAACCACTCTCAGATATCTCACTGGGATAAGACTGACTAAGATCAAGAAAACAAAAGACACCAAATTCTGGAGAGTTTGTGGGGAAAGGGGAACACTCATTCACTGCTGGTGAGAATGTAAACTCCTACACGGACTATGCAAAGCAGTGCAGAGAACCCTTAAAAGACTCAAAATGAGCCTACCACCTGACCCAACCATACCAGTCCTGGGTATATACCCTCAAAACTCATCCTACTGCAAAGATACATGCACATCTATATTTATTGCAGCTCTTTTCACAATAACCAAGAGTTGGAGCCAACCCAAATGCCCTCAACAGATGAATGGATGACAAAAATGTGGTACATCTACACAATGGAGTTCTAAGCAGCGGTAAAGAAAGATGACATCATGAGATTTGAAGGTAAATGGATGGAACTTGAAGCCATTATGCTAAGTGAAGCAACACAGTCCCCCCAAAACAAACAGGGAATGATTTCCCTCATTTGTGGATACTAACACCAAATCCCCCAAATGAAAGAAAAGCTGAGTAATGTTATTGTTATAATTCTTTCTATCTGAAAGCAACTGTGATGTTATAATGTGAATATCTTAAAAAAAGAAATGTGGATGCAACAGACATTCAGGTAGCTTTAGTGATAGTCTTTGTGCGGTCTACATTTATAGAGGTGACAATACAGACATAATCCCTTATTCTCAAGGCAAAATGAAAGGTCCTTCCAGGTCTTGGTGTACTAGGTGGATCAGTTATTTCTTATTCAAATTATTTCTACGTTATGTCACATGGGGGTGTTTGCAAGAAGGAATCCACTGTTGTACCACCAGTGTCCCATAGGACTAATTCTTCTATTGCCAATAATGATCCATACCATCTTAGTAGAAAGTGTCCTTGTCTTTATAACTTACATTTGAGTATGTATTTGCTACAGTTGTATAAAAGTTAGTGACAGCTCATATGATCAAAATAACTGTAGCTTCAAGCCACTGTCTTTATTGGGCCAGGTCTGTTATTTTTATGCCAGTGCTTGAATAATTTACAGATGAATATGTTTTTCTATGGATTGAAATGGTCATTTCTTCCCTTGATATGATTGTATACCTTTATATATGTTTTGTACCTATAAACTTCATCTAAATATATTAAAATGTCATGCCATTAAAAATAAACTTGTAATGCATTTCCTTTGAGATATTATACAAATCTTTGATGACACAATTAATCTTGATGTAAAAGTAGCTAAATATCATTGAATAATTATAAATTATAGCTGGTACTGAAATGTTGCCACATTATATTGGATAACTCAGTGTGATTTGGATGATATTTGCATCATATGAGGATTCAAATAGTACTGGGAAATATGTAATTGCTACCCATATTTTGGCAAAAGTTTTTATGTAACTTTTTTGTTCCATTTTTCCTACATGGTTGTTTATATAAAATTTTTGATAGAAATCATTTTAACTGATACTGTGTTAAAATTTAGTCTACAGAGTTATTTCATAATTTATCTACTCAATATGAAAATAATCTTTTATTTTTTACTTGCATGAATAATATAAGTTTAAGAAACTAAAGCATTTTAGAAATAATAATAGTGTACTGAAACACAGAAATTTCTTATAAACTTATTCTATGAGCTAAGAAAATTTTATGTATTTATTTATACTTTTATTCTATTCAGAGACCATGTTTATTTTATGTTTTAAAAATTGGGAATTATAATTCATATTTTCTAATTTAATAAATCTGTGTTTCTTAAAGTTTTTTTTCTAAATGATTTAGCTCCCTATAATGTATTCAGTTATGTACTTGTTGCATGTAATAACTTTTAATAGATTTCATTTCCAAAATAAAATTTCATGTTTCAACACGTTAAAAAAATCTGGTTAACGTACTTGAAGACATACAAAGACCTCTTTAGTTTTACAGAAAATTCTACTGTTACATCATAAATATAATTTATCTTTACAACATATTTATTATGATAATTTACCTCTGTGCTTTCAGGGTTAACATGTTTTGCTTGTATTGATGACTGAATGTCTAGGGTACTATGTATATATTTTCTGTGTTTCAGATATGATTTCTGAAGATTTTGCTTAAAATATGATTGTTTTAGTGACAAAAAGATGTTTTCAAGATTTTTTTTCAGGAGATTGGTTTTATTTGAAATGAGTTTTGTTTGTGCTTCAGCAACTTTTAGTTTGGTTATTATATTTCCAGATCATGGACCAAAAAATTCTTTAAGAAAAGAGGAGTTATAGGGTTAAAATATAAATCTGGAAGTTAATGAAAATTTAGCAGGTACTGTGTGACCTGAACGCTGCTATTTAAAGTGTAGTAACATGCCTGCTATGTGCCTCGGGGCTATAGATGCTGATTCTAAACTTGGCTCTTGCCAGATTTTTCTTGCTCTTCTGTGGTGAAAGCCTACAGTGTTAGGTTTATCCAGCCCACATGACTTAAACTGCAGTGATAGGAGAGTTCTCAGACCCTGGTGGGCATTGTAGAAAGCAAGATAAATTATTGGATTCTTCTATTTTTGTTGTAGAATCTAGGAACTTTTATTTACTGACCCCTGCTTATTCCCCACTAGCTAGTAGTTCTTGAAGAGACTATATCTGACCATATTCAGAAGGTACTGAAACCTAAATTGATTGCTACTTGGGAAGAGGTGGGAGATACATTTAAGAAAGAATAAACTTCTGATCTCACCTCTACCCAAACCCTGGAAGGTAAGAACAATTTTTGTATCAGTATATTGCCTGGTGTCAGCATAAAGCCCAATGGGCAGAGGTGCTGTCCCAAAACAACTCTTCTCTGTTTGAACACATCTTATTTATTCAAAAGACCAGGTTCTTGTCTTCATCACAACTGAACCAACTATTTTCTAGGCTGGTAGCCTCTCTCCCCTATGCCCACAACCCTGTGCATCTACAGCTCCTAAAACATGCTGGCATAGAGGCAAATCCCTATGCTTAACTTTTCTATATGTTTGTATAAACCCTCTCAACAGAGAGGCTGCCAACAACATCATCACATTTCTGAGTATGCAGTCATGTGAGAGGTCAAATAAAATACCTGGGAATGAGAATTCCCATTTGTTCTATCTGGCAGGTAAGAGACTTCCATCAGTCTTCTCTTACATTTTATAGCAGAATTTAGAAGGGAGGCCATCCTCTATGCTTCTGTGGCCCCATCACCTCATCATGCAACAATTTGGAGCTCATTCAAAGTGAATAATTAATTTTGAAGGTTATCATCATGGTATTCCTTTAAGCAGTACATCTAGTCTAAAATACCTAAATCTTCCTCACTCCTGCTTTTAAGCCTGCTTTTAATACCTTTTAAGCACCCAAAATCATTGTTATTGAATACCTTTCATGTACCTGGCTTTCAAATGAACATTTAAAAGTTATAACTTCTTGTAAGACTCACTTCCCATAAATTTGTAGAAAAGATAAACTAAAATAATAGGAGATACAGACAAAATATATTAAATTTGGTTATTTCAGAGCTTCTTTGGAGTTCTTAATACATGTTTTCTAAGTTTCTTTTTCTCCCAGGTGTGTACAGAGGCGAATATGATTTACTGGTGAGGACCAGACTGGTCTTAGCAGATGGAGGGACCATCAAGTGACTGTCAGAAGCAAAAAGAGGTCACCTGTCAATGTTATCTTGGCTTCTGTGGGATATAAGTTTTTACTGGGAAAGGAGAGTGGCTGTTCCTACCCTCTCCTGTTATGAGCTTTCAAGTGAGTGGCATGAATCTCTCAGAATTCCACTTAAAGTGCAGTGACTTTGAAGTCACTAATTCAATGTTTGGCCCTGAGCCAGCAGGTTAAGCAAATATCTTGTTTGTCTTTGTGCATGGGTGTTGGTGGTTTGTTTTTTTCTTTTCTTTTCTTTTCTTTTCTCATTGTCTTCCATGTTCAGCTTTGAGTGATCCTGAAAATGAGACACTAGCTCTATTATAGCTACTTAACTTTGTTATTCGTTATAGTCTTTTATTTATGTGTGAAAACTCTTGGCAATGTTGGAAAATTTTGGACCAGAGGAGTGGAGGAGGAGGGAAAGCCAGAATCCATTTTTGTTACAATTCACTTTTATTAATAAAAAATGAACACTTACTCCAGTTTCAAAGTTGCTATACTTAAAGCTTCCAATTTAAAATTGAATTTATACCAGGTGTGGTGGTGCACACCTTTAATCCCAGCACTTGAAAGGCAGAGGCATGTGGATCTCCATGTGATTGAGTCTAGCGTGGTCTACATAGTGAGTTCTGGCAAGTTGGAGTTTCAGAAAGATCAGAAAAATAATCTAATCAGTATTCTGCTTTGATTCAGATAGTGAAACTGTGGTTTAAAAAAAAAATTAAGCACCAGAGTACACAGAGCTTAGATCGGGGATTTCCCAGGACCACCTGAAGCACAGCAAAGAGGTAGAACCAATCCAAGTGCCCCTCAACTGAGGAGTGGATAGGGAAAATGTGGTACAACTACACAATGGAGTTCTACGGAGCAGTAAAGAAAGATGACATCATGAACTGTGCAGGTAAATGGATGGAACTAGAAGACATCATGGTAAGTGAGGTAACACAGTCCCAGAAAAATAAATGACGAATGATGACCCTCATCTGTGGATGCTAGTGTCAATTACCTTGAAAGGCAAACTGAGCAACTGAGTTACATTACTCATGATCTGAAAACAACTGTGCTGTTATATTGTGAATCCTTTAACAGATTCTAGAACTAAGCTACAAATTATTTTCAGAGTTATGAATTTTGGGTATATGGGTGGAGGGTTTGTATGCATATTTTAGAGTAATATAAGATCAAAAGAATGAGGAAAAAACTAGTTTGTCATGACATTGTGTCTAACCACAGTCCAAGCCTTTTCTAAAATATTACACAGTAGTTAAAGTATAAGGCTGGTGTAACTTAACCTTTCTTTCTGGATGCTTAACGATCATACTTAATGCCCATACCAATTTGGCTAAGGGTCTTAAGGGATAACTTTGTTCCTTGCTCTCAGAGGTCAACTAAGTCCCAGGGGACTATGCTTGGGGGCAACTTTTGAAATGTCTTGCAAATGTGAGTCACCAGTCTTCCTGTGCAGGGAGGTCTTGGAGATCTACTAATTGGACTTCAGCCAGTGTCCAGTATGTAAAAAGGAAAGTCTGCTCATGCTTCAAAAAGGGAAACCTGGTCTAGCAAGACCTGACTTTGTCCTTGAGTGTATGGAACTGGTAAATGAAAAGCCAAAAGGAGCCAGGGGCTCCCCCCCCACCCCAAAACCTGAGTGATCCTTGAGGACCAGATCCTCAACTGACCTTGAGAAAACAAAAATCTTGGTTAATCTGGGCTAACTCTGTGGCCTTAAACATTCAAAAGGAAAGTATCACCAGAAATACATAATCAGTAAGGCCTGAGAAATTGTATTTCAGGTATAAAACTTGAGATCTTAGTAAAAAGACAAAAAGTAAAAAAAAAAATAAGAGCACAGTTGTTTTGCCTATCTTACTGGCAAGTGCAGCTACCCTGTGGCTTCCACTGCTGTTGCCATCCTTCAAAGACATGAGACACAACTTTTCAACCTTCCAATATGGGCTGAGACATCCAACTTGTGGACTGAGCTATTACTGGGGTTTCAGCCTCTTCAGAATATAGAATGCCATTGTTGGACTACCCAGGATGTACCATGGAGACCAGTACAGGTAGATCAAGAACAGGATGCTGTGCTTACTGGACCTCATTTGGTGACCATGGGAAGGGAAAACCCCAGTGTGGAGCACAAGGGCAGAACTGATGGTGGTTTGGGCTTGCCAAGGAGGAGCCTTCAAACATGACATCTTTCAGCCTAATAAAGAAAAAAAAATCATAAGCTGAAGATACTAGAACCTATGATATATGTGGCATGCATATGTGCATATTTTAGAGTGATACATATTGGAAGAAATAACATCATCAACAACAACAATAACAACAACAAAAAGACTGAGTCAAAGAACTGCTGAAAGGTAAACTTCTGCTCGAAACAGTAAACTTCTGCATTGAGAATTTTGGAAGAGGCTGAGAAAAAGACGAAAAACATGTTTGGCAGAATGCATGAACTCTGGTGGGGTGGGGGGCACAGGTCTAGATTTGATTGGAAAATTTGTATGAAATGCACAAAGCTTCAATAAAAATTGGCTTTGAAAAGAATATTAAGCACCATTTGCTCATAGGTGTTTCAGAATTCGTTCTTAAGGTGTCTGGGAACTTGCCTGTATGTGAGGTACGGGAGTGCTGAATTACAAGAGACAGCCTTTCTGAACAGCCAGTGGGACACTAAGCAGACATCTTAAAAGGAATCAGTGAACATTTAAACATTACATTGATCCCTCTCTTCCACTGTGGCTCAGGAGGGGCATGCACCTAAACACTGAGTGATGAGGAGTTAACCTGTTATTATTATTATTATTATTATTATTTTTTTTTTTATTTTACAGCCAGTAACAGTAAATCTCAGACCCAGATGCACTTAGTTTGAATTAGTTGAATTTATTCATAAATTATACATATAATGAGATCCTCTTCTAGCAAGTAAGGGTAACTGCTTTTATACTGATAAAATATATACACATGTAGATAAAAACATGGTCTTCATGTACTTAGAACACTGTATTATTTATGCCAACATCTATTTTGGTTTGATCTATTGTTTTGTTTTGGTAGTGCTGGGGATTGAACCTAGGGCCTTGAGCATGCTAGGCACATACATTATTGATGAACTACATCCCCAGGTCCCTAAGCCAATATCTATTTTAACGAAATGTCTATAATTAGAAGCAAATGATGAAACTAAATCCAAAGGTCTTCCCTCTCACTTTAGCGTGTTGTTTAGATAACTTTAAAAATAAAACATGGGCCTTAAAGCCACTGAAGGAGAGATAAGCAAACGCCTCTCCTCACAGCTATAGGGATCCAATTAGGTTGGGCCAGAAATTAGCATTTCTAAACATGTCAGAAAAGTCCACATAGGTTTTGAGGTTTTTGTTAAAGGATTTTATGCAAAAGAATGTTTGAAGCTTACCTTTTTTGTGCATAAATGAGAAGCATTATCACTAATTAGAATTTCCCAATAACACAAAGGCAATACCCTTGAGAATTCAGAGGAGTGGGAAGTGGATTATCATATCACCCTCACAGCTCCTGTAGCTTAGTTTCTAGTTAGTTTGCTCACCAGTTTGAATAAAGTGGAGTTCTATGAGAGAACAGTGCTTCACTCTCAGGACCACATTTGGATATTTTTTTTTTTATTATGTTTTTATGTGTATGAATATATTGTCTGCATGTAAGTTGGTGCACCTATGTCGTGCAATGCAGCGGAGGTCAGAAGAAGATGTCGCATTCCCCTGGAACTGGTGTTAAAGACGGTTTTTAGCCTTTATGTGGGTGCTGGGAATCGAACCCGGGTCCTCTGCAAGAGCAGTTGGGGCTCTTAACCAATGAGCCATCTCTCCAGCCCCTGTGCATTTTTTTCTAAAAGGAGTACACAAATAGGGAGTTGGGGAAGTAATAGTGGGGAGCTACTCTCAGGTGTTGATGAAACCCACATATGCATTCATGAAACCCATGGAATCCTGTAGCTGTAGGTGGTGGCTAATTTAGCCATCCAGAATCGACACCGTGAACCAAGGCAGTATTTTCTTTCACAGCTCCCCAAACTCTGGATAGGGATTTATAGGATCCAATGGCCCACAGACAAAATGAATGGGGTTAGAGTCACATGCTCCTCCCAGTGTCTTCTAAACTTCTTCTTTTGATTGATGTACCATAAAAGACTGTCTATGACCAGGTTCCCATCATTGTTGTGGATCCAAGGCCACATGTCCCCACAGCTCACTCTCAGAGGATCGAATATGTGGTCCAAGACTGGAGTAAGACTTTGAGTTCATCAATCTCATGAGGGAGGGAGGGAGAAGCACACTTCCATCTTTGATTAGCTTTCGGAGCAGAGGAGAGTGGGTGTCAGGAAAGTGACCTCCATTTGACAGAGACTCTTCATCTTGTCATCAGAATCGATTCTGCTTCTATATAGTTGTTCCTGGGGAACAGTATCTCCATAACTGTGAGACAGCAGATTGATCCTGTGGTCCTGAAGCCCCTGGTGCTGCAGAAGTGCTTTCACAAGGCTGGCCTGCTCAAAGATGGAGTGCTGATGTGGTCTCAGTTGTTCTCTGAAGCCAAAGCCTGAGAAATCTCAGGCTCAGACTTTCAATATCTTGTACCAATCAAACCTGAATGTTGGAAAGCTATGTAAAAGTACAGCTATCTCAGGACTTCCAACCATATCCACACAGTCTTGACAGAAGATTTGCCATCCACTGTAGGTGTAAAAATTTCCAGTTTAACATGAGTGCAGAACTGAAAAGAGTTGAGGGGATGGGATGTACAGGTGTGCAGCCAACAAGGGCACGACCAGCAGCCCCACCTGGACCCACTACTCCCTCAGCCTGGTTCAGATAAGACCTGTGCCACAGGTCTCCACGATTCTGGGGAGGACATTTTAAAGATTTTATAAACGAAAGTAAAGCACAAGAAAAACATTATATGGTAAAAAGAGATATAAAAATATTAAATGAATTTTTTGTAAAGAGGGTTAAAGAAAAAGGAAATGATTTGGGATGAGAAAGAATTTTGTATGGTAAAACAAGATATTTTCCTAAAAGAAAAGTGTATTATAAATAAAAACAGAAAAGAAAAAAAAAACCTAGAAGTTCAAGTACATTAAAAACATGAGAGCTAAAGCTTAAAGAAAGATAAATGAATGTAAGTGAACTAATTATCATTGAAGATTATTAAAATTCCTAAGGTCAAAATTCAATGCCCTATGGTACAACTGGTGCATGATGCCGGGTATAACAATAGGGGTTTCTTAGGTATTGATCTGCTCTAGGTAAAATTGAGAGAAAAGTAGCTTAAAGAACAAGGGTATTTATCTTTTATCATTTTACTAAATAAATAATTTTAAACTAATAGTTAGATTTCCCCAAATCTGCTCATATGTATTCCCCTTCAATCTCTGATAGCTTTAACAGTAAAAAAACCTCATATTTAAAAAAAAATATTCTAATTTAAAGCACCCCTGCTAATGCAGTAATCATAAAACTTAGTTTGTGGGACAAATATTTAAATTTATTTACAAAACTTGGCTTACTATACAAAAATTTCATTGTGACTATGATCTTGAGTTGTGGTTCACGAAAAAAAAAGTAACAGCAAATTTAACACAGTCAACTAAAGCTTTGGACTTTCTTAGCCTGAAGACAGTGCAATTAACTCCAAGTCTGACTATTGCATTTGAAAAGGATTTATTTATTCTTTCTAAAGGCTAACTTTATAATACATCTTTAACAATGGGAATATAATACTATTAAAAAGGACTTTTAAGCATAACTAAAGTTTGAAAATTGGTTACAAGCAAAGATTAGCAATAATCGTTTTTGATGTCACTGTTCTCTTAGTCAGACCTCCTACTTTCCTTAAACCAATTCTAAGTTTACAAAAGATTCAACTTTTCCACTATCTTTGTAAAAACTTACCATTTTTTGGTCTTCTAAAGGAATTCCATTACCTTAATTTCATTTATTTATATTTTCATAATTAAATATTTTTGAGAATTATTACCCCAGTTATCTAGTGGAACACTTGTTTGCAGGTACCTTGCTTGATAAGATACCTGCAATAAATTTTGTTCTTAAAGACTGTCTTAACTTCTGCACTCATTCCCCTCTATAAACATGCAGGGAGAAGGAACTTCCCTTCAGTGTGGTCTTAGAGCATGCAAGCATCTGTGCTGGTGATCGCATAGATTGGAACAGTTAAGGAATGGGGGCTGCAGAGATAGCTCAGCAGTTAAGAGGACTGACTGCTTTGGCAGAGAGGACTTTGGTTCAATACCCAGCACCTACCTGGCATCTAACAAGCATCCTAACTCCAGTTCCAGGAGACCAGATGCCCTTTCTGACCTTCCTGGACATTGCATGACACAGACACACTCACACACATGCAGACAACTGATAAAAAATAATGAAATATATTAAAAAAGAAATGATGTATGGAAACCTGTAAAACTGCACAGGCACTAAACTGGGGGCTTGTGTTACTTTAGGAGGAAACTCTGTTTGAGTCTTTGGGAGTGGATGAACTTCCCCAATTTCTTCACATGAGTCTCCTCGGTGCCTTCTCTATGCATGGTGAGACCCATGCCTAAATCATGTAATAGCCCACTGCATCTAAATTCTTGTCAGAGGTCTTGTTTTGAGGGAAGCGTATTCTCTACACTAAAGCTCTTGCTCTACCCACTGCATAGAGATTGCCCACTGAACTAATCCTGTGTTGTTCTTTTTTTTAAAACTCTGCCAGTTTGTTATTTCTGACTACAACATTTTTATTTCTGTGCATTGAAACTCCACTTATATTTGAAAACCTCATGGTTCTTATATCTTCTGTTAATATGTAAAGCATATCTTCCCTTGCATGGTAATCCTGATGCATTTTCTTTATTTCTGCCACTGGGCCGAACTCATTAGAAGAATATTGTCTACCTTTGCATTCCTCTTAGTCTTGGTACTAACTGGTGTCCAGTAAATTCCTGCTGACAGTTAAGTAAATGATCAGGGATAAAAATTTTATTTTCCATCTTTCTGGTTACTTACTGTGTGTTTCATTGGGAGCAAAACATTTTTTTTTTAATTTTAAAAGAGTCTAAAAATTCAATGTACAATTGTTATTCAATGAGTTCAAGGATTCTAAGCATTTAGTCAGTCTATCTACACCGCAATTCCAAGAATTCCAAAAGCAGGACAGCAGGTTTTGATTTATTATTTTATCATCATCAGAAGCAGCAGCAGCAACAGCATTATTAATCTTAGAATCAAGAAGCTGCATCACTGAGCAGTTGTCTTTTGTATGCATGTCTAGAAATGACCTATAGAAAATGTATTTTTAAGAACTCAAACTTGTTACATCCTTACCTGTTGCAGGCACTATGTATAGAGAAATGAGGACTGAGACATTTCTTTCCTCCAGGAAGCATCTATTCATGCTAATATCTGGCTCCATGAAATAGTTCTCAAATCAGATCCTTGCTCACCTGCCTGGAAATACTGTGCAGCAGTGGCAGCCATATGCCCATATATCCCAAATCTAATTGGCTATTAGCTCTCTCCTTGGAGGAATAACCCATGGCTGATGCCACAAGCTTACATCCTCTAGTGGTTAGGAGACAGTAAGACCCTGTCATATTTTACAGGAAAAAATGTAATTCATAGATTAACATACTATCCAAATATCTGTGTCCATACCAAAGTAACCTACCATAACAATCAGTACTGTTTAAATACCTATATATCTAAATGCTTGTGCTTCATTAGTAGGACCAAAAGGTTATCCCTTGACAAACTGTCAGCCCATGAAAGGAAACAGCCAGAATTGACCAGAGTCCAAAACGACAGCTCCAGAGAAAATAGACTGTTTTGCTTCTCATCCACCTGTGCCCCTTTTCTAAGCCTAGGGAACAATCTGCGGAAGAGGGGTCATGGTAGAATGTAAGGGCTGTGATTGGGGTGAATGGTGAAACTACAACAATAAGACGAACACTTCTTCTTATTTGATCAACACTATTGAACATACAAGCCCCCCCCCCCCCCCCCCAGCTGAATGATGGGACCAAGGGGCTGTGTGGGTTTGGTCACAACTGCTTGCAAATTGGTTTTACATGAAGGATGCTTGTACTCAGAAATCATTATTTATTGTTAAAAAATGAAAAAAAATATTTTATATAAAAAAAGAAAGACCATACATTTATATCCTTTGTTAGTTCCCTTTGCAGTTCACTTTCTTTGTCTCCCATATATGGTAACATACAGATTTTGGTTGTGTACTCCAGGTTTCAAGGTCATGACAGGCAGAACTGTGTACATGCTCTCAGGCACAGACTGCACTGTACTCCTTTTCTTTGTTCTAGGAGGTTCCTACCTTATTCCCATCTTTCATGGTCAAACTTTCCTTAGAGTCAAAGAGCATCATCTCTGTTTAGGAGCTGTGGATAAGAAAACAAATTATAAATGTGACAAGTACAATTGATAAGTTAAGAAACAAATACCATCAAGGTAGATATTAGTAGCATGAGTACTGAAGGAAGAGACAAGTAAGTACATAGTTTAACATGTTTTGACAGAGGAGTTTTATTTTAACATTTTAGTTAACATTGTTTTTTGAAGTACTCAGGAGTATATTATGATAAGATGTAAAATTTATCGTCTAAATTAATTGTTGAATTAGCATTCATATGAAAGGTTATTCAATATCTTATTGTAATTATGACTTTTAAGATTATAAATAATGAACTTCCTTTCATTTTTTAAAAACAATTGTTTTATAAGATTAGGAAAAGTATTATTTCCTCCTGAATTTTCAGTTAACTCAGAAAAATTAGTTCCCAAACATCTTTGTAATTGTTTTATCAGGAACTGTATTATTGGGAATAAAACTGCAAACTCATGCATTAATACAAATACCTTTCTTTAGCAGTGTGTGATCCTGTTTTGTTACCGAATTTTTGGGTACCTCATATACAACATCTTACACCCTCACCAGTACCTTCTCATAGCCCCCTCTCACTGAATTTTATGCATTCTATCATTTGTGTTAAGTCCTATCAGGTCATGTTCGTGTCCCCTGATGTCCTTCAGTGCATGTTGATTCATTGGAGGCTAGTCACCTTATCTAGAGTCACTCCCTTAAAGATTAGCTCTTCCTCACCCAACAGTAATCAGCTGCCCAATAGCTGGAGTCTGCTGTCAATTTCCGCAGTTCTATGAGGAACTGTGGAAATTTTTGTCTGCTTCTGTTTGCACAGATCTTGTGCATTCTGTCACCATTGCTGTAAGTTCAAGTGCACAAGGTCTCAGGATCCCATAAGACTGTATTGATGTGGTCATGCACTTTCTTTCATCGCTTTTACAATCTTTCCACACCCTCCCACAATGGTCCCTTAGCCCTGGGTAGGTGAAGTTTAATATGGGAGTCCTATCCAAGGACCCACCCTCTGCAGTGTTATTCTCTACCCTTTGGCTATTTGTGGCCCTTTGTGTTCATTGCCCTTTGTTGCATGAGGGAGATTCATTGATGAGCATTGAAAGTTGCATTAGTGTTCACTCTACCCCTTGTTCCACTAGGTTCTGTAAGCCTTAGGTGTAGAGGTTCCATTGTAAATGTGACATGTAAGGTTGAATATTTCACAGACAAATTAATCTCTGTGTATGACCAGTTGTGAAACTTTGTAAAAATCTATGTCTATTGCAAAAGAAGCTTCTTTGATGTGTGGTGACTGGGATATTGTTTGTAAATGCAAGGATCCATATTTGGAACATACTAAGAAATTATATTTGTCTAGGGATGTGACAGCCTTGTGATTTTCTCCAGCCATGAGTATTTGACGATGTTCACAGTACTATATATGTGTTCCCTCCCATTGAGTAGGCTTTAAGTACAATTAGGTAACATTTGATTATCCACAGGATAAAAGTGTCACTACTGCCCCAATAGCCCCAATATAGTTTGATGCTACAGTCATTGTTGTGGTTATTAAGGCTTAAGATGGAGCATACCATTGGTTGATGTTCTACCTTAGCACCTTGCATAGTGGTCTGCAAAACCATCAGAGCTAGTGTTCAGGGAGGTGGCTTCCAGTTCAGTTCCAGCTCCATTGCTCCAAGTTCTGCGTCCTAAGTGTGTCCTGTCTTCAGCAATAAGGTCTTATCTTCAAACTCGTGGAGGAAATCAAGGGCTGTAGAAACAGCCTGTGTAATTTTGGGAGTCTCTTGGACTACATGGGCCAACACCATGGTGGGAGATTTCTCTTGTTAGGCACTGTTTCTTGTTTTTTTTTTTTAAATGTTTTTATTTTATTTTATTTTATTTCTGTACGTGTAGGAATGTACTGTCTGCATGCAGGTTTGTGCACCTGTGTCGTGCAATGCCGCGGAGGTCAGAAGAGAGCGTTGGATTCCCCTGGAACTGGAGTTCTCCTGGAATTGGAGTTTCAGACGGTTCTCGGCTGCCATGTGGGTGCTGGGGATCGAACCCGGGGTCTCTGTAAGAGCGGTTGGCGCTCTTAACTGCTAGGCCATCTCTCCAGCCCTCAGGCACTGTTTCTTGTTATACAGCTTTCAGCTATATACATGCACTCATGTAGAGACCCTGTCTTGAAAAGACCAAAAAAAAAAAAAAAAGATATTGTATGTGTAATTTTTCTACTTCATTTTGAATTAATACATTTCCCTCCTGTTTTTTTATCTCTCTCATCTCCTTCCTTTTATAACCCTCTCACTTCCATTCCCAGTTAAGTTACCCCATTTTTCTCATTTCACCCTTGATAATACCTGTCTCTTATGGCCCGCACTCTCTTGATTTCCTTCTTCCCCTTTATCCACACAGTTCAATGTGTAGCCTTCCCTCTTCCCCTCCCATTCAGATACAGTAAATTTACCCATTTCCCCCTTGGTAACATGTCTCCTACTATGTCTCTCTATTTCCTTCTTTCCACTTATTGCTCTGCTCTGGATCCTTTCCATTTTCCTGGCTTCTGCAGTTATGTCAGAATATATATTCACAATATATGAATTTGGTGCTAGGATCCACAAATGAGGGAGAATACACATAATTTGTTTTTCCTGAGTCTGTGTTAATTCACTTAATGATAAACATTTCTATCTTGGTCCATTTACCTGAAAATTGCATCTTTCTTTACCTCTGCGCATGACTCCATTGTGTAAATAAACCACAATTTCTTTATCCACTCCTCAGTTGAGTGACACTCAAGTAGCTTCCATCTCTTAGCTTCTGTTCAAGGAGCAGCAACAAGCAGGGGAGTATAAGTATCTTTGCAGTGTGATGAGTTTTAGGGAATATACCAATGAGTGGTCTAACCAGGTCATGTGATAAATTTATGATGAGTTTTTAAAAAATTCTCCACACTGTATTTCCATAGGGGTGGCATGAGTTTGCAATCTCACCAGCACTGAATGAGTGTTCCTCTTTCCCCACATCTTCTTCAGCATTTGGTATCATTTGTACTCTTGAACTTAGTGAGTTTGACTGGGATAATATGAGATCTAAAAGTGGTTTTAATTTGAATTTCCCTAATTACTAAAGATGTTGAACGCTTTTAATGTGTTTCCTAGCCATCTTTATTTCTTATTTTGAGAACTCTGTTCAGATCTGTAGCCATCTTTTATTTTTTAAATACTTTTATTGAAGTTTTGTGTATTTCATACATCATTTTGTTGGGTCTGAAAATTGCACAGAAAACTCTTAAGCCCAGGATTCAATCTTTAATACAAAATTTATTTAATTTGCTGGTGCGCCAGAACCCAACTGAAAAAACTGATGCATCAGGGGGACCAATTGTTGATGCATCAGGGATGCAACCCACTCCATGCAGCCACTCCATGCAGGGAAGGGTATGACCTCGACTGTCTGTTACAGAGAGAGCTTTTAAGGAAAAAAACCCCCACAAACTAGAATTTGTTGACATTATAGAAACACAATTTCAAGGCTATATAAACACAATGCAAGCAGTGGTGACGTTTAAGCTGATTGTGTTTAGCAGCATGTAGACCCTTGGAGAGGAATGGGCTCCTTAGGGGGTGGGAAGCACTCCTTCATGGATGGAAAAGTTCATCCTGACCAGGTAGCTGTGGGAACTAGTAACTCAGGGCTGGACTGTATTCTTGCAGTTAAGGTAGTCATGGGAACCAGGCTTTCTTTAGCCAGCTCAATTTTACAGTTAATTCCTTCTGACCTGGTCCAGACATTTCCCCCTTGACTTAGGATCAGAGTCAAATCATGGACTCATCAGTAGTGGTGGTTCCGAAGGACTTTGAGGTGGACTTCAAATTTAGCTATGGCATGGCATCTGTGGGCACCTGGTGTGGCAGTCAGCAAACAAGATGACTACTTAGGTACACTCCTATATAGGCTCTTGGCAGGACCCCAGGTAAGAGGAAGAAGTCATAAGATTGACAATCTTTGAAGCAGGTGGACACCTGCATGTCCCTTGGAATTCTGGGAAACTCAGACCTAACATACCAGCCTTTTGATTATGATAAGGGTATGCTGTTCTTTCTTCTGTATCTGATTCAAAGCTGAGGAGGGGTGAAGTCTCGGGGGAACAGGTGTCAGGCTGGAGGCCTAGAATCTGGTCTCCCATCTTGGCTGCTCTGGGTGTCTGGTATTTTGGTTCAGATCGACAGTGGCCAGTAGTTAGTGTACAGTTTCTCTGCTACTGAAAAGAAATGCCGGTTAAGTCTTATGTGAGTGCATGGTGGTCTACTTCTGATATACTTACAAAATGCTGCAGTTGGTGGAAATGATAAACAAAGTGTTAACACCCTGTGGATGCGGTGAATTAATAAAATGAACATTTGGTAAAAATCACTTGGTACTTAAAATGAAACATACTTTTTTGTTTTCTTTCAATATGACTTGCTGTTGTTCCATCAACTCCAATAACTCTGCTATACTTGGCACATGTTACTTTTAATATTTTTAAGAAAAATTAGGTTTCACTTCTGGGGACCACATGAGAACAATCCAAATGAAACCAATTCTTGTGAGCTTGGGTTAAGCATTTCCTGCTTGCTATAGGTATGTAATAATGCCCCTCTCCTCTTCCTTCTCAAAGCTATAATTCAAAATCTGAGGACAAGTAATACAGCCCTCATTTGAGATAGTCCTGGAAGGTATTGTTTTAACCTCTTTATTATCTTGGGTTTGTTTCCTGGACTATGTTAAAGAATAGATTGTGTGCTTTACTGGATAGGTTTAATGCCAACTTGACACACCTGGGCTAAGAAACCTCAATAATTGCTTTCATTGGACTGGCCTGAGCCCATTGTGGGCAATGCCATCCTTGACCAGATATTTCCACATTGTATACAATACACTGAACAAGCCAGTAAGCAGAATCCTTTCCTAGCCTTTGCTGCAGTTACTACCTTCAGACTTCTGCCATGAGATTTTACTATTAGAGTGTTTTGCCATAGCAAGTAAGAATTTATTAAGAATGGTTAAGTCAATATTCAAGGTTTATTTATGTGTTATATAAAAGCATTCAACTGACCCTCTTGGAGGCTTAATAACCATACTTAAAGCCCTAACCTGATTTGGCAAGAGGGATTTAAAGGGACAATCTTTTGGCCCTTCCCTATAAGATCAACTTAAGTCCTAGGGTCCTGTATGAGCACCTCTCTACATGTCCCTTGTCAATGAGTCACTAGTCATCCTGAGCCAGAGAGGTCTTGGAGATTCACATTAGGGGACTTTGTCCAGCCAGTGTCCAGTCAAAGGAGGAAAGTCAGTATAGAGGAGAAACTCCTCACACTTCAAAGGGAAGCTCCAGGCAAGCAAGACCTGACTTTGTCCTCACATAGATGGAACTGCTAAAAAGAGCCAGATTCAAGGCCTGAGTGACCCCTGAGGATCAGAACCGCAACTGATCTTAACATCAAAACTAATTTAATTTATCTGGACTAACTGTGTGGTTTTAAATACTCCAATAGGAAACTATGATCAAAGAAATAAAATAACTTATACATTAAGACCTCAGCGATACGTGAAAGATCTACTGTACCATGCTAGAAAATAACTTGGAAATAGGTCATGGTTAAGCTGGCTCTCATTCGGGAGCCCTGTGTACTAAAACTGCTTTTTTCCTAAATTCTTCAGAATAGAATACAGGTCCTCTCTTCCTCTGGAAACTCTATAGACAGGGACTCTCCAATTGCTAATGTACCCACTAGGCCCCCTGTTGGTACTGTGAGGTCCATGCACTGGTGACTTAAGCATTCTTTTTTTTTTTTTTTTTAAATTAATTTTTAATTGATGCTTTGTGCATTCATAACATTTTTCCAATCAGTTCAGGCTTATTATCCCTTCCCTCCCCCCCCACCCCACCCCATTCCCCAGATCATGCAATTTCTGCCCATAACTGCCTGCTCTTTCTTCTCCAGTTTTTTTTTTCCCATTCTTTAGCTATAAGTGTTAATCCATGATTACAAGCATCCCTCATGCAACTATCCTGCCCCAGGCTTTGACACCTACAGCACAATAAGTGGCGGTGAACGGTTGGTTTTGTCTCATTTTGTCAAATGAGTCAGACACATGCGATAATTAGTGATACCTCTCATTTAATTGATAATATTCTTTAAGCCTTTCACTTAGGAATGAAAAAAAGCCTTTGAGCTCAAGAGCATAGGACCTGTAAGACCTGTTCTGGTGGAACTTCTGAGAGTTATCGGATATCTCTGTGGGCATTCTGTTGTCTTTGTGAGTTATCTATAACTCCGTGAAGCCAGGATATTGCATTATTTTTCCCACCTCGCCTATCTCAGCAAAGTCTCAAGAAACCGGATGGACCCTTCCTTGAGGTATTGAGCAAAATTTCACACCTATAGTTACTTGTTGCACAATGGGAGCTCTGCAGCCCCCCAGTAGGAGCTAAGGTGGCTCACCCTTCCCTTCAGTCTGCCCCCCCACTTCTTGCCCAGAGCACAGTAGCTTCAATATATAAACACACTGCTGGCTATGGAATAAAACTGATTCTATACTCCTAGACTTTCTCTTGAGTCTGTGTCTTCCGTTTTCCCATCGGTAACTTTCCTGTGGTTCCCCCCCTCTCTCTTGCCCGAGAGCTAAGACTTCAAGACTGTTCAGCCTGACAGGCTAGAGACAGCCCCTAAGATTGCAGCCATGAAGCTGCCAACCTGGCTCTAGAAGGGAAGAACATATTGTGTGGATTGCGGCCACGTGTGATTAAAGGACCGAACAGGAATGATATATATATATATTATATATTTATATTAATTATATATAAATTTTTTTTTTAACTGACATTTCACCTCTTTGTGAGTACTTCAACATGTATTTGTTAAAATAATAGAAAATAACATTCTAACTATGTAAATAGCCATTGTTTGACATCCTATGCTCCCTTCTTGAAAACACAATGATATTATGGAAAAGAAATTACTTATTCAATGGGAAATCTCTATAATAGCTATAGAAGCAGTCGGTCCATTATGACCTAAAAGTTAGTTCATGAGCCACTGGGATTATGCCAGGGATATTCCTGAGATCATGGAAAGATTAACTCCCTGCTTATGACTTTCAATATGAATATTTGAAAAATTAAGAAGCACTCGTAAATTGAGAATTCATCATACTTTGACCTGTGGTCTGGTCTATGCTTCCTATAATCATGTTTCTCTGTTTTAAAATCAACAAAACCACAAAATGACAAAGGATAATGGTAGTCCTGCGGACACTGTTCTCATTAGACAAACTATGGATCTTAAGTCATGAACATTTCATTATCTCAAGGAATCTGGACACTCTGAGCCAAGGACAGTATTGAGACTACAAATTGTCTTGAACTATGTCTAAGGAGAGACATAAGACTAGGGAAATGTAATGTGTAGGCTATTGAACTTCATATCACACCAGTTTGATAGGTTTCATAAGAAAGAAAATATAACTAAAAGGAATCAAAATGGCAAGTCCCGCAAGTAATCTACTGCTTGGAGGTATGCTCTGGTCCTCTCATCCTTATATTCTGAGGGAGTCCCATGACTCCAATTAACTCATCATTCACAGAAAGCTTATTAATATGACATTCTAGAAAATCAATAAGAACAACAATTCTAGTGCTCTATTGCCCAGAAGAAGATTATTGATATTACTGAGGTACAGCCAGGGAATGAGATAACCAGGGGCTCAATAAGCACCATGTGAATAAGAAGATCATAAAATAAGATTAATGTAATAGCACACTGGACCAGAAGTTCAGTTGCATAAATGGATTCTAAGGAAGACTATATAAGCAGAAAGTAAAGGGAAGGCGTAAGAACAAGAGGAAGAATATGACTAAAGTGAGATTGAAAATATCCACATTGAATTTCTGCCTAATAATTACAACTAACATCAATTACATTGCTTATTTCTGTATAACCCCCACTTTGCATATTCAGAATACAATTGCATTTTATTTCCTAGTATTAGCTCTTTGTGGCATATGTGGTATCTATCATGTGTCAGAAGTCAATAGAATTATAATTTCTGTTTTATACAGATGCGGTTAATGAATGGACCAAGTATTTATACCTAGATAAAATATCTCTTTAACTGTCTTTTTTAAGACATGAAAAGTAAAGGTACCAAGCCAGAGCTAAAGTTTCTCATTGAGGATGCGAAGGTGCTCACCTTGCAACTTGAACCTTCAGGAAGGAAGGAAAGCACACTGGATAGCCAGGGTGCTCCCACGGATCTTGTTGTAAGCCATTTGCAGCAAGGAAGCAAAGAACATGGTACAATCATGTGCCATTTCAAATAGTAGAATATGTATTTTCAATATAACTCTAAATACACTAAGGAGATATTATTAATAAAGTTCCCAATCCAGGTCTTTTGGCCACTCTTGGAAAGAACGGAAGTTCTAATAACCTGATTTGGTAGAAGAAATAGTATCCCAGTTTGATGCTTGATGACTGAATAGAAAGAGGATGGGATGGTTACAAAGCCTTTTCAAAAAAAAATGCAGAACAGAGGAGAAAAGTTCTTCAAATTTCACCCTCTACAAGCAAGGTCACACTCTTCCCAGCATTCCTTGGAGGAGAGAGGGCATACGCGATCTTGAGTAGGCATTTGCATGAATCAACCTTCAGCTTAAAATTAGGAAACTGCAGTATAAAAATTAAAGGGGAAAAAATGTGAATTTCCAAAAAATGTTACCCTTATTTGCAGATGCTAACAACAAATCCCCAATTGAAAGGCAAGCGGAACAACATATTGTATATTTTCTTTTATCTGAAAGAGCAACTGTGCTGTTATAATGTAAATCTCTAACAGGCTCTAGAACTTGACCTACAATTTATTTTCAGACTCTGTAATACTGTATATGGTCTGGAAGGTATGTATTCATATCCTAGAGTAATATAAAATCTTAAAGAAAAATCTAAATGTTTACACATATTCTTGAATTAACATACAGTTTATTCTCAGAGGTCATAATTTTAATACATAGGTGATGGTTATATAGGCATATGTGGAGCAATACAAAGGGAAACCACAACAGCACAAAGACCGGGTCAAAGAAACTGGATTTGATTACAGTTTAAATTCGGTCCCCAAAACCACAAGGACCTAGTAGTAAAAATCTTTGGAAACAGATGTTGAGAGAAAGATGGAAGGCATCTATGGCAGAAGGCAGGAATTGGGGTGGGGTGGGTGTCAGGGATGTCAGCGGGGATGTGTCTAAATTGGACGGGAAAGATAATGTCATGAAAAGCAAAAATTTCATCAATAAATATAATTTAAAAAAAGAAAACTCTTGAATTTTGTAAATGCAATTAAACCACTTCTTTGGTAAAACTAGAGAAAGTAGGGTTTGCCCTAACTTACAAATTTATATATTATATATATATATATATTATATATTATATTTATATTTATATCATTGGTCAGATTCAATCCTTTTCTCAATGTAATTATCTTCTGCCTACAGGGCTGTATTGGTAAATATCAAAATTGAATGTAATCCAAACAAATGGAAATTTGAAAACATTTAACTTATAACTACTAAATTTTATTTCAAGTAATTTCACAGATATCTTCTAACAGAAGAAAGATTTCAAAACAAAATTTATGTACATGTCCCAATGATTATGAATTAAATACTTTAATTTTTTTTTCTTAAACCTACCAAATTAGCCATGTTACCCTCATAAAAAGGGCTCATTGACCATGCTTATGAATTTCTTTGTTGTTAATTTTATGTTTAATTGTAGTATCTCTTCATAATTCCAGGGGAAAGGGTATTATCTCAGGAGTATAGAAAGCAGCTTGCTTGCTATAGGATAACTGGTTTCTCCCGCTAAGGATGCCACTGTGTGAGACAAATGGGCCTACGAGGGTGAGTCTCTGCTTCCTGACACAGATAATTAGAGTCCACAGTGAGACAGGAAAGGCAGCTGCTTAGGATCACATTATATAAAGGAGGTAACCCTTAGAACAAACAGACCTTTAATAATATTTTGGTTAACTAACAAAATGGCTTTCCACTAAACACAGCACTATGTAACAATCAAGAGCCCAAAAGGGCTTTGTCTCCTAACAATAAGCAGTGGCATTAAGTCCCATTTTACAGAAAGGGTGAGTTATTTACACTGTAATTACATAAGGAATCCAAAGCCAGAAAATTCATATAGTAGTAATCGAGAGGTCATCACTGGTAATAGAAATCCACAAATGGGCTCCATAATTTATGGGTTTCACACTCAAAGGATTTGAACTTAGTTTGGAAACCACACAAAAGTCAGAATTTCATTACAACACAAGTGTCAAGAAGCAAGCATGATAGTAACATTTTATAAAGGACTTTTCTAAAATGAAAGAGATTTTATACTACTAGAAACAGGTTCCTTGTTTCTAAAACAAAAAGTCAAAAGAAAAAAAAAAAAAAAAAAAAAAAAAAAAAAAAAAAAAAAAAAATTCTTTACTTTTTTATTGAATATTAGCGTTATTTTATATATTATGATCTGTATTTCAGACATCATATTTCCTCCAACTCAGGTTTAGACATTCCCTTCCTTCCCCCCACCCACCCCACATCCCAGATCATCATTCTGCCGTAACGTTTTCTGCATCTTTTCTGGTTTTTTTTTTTTTTTTGTTTTCATTATTTTTTAAACAATAAGTGTATATTTCGTGGAGTACAAGATCCTTCATTAGAAACCAATTGCCAGCAGTTGTGCCCAAACCCACAGCTCATGGGTCCCACCCATCCAGCAGGGGGGAGCTTGTATGTTCAACTAAGTTATTAGCACAAGTTCAATGTGTCCAGGCTCGATATTGCTGTGTTTCACCATTCACCCCAATTCGCACCCTTACATTCTACCGACGTAAACGGCCCCCTCTTCCGCAGATTGTTTCCCTAGCTTAGAAAAGGCCGCAGCACAGGGGCTGGAAAGATGGCCCTAGTGGTTAAGAGCGACCGACTGCTCCTACAGAGGATCCACGGATTCACGATCCCCAGCACCCATCATGGCGGTGATAGAACCGTCTGTAATATCGCATATTCCAGAGAACTCAGTTCCAGTGGAATCAGACGCCCTCTTCTGTACTCCGCCAAAGCATTGCACGAACACGGGTGCACAGACCTACCATGCGGACATTACATTCATACAGAAAAATAATAATAAGTCCATAATAAATAAATACAAAAAAAAATATTAAAAAAAATAGCCAAAAGAAGAAAAGGGTCAAGGGCAGAGTGGATGAAGAAGCAAAACAGTCTACTTATTCTGGAGCTGTTGTCTGGTCTCTAGTCAATTCTGGCTGTTTTCTTTCCTCTGGGACTGCCAGTTGTGCCATGCTAACCTTGCGATCCTACTAATGAAGACACAGCAATTAGATATTAATGTATTTAAACAGACTAATTATAGGTTATGGTAGGTTACTGGTTGATAGACACAGATGTGTTGGAGTATGTTTGAATCCATGGAAGTTACATTTTCTCCCCCTGTTAAGCCTATGACAGGGTCTTACGTGATGTGTTATAAAACTCTAACCTGTAGAGGATGTAAGCTGTGGCATCAAGCCATGGTTATTTCTCCAAGGAGGAGAGCATAAATAGCCAATTAGATTTGGAGATATGACAGGCACATGGCTGCCTCTGCTGCACAGTATTTCCAGGCCAGTGAGGTTAGCTGGTTCTGACGTTAGGAGCCTTGCTTGACTCAGGAGACCTATATTTGCTTCATTGGTTTAGTGGCCTTTGTAACACTCTCTGGCATTCCCGAGACCATTCTTGTTGTACTTGCAAGTGCGGTCTCCGATACATCTTCCATGTTTACATCCAGGTCTTCAACAGCAGGGCCTATCGCCTCTCTTCCTGAAGATATCCCAGTTTGGAGGCACGGAGCCTTTACCTTTTTTGTGGCTTGGATCTCATAGCCAAAATCTCCTTAGGTAGAGTAATCCATTTTGGTGTCAGAGCTCCTGTATTTAATATATTGTGCTTAAGTGCAATAGCTTAAGGAGACTTTAGCATTATAATTTTGGTTCTGAATTAGAGAATAATCCGTTTCACAGTTTCTATGTCCATTAGTCAATTTAAAGAAGGTAGTTTTACTGATATTACAAGAGAATACCTCTATAAAATCTACAGCTGGAGAACTACCTCATCATCATCATATTTCTCCTTATTCTATGGGGGAAAGTTAAGAAATTCTCTTGTATTAAAACCTTTTTTAATGGAATTCCAAACGAAGCTTACCTTCTAGGTGCCACAACTGAGATTCTTAACATGCTTAACATTCTTAACATGTAAAGATGAGATATTTTGAAATAAGAAAATTATATCAAAACATTGTACATGGCAAAATGTCATTATTGAAATATGACATGTACATTTGACTTTATAGCATGAGAATCTGTGATTTTTTTTCTCAAAGGCTTTATAGAACATAAATTCTTTAGTGCAACTACTAAACTTTAACCTCGTAGGCCTAAAGTAACCATGGACAGTGTGTACATGCCAAAATGGCTAGATTCCTATCAAACTGTACTCACATTAAAAATTGAACATCGTCTATGATTTTCTAGTCCCTATTCTAATGTACTTTGATGCAAAAAGTCAAGGGATGAAACTGTAATGCATTCTCATATCTTATACTATTATATAGCAATGAAATAAAATTAAAATAAAAAAAAAAAAAAAAAAAAAAAAAAAAAAAAAAAAAAAAAAAAAAAAAAAAAAAAAAAACTTTTGAAAAGAATCTTTCCAAATCTTACCCATTGTAAATGCTACTTTTTTCTCTTCAGCAAATTTAAAATGTCACACTTACATGTTTCATGGTATATTTCAAGAAAAAAACCACCAGCATGTGGATAAAAATCCCATTAAATGACTCCAAAGTGGCGAAAAAATCGGAGATTGTAGTTTTACTCTCCAGTACCATAGAGAATACTGAAACCTTATCTTATTTTTACATTTTGATCAGTACATATAATTTTATCTGGCTTACAGAATAAAGCATAGATGTCAAACAATGCACTGAAGTTATTTAAGTTTTCTTTGGGATAAGGTTTCCCATAGTCTGTGCCAAACATGAGTTCACAGCAACATCGGTTGCAATTATATGTGTTGTATCCTGTGTACCTATTATATCTATATAATAATCAAGGTATATATAGATTGTGGATGGATTTTATGTAGAATGTAACTGGACTTACAGAGATTCAGAGTCTGATTAGGGCCTAGTCCAATGCATTGCTGGCTTAAACACACTGGAGGAGGCTGAGAATTCACGTATATTTGCGGTCTAGTCTCATTGGAGGCTGTGATATCTCAAGCCGGCAGTCCCTCGGGTAACATGGTGTGTGCTGTTAATAGTCCTGTGGTGATTCTTTGCTAAAGTCTCTTACCTTCTCAATGCGCTCTTACACTGGATATTCTGAAAGAAGTTGGTCATGGTGGAACTATCAAGTAAGAAGGGGAATTTGACATAGCCAATAAGGGATAAAAATACTCAAAATCCGGAAGACTGAGGGAGAGGCACAGCACCAAAAAAGGCAATACAATAGGTACTGTTTGCATGTAGAAGGTCATGCCCACATTTAGGGTGGGTCTAGGCTGTACTTGAGAGGGTCGAAACCAATCAACGAAATGTGCCTCTCTCATTTCACCACGTATAATTGGCTCAGCCGAACGGGAGGTCCCAAATAATTTCGCAAAAGGCTAGTAAACAAATTTGATTGTTAAAACACAAATGAAAAACTTATAAACAAAAGCGAATACTATGAAAAATCAGAGAAAGATGGAGAATTAAGTTTACTGGTCAGGAATGCAAGTGATCTGTAAACGTAGTGCCCTCCCTCCTTCTCGGGGTATGGGGTGCGGGGGAACTGGTGTTGGAAGAGCCAAGGGTGAAGTGCAGAATTTTCATGGGCTGAACCTGAACTTGATCCTCATTTGAAGGACTCCTGTCACCACTCCTCTTCAATATAGTGCTTGAAACACTTGCTAGAGCAATAAGGCAAGAAAAGGAAATTAAAGGAGTACTAATTGGAAAAGAGGAAGTCAAACTATCCCTATTTGCTGATGATATGATTGTTTACTTAAGGGATGCTAAAAACTCCACCAGAAAACTCCTAGGTTCAATTAACAGCTTCAGCAAAGTGGCAGGATACAAAATTAACCTTAAAAAAAATCAATGACCTTTCTTACAGCAAGAACAAGCAACTGGAGAAAGAATTCAAAGAGACCTTCCCAGTCACAATAGCCTCAAAAACAATAAAATACCTAGGATCAAACCTAACCAAAGACACCAAGGATCTCTACAACAAAAATTTTAAACTTTTAAAGAATGAAATTGAAGAAGACATCAGAAGATGGAAAAACCTCCCCTGCTCATGGATTGGGAAAATTAACATTGTATAAATGTCCATTTTACCAAAACTCTTGTATAGATTTAGCACAATTCCAATCAAAATCCCCAAGAGTTTCTTCATGGGCTTGGAAACAAAAGTCCTTAAATTCATTTGGAAAAACAAAAGACCCCGAATAGTCAAAACAATCCTGAGCGAAAAGAGCTACACAGGGGGGATCTCTATACCAGACTTTAATTTAATATCTTTTGTCAGATGTCAGAATTGCAACACTTGCTTGCTTCTTAGGCCCATTTTCTTGGAATAATTTTTTCAATCCTTGGACCCTCAGGTAGTGTTTATACTTAAAGATGAGATGAGATGTACTTGAACGCACAAAAAAGATGGGTTTTCTTTCTTGATCCATTCTACTAGGCTGTGTCTTTTGACATGGGGGTTGAAACCATTGATATTTAGTGCTATTATTGGAAGATGTATATTGGATACTGTCATTTTAAGTTCTTTGTGTTTGTTTCCCTAACTATACCTTTCTTTGTTTTCTTTCTGTAGCATCTTGGATATATTAATTCCTTTCTTCAGTCCTTTTGTACTGCTTTGAATATTCTCTTTAGGGCTCATTAGATTGACATGAATTATCTCAGATTTTGGGGGTCATAAAATATTTCCATTCTTCTTTGACTTCGATAGATAATTTTTCTGGATAAAGTATTTGGGGTTGTAATCTATGGTCATTTAGAACTGGGAATATTTTGGTCCAGGTTCTTCTGGCTTTCATAGTTTGCATTTAAAATAAGCTTATTTTAACTTGTTTTTCTCTAGCAGCTTTCAGTACCCTCTTTTTGTTCTGTACATTTAATGGTTTCACTGTGATATGCCATGGGGAGTTTTCAGCTCTGACCATGTCTAATTGGTATTCTATGTGCTTCTTGAATCTCTATATGTAAGTCTTTCCTTAATTTAGGGAACATTTCTTCTATAATCCTCCTGAAAATCTATCAAATGCCATTGGCTTGAGATTCTTCTCATTCTTATATACCTATAATTCATAGATATGTTGAACAGTATGTGTGATGTGTTTCAGCTGTCTTTATTTCTTCTTTTGAGAACTCTTTGTTCAAATCCTTAGCCATCTTTTAATTGCATCACTTATTTTCTTATTTTTTTTTCTTGTTTTGAGCTGTTTGTATATTGTGGATGTTAAACCTCTGTTAGATGTTTCCTTGGTGAGGATTTTCTCTCAGTATATGTTATTTTCTCTGCTCTTCCTTGGTTGTTTCATTTGTGACACTGAAGCTTTTTCATGTAATATGGTCCCACTTGTTGATTATTGACCTTAATTCCTGAGCAATTGATGTTTGATTTAGAAAATCCTTTCCTACACCTACATATTCTAGGTTGCTGCTCATGTTTTGTTCTAACAGTTTCAGATTTTCAGGTTTCACATTAAGGTCTTTGATCTATTTGGAGTTGACTTTTGTGCAAGGTGAAAAACAATGGTTTAGTTTAATTATTCTTCTGGTGTAGGTCCAGTTTGAAGATGCCGTCTTTTTTCCCGTGAATGTTCGTGGCCCTTTTGTTAAATATCAGGTGTCTGAAATTGCAGGTACTCATGTTTTGGTTTTCAATTATATTCCATTGATCTATGTGTCTATTTTTGTGCCATTACAATGCTGTTTTTAATGAATTTATCTTCATAATAAAGTTTAAAGTCTGGTATAGTAATATTTTAGTATTTCTATCTCAGTATTTCTCTTTGTGCTCAAAGTTGCTTTAGCTAGCCAGGGATTTTGTACTTCCACATGAATTTTAGGACATTTTTGTTGTGAAGAACAACATGGGGATTTTAATTGAGGTTACATTGAATCTATATATTGCTTTTGGTATAATTACAATTTAATTCTTCCAATCCATAAGCTTGGGAGATCCTTACATCTGCTATCTTCCTCAATTTTTTTTCTTTAAACATTTAAATTTTTCATTGTGGAGATGATTAATGTCTTTTTTCAGGTTTATTCTGAGTTTTTTTTTTTTTAATTTTTGAGGCTATTGTGATTGTGAGCATTTCCATGTGCTCTCTTTCATATTGCTTGTTATATAGAAAGACTACTGACGTAGATTAATTTTATAACATGACAATTGGCTGAAAGTGTTAATGATTCCAAGAGTTTTCTGGTAGAATATTTGGGATCTCTTAAGTATATCATATCATTTTCCAAAAGGGAAAATTTGACCTCTTCTTTTCTAATCGGTAACCCTTTAATTTCCTCCTCTTGTCTTACTGCTCTAGCTAGAGTTTCAAGCACTATATTAGAAAGGACTGGAGATAACCTTCTGGTTCCTGATTTTAAAGTGAATGCTTCCAGTTTTTCTCCATTTAGAATGATGTTGGCTGTGGATTCATTGTATATAGCTTTAATTATGTTGAGGTATGTTCCCTCCAGTCCAATTCTCTTTGGGCTTTTAACATAAATCCATGTTGAAATTTGTCAAAGAACTTTTCTGCATCTAGTCAGATGACCATGCGATTTTTGCCTTTGGATCCATTTACATAATTTATGACTTTTATTGAAAAAAATTATATATATATATTGAATCATCCCTACATCTCTGGACTAAAGCTGTCTTGATCAGGGTGGATCATCTTTTTGATGTATGTCTCCATACAGTTTGCAAGTATTTTGTTGAGAATTTTTGCATCTATATTCGTTATAGATATGAGTGTATGGTTTTCTTTTTCAATTGTGTCTTTTTTTCTTTTTCTTTTTTCTTTATTTTCTAAGCCTTTACATTTTGTGAAGACCAGAGAAATACCACTAAGACTGTGTTCCCTCCCTCTAACTCTCCCAAAGGAAGAGTAGAACGATTATCAATGGCAAAGAGCAATTGCAAAAAGCAATACCAAGAGCCAGCTTCCTGCTCAGGAGGAAGCACTACTCCTCCTCATGGTTTTTGGTACTTTACACAGAGAAACTTCTCTAGTTACAAACTATAGAAATGATCCCTGAAAGTATAGTCTTTTTCAATTGTATCTTTACCAAGTTTTGGTATTAGAGTGATACTGGCTTCATAGAAGAAATTTGGGGGTTCTCCCTCTGCTCTGTCTTTTTGAATAATTTAAGTAGTATTGGTTGTAGATGTCTGCTAGAATTTTGCTCTAAATCCATGTGGGCCTGAATTGCTTTAAATGTCTGCTAGAATTCTGCTCTAAATCCATGTGGGACTTTAGTCGGGAGGTTTTTCTTTTTTTATTACTGTTACCATTTCATTATATGTTATGGGCCTGTTTAAGCTGTTGATCTCTTCTTGGTTAAGATTTGGTGATTCCCATGACTTCGAATATTCATCAGTTTCTTTTTGATTTTAAAATTTGATAAGCTTGCTAAAGGGAGTCTGAATTCAAGCATTCTCAGGCATGCTACAAAGATCTGGGCCTGTGTTGAAGGGCTAATAAGTCTAGCCCTACAGCAATGGGGGAGGCTTCAGATGGTCCCAAGATAGGAGAATGGGCAGGGCACACTTCGGGAGCTCACCACCTTGTGGAGGCTGGATTCATTCATTCTCAGCCAGTCTAGAGATATCTCTTATTATTTTTATTTTATGTGTATTCCCTGCATGTGTGTAATTGTACCCATGTCATCCAGTGCCCATAAAGGCCAGAAGAGAACATTGAATTTCCCTGGAAATGAACAACATGTAAGTTGTTAGCTTACATGTGAGTGCTAGGAATCCAACCCAGGTCCTCTGGAAGAGCAACCAGTGGCCTTAACTGCTGAAGCATCCCTTCAACCCCAAATGTGATGTCTTCTAAAACCTGAAATTTCATAAAAATCTTTTTATTGGTGCCACTTTGTATTCATATAATTATCTGCTGTAATTTATTTAAAAATTCATCATAATGATCAAATATAAATGAAGCTTTTTCTAAATAAATGAGATCTTTTTGAGAAAATTTGAACTTTTCTTTTCTTTTTTTACTTTTTATTTATTTATTTATTTATTTATTTATTTATTGATGCTTTGTGTATTTCATACATCATTTTCCAATTCAGTTCAGGTGTATATCCCCTTCCCTTCCCCCCACCCCACCCCTACCCATCCCAGATCATGCATTCTGCCGTAAGTTTTCTGCATCTTTCTCTGCTTTTTTGTTTTGTTTTGTTTTCATTTTTTTAACAATAAGTAATAATTTGTGAGTACAAGTATCCTTCATGTAAAACCAATTTGCAAGCAGTTGTGCCCAAACCCACACAGCTCATGGGTCCCACCATCCAGCAGAGGGAGCTTGTATGTTCAATCAAGTTGATCAAATGAGTGTCCAGTCTATATTGCTGTAGTTTCACCATTCACCCCAATTGCACCCCTTACATTCTACCACGCCCCCTCTTCCGCAGATTGTTCCCTAGGCTTAGAAAATGGGCACAGGTGGATGAGAAGCAAAACAGTCTGAGAAATTTTGAACTTTTCTAAGGTATATTTAATGCCTATGAAAAATTTCAGCATGACTATTATTTCAAGAGAAGCTTCATTCTGGCTTTGTACAACAATTTCTGTCACTCTAACAAAGTGTTTGTACATTTGGGTATAGAGTTCCGTAATATAAAATTAGTTAATCTTCATTGTATATATAAGAAGAGTATAATATAGTTGAAAGAATCCTGGTCCTAGAACGAGGATTTGAAGACCATGTCATTTATTAGATATGCAATCTAGATTTTAGGCTCTCAGAATCTCAATTTTGTTAATGAGTATTTTCTTGAAGCAGTAGATCTGTAACTTCAAATGTTGCCTATTTAAATACAAACAGACTAGTGAGCCTTTAGCCCACTTGACATGGGACAAAGGAAGACATATCAAGCGTTCTGAAGAGTCTTCTAGTTGGACGATGAGTGGATCTTTAATTTTTCACTCATAATCTTTGAGTTTTTATTAGACATTTTTTCATTGTCCTCTTCATTTCTTAATCCCAGATCCTTTCATCTCTTTACACTAATTTGCCCCATATGATAAACTAGAGGCAGTGTTGCCATGCTGAAACATGACTGAAATGGGGACTGGTGATGTATAGCATATCTTTATCTGGAGAACTGAGGAAAGCCGAGGATGATCACATGTGATTGGGCACATTTCTGATGAATGTCAATTTTCATTGCTCATCAACTATTTCTTTGGTCCTATTCCTGGCTCTTAACTTCTCTTAAATCCTATGCCCATCGTCTACCAAATCACAATAGGTTATATCAAATCCCCTTACTAATTCAAGGGGAAAACTCAGTTGCTTTTGTAATCACAGTAAGAGAATTACTTTTTTTCCTCTCAGTATTCTTAGGCTATTACTATATAATTCTATAAACATGGCTTTCCCTAAATGAATCTTTCTTCAAGAAGACATTTGCTGTCCTCATAGCAATTGGCTGAAATTGTAGCCAGGTTTTAAAATGGTTTTTTTCTCTCCCATAACACAAAGGGTATTCCAATAATCTGGACTATCTATATGTATTCAGAAATATATTATTAGGAGTCCAAGTAATTATGTACATTACATAACTATGTGACTTTAGTTTATGAGCTAAAAATGATTCTTCAGGGATGAGCAAGGACTCCAAAAGAGAAGTACTAGTGATTCACTGTGTGGTCCCTATATACATATCATGTAGTGTGGCAAATGCAGATGCATATGTCCATTTATCAATGAGAAATTACTTAGTTACTGATAACTTGTTGTAGCTTCTTCTTCTGTCACATAAAGAGTTCTACATCTCTTAGATCTTTTGTATGACTAGAAGAGGCAATTTGTATACAAAGTTTAGCACAATGCCTGGTATCTAGTAAATTCTTGCTCTCCTGTTAGTATTTTCCTTTATACCTGAGATGGTATTTAATCATGCTCAGAAAGAAAGAAAGTATACTATGTGAAGAAATCACTCAAATAAAAAAATACACAACTGCATCCTATTGTTTCCAAATAAGATTCAAGGGAGAGATAGAATCTCAAGCAGCTTGCACATCAGAATCACACACACACACACACACACACACAATGAATAAAAGGATCGCTGAAATCTCTAGTTTAGCATCCACCCTAGGAATCTTGGTGGTCAAAATTGTCTGTATAAGATGGCCAATCAACAATTTTAAAAGTGTTCAACATCTCTATCCATCAGAGAAATGCAAATTAAAACTACTTTGAGATCCCATCTCACCTGTTCAGTGACCACCATCCAAAAAACAAATGACAACAAGTGCTGGCAAGGGTGATAAGGGGGAAACATGAACTGTCCACTGTTGTTTAAGAGTGCAAATTGGTGCAACCACTGTGAAAATCAGCATGGAGGCTTTTTGAAAGATGAAAAAAAAATGAACCAGCATGTGATCCAGCTACACTTCTCCTGGACATACATACTGTACCATGGAGACATTTGCATACCTGCATTACCCTTGGTCTTTTCACAATAACAAGGAAATGGAATAGGCCTGCATGCCCATTGACAGTTGAATGGATAAAAACATGATACATACATACAATTGAATTTTATTCAGTAACAAAGAAAAATGCAGCTATGACATTTGTAGGAAAATGGAGGGTATTGGAAAACTTTATATTAAACAAAGTAACCCACATTCAGGACAAATACTGTATCCTCTCTTACAGGTGGATCCTAGCTTCTAACTCTTAAAAATGTGTACCCAGATGGGAGTAAATGCGGGTAAAGGCCAGGAAAAAAAAAAGGGCCAATATAGTTGGAAAAAGAGGCTTTGTTGGCTCACATTTGACAAGTACAAGCTGAAACCAAGCAAGTCCCATCCAAGCAGGCAACTAATGAAGAAACCAAGTTCTTTCATTATACGTGAAAGAGGAATGTTGGTGAACACATGTGGCTCGTTGTGTATTTTAAGAAGCATTTATTTTGTTTGGCATTTCATTCTGTCTCATAAGATTGAGAGAGGGGCATTAATACTTTTATTTTCCATGCAGTATAAGAGGCTATGTGAGGGAGAGGAGTTTGTGACTCTCATAAACCAATGAAATTGGTGATTGTTAAGGTGAATGATTTATCTGCAAAGCATTTCTGCATCAGTTCTGGTTTTCATGGCTGTTTATTTCTTTAACAGAAGGGAGATCTGACTGTCATGCTTTTATTTCTTTTTCTTTCCTTTAACTACCTTGAAGTTATGGTTAACTTCTGACAGCTGTTGGAGATGACAGTGTGTGTGTGTGTGTGTGTGTGTGTGTGTGTGTGTGTGTGTGTGTGTCTATGTGCATGTGTGATTTAGAGACAAGATATTTCATTACTTCCCATAAATGCTAACTTAAGCCACCTGTTTTCTTTCCTTTCTTGAGCATAGGGACTCTTTTACATATCATAATCTTTAAATCCTTGAGCACAGCAAAACTGTACTTTCTATTATTATGTCCAAGTGATTTTCTAATCATTTTTAACAGGAAATACTTATTTTTCAACAATAGACTTTTCTTCATAGGGAAGAATCTCAATTTCTTCATACATCTACTGTCTTCTCTCCAGTTAACCCTATACACACTTATTTGGTGGGGTGGAAGGGACTACCTTACATGACTACAAATTTTAGAAGGAGCAGCTACACTCTCAGAACCCAGTATTTTCCTCTCTATAAGTGGAGTATCCCATGGGATATATCCATTTCATTCTTCCTCCATGTAACTACCTTTGTGTGGGGATGTTTTTATCTGTTTCAGGTGGCCTCATGGACACAGACTGTCACTTATATATGAGACATACCAGTGTCACCAGCACCAATATTAGAAGCATCTTAGAGATTGGAAGCATTATGCCATTGTTGATTGTAAAGTAAAATTCAGCTGAGTTCTGTGCAAACTATCAAACTCTAAAGGGACACTGGATTCATGCTGTTAGTGACTATGTCTAGAGAGATGGGACTGAAATGGCAGCCTCAAATTCTATTCTAAACATAGGGCTGAAGACAATACTTTGTGAAGGACACAGGAGCTCAAAGGTGATTAATCACCATTTTGTCTCAACTTAATTATTGATGAGCAAAAATATTAGCTATGAATTTGGTCTTTGGACACAAGAAATTCTTTTTAGAGCCAGATTTAAAAAGAAAGCCACTGTGATATAACTCTGCAAATAACTGCTTTAAAGAGAATGCAGAAGTTATGTAACTATACTTATTTCAGTCCTAGTGAAACAGGGTCTTGTCGATCAAAAAGGAAGTGGAAACGAGGAAGCTTTAAATATGCAGATTGTAAAGCACCAGCTTCCTCCAATAATGTCTGGACACAGTAATTGCTCTTTACAAAGAAATCTATAGTCCTCCAGAGGAGAAGACAATGATATTTTCACTTAAGATATAATACAATCAATACAAACTTCCAAATATTAGTGCCAAAATTAACCAAATGAGCAGAATCTCAGAGATTATATAATGTAGACACTGGGCATAGTCCTGGCAAGACTAAAGCCAGTGAAGAGAACAAGGTGATTAGAAGGACAGAATCTCAAGGCACCCTGCCTTAGACTTGCATCTTGGTGGTATTTATTAGTCAGCTATGTGACCTTGAGTAAATTAAGAAGCAAACAAGATTATTTTCTAAATGTGGTGGCTGAAACACAGTGCAAGGTAATTTAAGGAAACTTTTAGACTTTTGACTTAGTAAAGGATAGGGACTGAATTAACTTCTCATGTTTTAAAGAAACTGCATCTAGTCTATTGAAAGACCACTGTCATTGTTGCTAAAGGATTCTCAACTCCATTCAGGCACTGGGAAGTCCTCTAAGACTGAATGGACTAGAAACCAAAATGAAGAGAATAAATTTGCACTTTAGATCCTTAAAACTTAAATTCACAAAAGAAAAATATTTTGAGACTTTAATTTTTGGAGCAGTAGGTTTTCATGGGAATTTAAGTGTTTTAATTCTTCAATAATTCAATAATGGATAATTTAATCTTTATATATATAGGTTTCATTTTTAATTAATTAATTTAATTAATTTATTTTCTTTTTTTAAAAATTTTATTAATTTTTATTTATTTCTGTATGTGTATGAATGTACTGTCTGCATGCAAGTCTGTGCACCCGTGTTGTGCAAAGCCGCGGAGGTCAGAAGAGGGTATAGAATTCCCCTGGAACTGGAGTTCTCCTGGAATTGGAGATTCAGAAGGATCTCAGCCGCCATGTGGGTGCTGGGGATCGAACCCGGGTCCTCTGCAAGAGCGGTCGGCGCTCTTAACTGCTAGGCCATCTCTCCAGCCCTATTTATTTTCTATGTGTATGAATGTACTGTCTGCATGTAGGTTTGTGCACCCGTGTCGTGCAATGCCGTGGAGGTCAGAAGAGGGTCTAGTATTCCCCTGAAACTGGAGTTCTCCTGGAATTGGAGTTATAGACCAGTTCTCAGCCACCATGTGGGTGCTGGGGATCGAACCCCGGTCCTCTGCAAGAGCAGTCAGTGCTCTTAACCACTAGGCCATCTCTCCAGCCCAGGTTTCATTTTTAATATATCTGGAGGTTAAGAAACTAGTAATGGTGGTAGGGTGATTTTTTCAAAGGAAGGGAGACTTAATACAGTGATAAAACAGAGAAAATGGGAATGATGTAACAAGAAGGGTTAAATGGGGTTGGACATGGGTTGGTGGAGTAGAGGAGGGAATATGGGGAGAAGAAACTAACACTGAAAGCATTTTGAGTTAACTATATGGAAATCTATCACTTTATAAGCTCTCTAGAACACATGCATATATACATATAAAAATAGTTACCCCCAAATAGGGAGACAATTCTCCAACTATGCACCTCATCCTGGAGAATAAAAACCCCAGTGCTAAGGAATGGATTATTTTTCTTTGTGTTGTTGTCCACTAAGTTGCAGATATTATAGGCTACTTCTATTGCTTTTGGTTACCTTACAGAACTTGATGCTATGCTCTTATTGCTGAAGACAACAAATATTTGACTTGTAAAACAAGGTAAAACAATGCTGTTATTGACAAAGAAGTTCTATCCTTAATGGCTAGCTTTCAAATTGTTGGAAGGTTCTATGGGTGGTACGAGAGGAGAAATTTAGTCACCAATCTTACTCAACTTGAGCCCTGAGAGCTACAATAATGAATGGCCTGCCAAGATATGCCCACTAGTGCAATCGTGGCATGAATATTTTGAGAATAACCAGTCACTCTCAGATTGTACTTACGGCCCACTCTATGACATGTATCCCATTCTTGGTACCATTATTCAGAGTAATGTTTTTAATGAGGTATCCCTCATAAGATCAAGCATTTGAACACTCAGTCAGCTGGTGGCATTGTGTTGGGAAAGTCCTGGAATCTCAGCTTTCGGCTCCTGCCCTGCCTCATACCATGATGGACTCTTACCTCTCTTGAACCACAAGCCAAATAAACTTTTCCCTCTATACATTGCCTTAGTCATGGTGCTTCACAGCAACTGGAAAGTAATTAATCCATTGAGGATATGACTTTTGCTTCATACTTAGTTTTCTGGATTCTTTGCATGTCTAGATCTTAACCCTCTGTCAAACGTATTGCTGGCAAAGATATTCTCCCATTCTGTAGGCTGTCTCTTCACTCAATTGATGGTGTATTTTGCAGTGCAAAAACTTTGTAGTTTTATGTGTGCCTACTTGTCAATTGTTGTAATGCTTTCACTATCAGGGTCCTAATCCAAAAGTTCTTTCCCATGCCAGTATATTTCTTTCTCTCTCCTTTATCAGCAGCAGGGTGTTAGGCCTTACATTGAAATCTTCAACCATTCGGGGTTGACTTTTATGCAGGGTGAGAAATATGGATCTATTTTCATTCTTTTACTTTTACCTGTCCAATTTGAAAAGCACAAGTTTGTTTTGAAGATACTGTCTTTTCTCCACTAAGTGTTTTTGATATCTTTGTCAAAAAAAATCAAGTGTCCATAGATATATAGACTTAAGTCTGTATAAACAATTCTATTCCACTGAACAAATGTGTGATTTTTATGTCAGTTTGGAAGCATACCATTCAGGAGGTTCTTCCTGGTTGAACTGATTCACTGGTTTCTAAAAAAAACACACATAAGGAATCAGATTGGTGAATATACCATACAATATAGTACTGCTGTCATTCATAGTAAAATATATATATATATATTTTTTTTTTCAATTTATTTAAGACAAAGGTAAACAGGTTTGAAATCTTTTTCTTTTGAGAAGCTAAAATCTGCTGTAAAAAATACCACTCATAATTTTATGTATTGTACTACAAAAACAGTTTTGTTTTTCTTGATTTATATTCCATCAAAATTCAGGGTGCAACAGAAGGATATTGTCATCTGATAGGCTGTGTAGGGCTATGTGACTTTTCTTTGACTTTAAAGGAATGGCAGGGAAGTCTGAATTACAGCTATTCAACCTTGAAGGGAGAGAAACTAAATGAAACACCTGTTTTTCTGATTACTGTGCCACAAGGCCTTTTAATTAGTTTGTGGAAATAGAAGTTTTAGTTATTGAAGCATATGGTTATTTTCCCCCAAGAAAATGGACATGTGACTACACACCATTAATTTGTGATTATTAAACTAAGAAGGCAATTTGAGTGATTCTATGTTAGTAGATGTATTTTCTAGACTAGAAAAGAGCTAGAGAATAAAAGAGAAAAATTCATATAAAATTCCAATCTTTTATATTATCACCTTTGGAGGTTTCCAAACAAATATATCTATTTATGTGACAGGGTCAGTGGGCTGGGCTGAATGAAAACACTCATACATATTTTATGGATATTCCTTCTCTCGCAATCACACATGACTCCTCTCAAAAATTTAGAAAACAGTATCAGTGTATGAAACAAAGTTAGTGCAACAGCCTTTAGCACATTTCTTCTATATTGCTTTCTTCATATAGACATGGTAGAGCTGTTTCTAGGATGTTTTAGTGCTTTAATGGAAACAGTAAGACCATTCTACTGAAGTGACAAGCAGTCCTTCCACTCAGCCACACATCACTGCAAGGCTACCTTAAAATCCTCCATTCTTATCCTAGCACTTGGGAGGCAGAGGCAGGCGGATCTTTGAGTTCAAGGCCAGCCTGGTCTACAGAGTGAGTTCCAGGACAGCTGGGACTACAGGGAGACCCTGTCTCAAAAAGACAAAAAAAAAAAATCCTCCATTCTTGCTTGTCCCTATAAAGGAAAGATATTTGGCTTGCCTCTGATTGGCCCTTAGACACCCTCTGCAATACAGTGTTGAGAATGCTGTCTGTGAACAACTGGGATACCTATTGCTGACACCTGACATGTGATAATCATAGTTATGAATTACACCCAGGACACCCGGACTTGCATGTGAGATGAATGAGATTAGCAGCAATGTTGTGACCAAACCTTGTCCTGTGCCTTCTCTCCTAGTACTTCCCTCCTTACTTTGTGTATAATGGGCAGTTAGTAAGTACTTCAAGGTAAATTGCACTCTGGGAAAGATTTCTGCTGAATGAGTGCTTGGCAATGAATGAAACAAGGACAGGTAAGCTGGGGGGCATGTAATATTTAAACATTGAAAGACCCCAGACCAGAGAACATATTTAGTATTCATGAAGTCTTGAGAGACTACAAACAAACCACAAGTGTTCACAGTGGCAGATGTGACTCCACTGTTATGAAATTTGAATTTCTTTCATTGTTTATATCTAACTATGAAGCATGCCTGGCAACGGCATAAGATAGAACATGCCTTCCTATTTTTTCCATATAATTTACACCATGCATTTGGCCAAAAGCGCTGATTACAAAATAGGACTGCAATTGGCTAGCAGAGGAAAATGGATTTCCACACCTATGGTATAAGTCTGTATTTGTTTTGATGAAAGACATAATTGTGATCCAATTTCATAATTTTGATCACATCCCCTGTGCTTGGAAGGAGAGGAAATATATGAAGGGTATAGCAAAGTGCAAACTCATTAAAAATTGTCTGCAAGAATTTAGGAACGTTGTATTTAAAGCAAAGGTAGGGTTTTGTGTTTAATTAAATGAAGTTTGTGAAGTGTTTGTGAACCTTGCTCATATGGAGCAAATGGGCAAGGTATTTTATTCAGGCTTATATTTAATGGGGTATTTTAAATGGAGCAAAGAGATAAATATGAAAAAATGCTTTGCATAGAATTTTGTTTAGCAAAAATCTTATTCCAAGAATGTAAAGTATATCATGCTTATTAAATTTTTTTGTAATTTTTATTGAATCAAAATATTTTTATTGAAGTTTTGTGTGTATCATGCAACATTTCTCAATCAAATTTAAACTCACTCCCCTTTCCATGCCCCCACCCCACCCAAGCCCATGCATTCTGCCATACATGTCTTGCATCTTTTTCTCAGACTTTTTAAAGTTTTTCTTTGCAGAGGTTTACTGTTTTGGGCAGAAGTTTGCTGTTTCAGTAAGTTCTTTGACCCAGTCCTTTTGTTGTTGTTCCCTCCAATTTGTATTGGTCTAAAATATGCATATATATGTCACACATATACCAAAATTATGACGTCTGAAAATAAACTATAAGCTAATTCCAAAACATGTTTAGGAATTCACATTTTCCCTTTAATTTTCAATTTTTCTAAAATATGCATACATATCCTCTACCCACAATTACAAAGTCTGAAAATTAGTGGTAAGTTAATTCTAGAGTCTGTTAAGGGATTCACATTATAACAGCACAATTGCTTTCAGATAAAAAGAAATATAACATCAGTTTGCCTTACAACTAGGGATTTGGTGCTAGCATCCACAAATGAGGGATTCCATTTGCTGTTTGTCTTTCTGGGAGTGTGTTTCTTCACTTATCATAATGGCTTCTAGTTTATCTGCAAAGATTATGATGTCATCTTTCTTTACTGCTGCATAGAACTCCATTTTGTACATGTACCACATTTTTTTAAATTACTTCTTTATTTTTTCATTTTGTTAACAATAAGTAATAATTTATGAGTATAAACATCCTTCATGTAAAACCAATTTACAAGCAGTTGTGCCCAAACACACAGCCCAAGGGTCCCACCATCCAGCTCAGGGGGGGGGGGGCTTGTATGTTCAATCAAGTTGATCAAATAAGTGTCCAGACTATATTGCTATAGTTTCACCATTCACCCCAATTGCAGCCCTTACATTCTACCACACCCCCTCTTCCACAGATTGTTCCCTAGGCTTAGAAAAGGGGCACAAGTGGATGAGAAGCAAAACAGTCTATTTTCTCTGGAGCTGTTGTTTTGGACTCTGGTCAATTCTGGCTATTTTCTTTCATGGGCTGACAGTTTGTCCAGGAATAACCTCTCAATCCTACTAATGAAGCACAAGCAATTAGATATATAGGTATTTAAACAGTACTAATTGTTATGGTAGGTTACTTTGGTATAGACACAGATGTTTGGATGGTATGTTAATCCATGAATTACATTTTTTCTGTAAAATATGACAGGGTCTTACTGTGGCTTATAACATCTCCTAACCACTAGAGGATGTAAGCTTGTGGCATCAGCCGTGGGTTATTCCTCCAAGGAGAGAGCTAATAGCCAATTAACAGACCTCTTTGTGGAGTCATATTAGAGCGTAGTGGCTTTTTTTTGCTCTCTGCTTTACCTCATGTTTTTCTAGGGCAGAGTTGAGGTGTGTAGCTGGTTGCTGATTGGATGGACTCTTTTTGCTGCTTGAACTCTAAGGAGACTCTAATAATTTGCGCTTTTTAGTCTTTGGCCTTTTAATTAGTGGCCCATTTGGTCACTACTCGTTTTTGGCTTTTTTACGATACGAGACCCACTGTAACTATTGTTGCAGTCTGCTCAAATAGTTCTATCAAAGGTCTCATAATTAATCTAGTCGTTTTCACAGTTCTCCTTATCGTCTACATCTCATAGGCACATTTAGAATCACGCATTGGGTTTCTTCTGTGTGCCCATATCTCTCTTGTGGGCCTTATTTCCCAGCTTTTCAAGGCTCAAATATGTAATGCCTTTACTTCTATGTGAGCACACTGGGCGGTTCAGAGAATCCCCTGGCGCTATTACCAAACTGAATTATATACTTCTGTGCAGCATAACATCATTGGTCATGAATGTCATTTACCAGAGTGGCTTCACATCTGTACCAGTTTATTATCTTTTGCTTGTTAAGTATTCGTATTTTAGTTTTACATGAGCCATGTAGATCATTTAGTGCATTTGACTAACATTGGTTTCTAGAATAACTACAACGCAGCGTACACTATCCTTTTCTCTCATCCGTCACTATGTTCCGTGACATAGTCAATTTAAGAGCAAGGCAAGTTATTTGTGTTACCAGTAATATGTATAAAGAGCCATGATTACCTTCATATTAGAATCCGTGTGTGTGCATCAAACTGTGTGCATGTATAGAGAAACACACATACCGATATATCCAATAATAGATCACCTACCAATACCTCTTCAACAGCATCGACACTCCAATTGATATATAATGAAGGAGATAAGTAATAAAGAAAGCTCTCACCTCATATTAAAATTCCATCGTTGAAGCACCACAGAAGTTAAGTTGCGTGTTTTGACTCTCTTTATACAATAGGTTGTTCACAAGTACGGATCCACAGAGGGGTATGTCCATGTTAGCCGTCTGAGCTTTTCTTCCTAAATTCCACACTGTTTCCAAGGCAAAGTCCAACCAGCAACTGTGTGCCCCGATTCTCGTAATCACTCTTAAGATCTGACATGAAAAGAGGTCAAGGGACAAACGTTATCTTGCTAATGCTTAGGTGTCTATAGTTGTCTAAACCTATGGCTCCATATTCAGTCTCCTAGCATACTATAATGACTATACTCATCGAGACAAGTGTAATTGACGAACCTGATACGTGAGTAGCGCCACTACACACCGCGATGCTCTGGCTCTGTGCTCGTGAACTCTATACTCGTCACCGCCGCCACACAACCAAGTATAACTACAACAGGAGAACTCGACTACTACGCTCAACGTATTACAGCCGGCAAACATCCGACTTTATACAAAGGCCCCTGGGTGACCACAAAAAGCCAGCCGCTGCCGGCCGGGCTGGCTTCTTGGTAAAGAGGCGCTGCGAGCGCCTTCATGTATCTCTACTTTAAGAGACAGCCGTTGAGAGAACGTTTAGTGATCCTACATCACTAGCGCCACTCCTCCAAACCTCCGAAAGGGCGGGCCGACGCTTACAGCGAAGTCGTTGTGCTTAATATGCCTCAGTTGTCCGGAAGGGTAACATGAGTCGTAACCTCTACACGGCATATGTTGGGCAGCTAAAAGTATATCGACACTGTGTTTCGATGGCTGACAATTGCCTCTCAATAACCAAAACTTCACACGATCGATTCTTAGGGCAACATCCGCAAAATCCTGCACTGCTGGTGTGGTTATGGCAGCCTCAGGAGATCTTTCACATACCAAATTGAATTGTAGCCTATTTGACCAATCTCTAATCCTCTCTCAGTGTTCCCATCTACCAGATCCATCTATGGGAAGCAACTTAGGAGGTACTAGGTCGAGGTATGGCAATGCATGCAACCTAATGCAGTGATTTAGAACGTGGGACTTGGGCGAGAAATATAACTTAGACAGACGATACATATAAAGCCGAGGCAAAGAATGAGATTTATACTAGATCCTTAATTATTGAGGTGATTGTTAGAAGGAGAGGCTTTGTTTAATTTCTATTCCCTTTACCCTCTAAACTATGAGAGCACACCACGAGGGTTTGAATGCCATTCTGCAGCTCCTGGAGGAGGGAAGCTCATCCAGAACAGACGAAGGTGCGTAACTGGACTAGCGCATTTGATTTTTGACATCCTACATGTCCGCTTAAAATCAGTTTGTTGGCAAATATTTTTCGTGGAAAACTTTAGATAATTTGAAACCGTTGCCTAGATAAAGATTGGGTCAACCGCTGTTTGGCAAGGATTCTATGTGGGAAACTTTGTATAAGTGTGGACCTATTTGGCCCTACCAACGAGGGTTAAGAAGCATGAGGAACGAGGGTTCCGGTATTATTAGGCTGCATCTCCTCCAATTTGTCTTGGAAAATGAAAACATACGGGACACCAAAAGCCCTAATATCCCTTTAAAGTCAGGAACTCGTCCCTAATACGACAAAGCACTATGCCCTCTCGATGCCTTACCCTCCTACAGCTCTGGTTGCCTTGGCCACAGTTTATGCGCGGACTCTTGTCGTGTGGCTCCTAGATGAACGTGTCCTGGTCTAATGGACCATCCATAAGGGTAGTTCTAGCAACATAAGTAATCCTATGGTCAAAATAAAACATCACAAGAGAAAGTGGAAAAAGACTGGTGAATATTTGACAGNAACTCCAACCTCACAGCCACAAAGGCCAATCAAACCAAAGACAGCAGGACCAAACGATCAGCAATCAGCTCGCCAAGGCACCCAGTTCCTACCTGTCTTCCCCTCTTCCTGCCGCTGGGCTCAAGAGATCTCAAATCTCAAGAGTCACACAAGCGTGCCTTTAATACCGGCTGGGAGGATAACTCCGCCCCCACAGCCACTAGATCTAATCAAGCCAAAGACCACACCTTTAATCCCAGCTGGGGGGATAACTCCAACCTCACAGCCACAAAGGCCAATCAAACCAAAGACAGCAGGACCAAACGATCAGCAATCAGCTCGCCAAGGCACCCAGTTCCTACCTGTCTTCCCCTCTTCCTGCCGCTGGGCTCAAGAGATCTCAAATCTCAAGAGTCACACAAGCGTGCCTTTAATACCGGCTGGGAGGATAACTCCGCCCCCACAGCCACTAGATCTAATCAAGCCAAAGACCACACCTTTAATCCCAGCTGGGGGGATAACTCCAACCTCACAGCCACAAAGGCCAATCAAACCAAAGACAGCAGGACCAAACGATCAGCAATCAGCTCGCCAAGGCACCCAGTTCCTACCTGTCTTCCCCTCTTCCTGCCGCTGGGCTCAAGAGATCTCAAATCTCAAGAGTCACACAAGCGTGCCTTTAATACCGGCTGGGAGGATAACTCCGCCCCCACAGCCACTAGATCTAATCAAGCCAAAGACCACACCTTTAATCCCAGCTGGGGGGATAACTCCAACCTCACAGCCACAAAGGCCAATCAAACCAAAGACAGCAGGACCAAACGATCAGCAATCAGCTCGCCAAGGCACCCAGTTCCTACCTGTCTTCCCCTCTTCCTGCCGCTGGGCTCAAGAGATCTCAAATCTCAAGAGTCACACAAGCGTGCCTTTAATACCGGCTGGGAGGATAACTCCGCCCCCACAGCCACTAGATCTAATCAAGCCAAAGACCACACCTTTAATCCCAGCTGGGGGGATAACTCCAACCTCACAGCCACAAAGGCCAATCAAACCAAAGACAGCAGGACCAAACGATCAGCAATCAGCTCGCCAAGGCACCCAGTTCCTACCTGTCTTCCCCTCTTCCTGCCGCTGGGCTCAAGAGATCTCAAATCTCAAGAGTCACACAAGCGTGCCTTTAATACCGGCTGGGAGGATAACTCCGCCCCCACAGCCACTAGATCTAATCAAGCCAAAGACCACACCTTTAATCCCAGCTGGGGGGATAACTCCAACCTCACAGCCACAAAGGCCAATCAAACCAAAGACAGCAGGACCAAACGATCAGCAATCAGCTCGCCAAGGCACCCAGTTCCTACCTGTCTTCCCCTCTTCCTGCCGCTGGGCTCAAGAGATCTCAAATCTCAAGAGTCACACAAGCGTGCCTTTAATACCGGCTGGGAGGATAACTCCGCCCCCACAGCCACTAGATCTAATCAAGCCAAAGACCACACCTTTAATCCCAGCTGGGGGGATAACTCCAACCTCACAGCCACAAAGGCCAATCAAACCAAAGACAGCAGGACCAAACGATCAGCAATCAGCTCGCCAAGGCACCCAGTTCCTACCTGTCTTCCCCTCTTCCTGCCGCTGGGCTCAAGAGATCTCAAATCTCAAGAGTCACACAAGCGTGCCTTTAATACCGGCTGGGAGGATAACTCCGCCCCCACAGCCACTAGATCTAATCAAGCCAAAGACCACACCTTTAATCCCAGCTGGGGGGATAACTCCAACCTCACAGCCACAAAGGCCAATCAAACCAAAGACAGCAGGACCAAACGATCAGCAATCAGCTCGCCAAGGCACCCAGTTCCTACCTGTCTTCCCCTCTTCCTGCCGCTGGGCTCAAGAGATCTCAAATCTCAAGAGTCACACAAGCGTGCCTTTAATACCGGCTGGGAGGATAACTCCGCCCCCACAGCCACTAGATCTAATCAAGCCAAAGACCACACCTTTAATCCCAGCTGGGGGGATAACTCCAACCTCACAGCCACAAAGGCCAATCAAACCAAAGACAGCAGGACCAAACGATCAGCAATCAGCTCGCCAAGGCACCCAGTTCCTACCTGTCTTCCCCTCTTCCTGCCGCTGGGCTCAAGAGATCTCAAATCTCAAGAGTCACACAAGCGTGCCTTTAATACCGGCTGGGAGGATAACTCCGCCCCCACAGCCACTAGATCTAATCAAGCCAAAGACCACACCTTTAATCCCAGCTGGGGGGATAACTCCAACCTCACAGCCACAAAGGCCAATCAAACCAAAGACAGCAGGACCAAACGATCAGCAATCAGCTCGCCAAGGCACCCAGTTCCTACCTATCTTCCCCTCTTCCTGCCGCTGGGCTCAAGAGATCTCAAATCTCAAGAGTCACACAAGCGTGCCTTTAATACCGGCTGGGAGGATAACTCCGCCCCCACAGCCACTAGATCTAATCAAGCCAAAGACCACACCTTTAATCCCAGCTGGGGGGATAACTCCAACCTCACAGCCACAAAGGCCAATCAAACCAAAGACAGCAGGACCAAACGATCAGCAATCAGCTCGTCAAGGCACCCAGTTCCTACCTATCTTCCCCTCTTCCTGCCGCTGGGCTCAAGAGATCTCCAAAATATATATTTATATGGCATTGTATCTTCAGCAATGGAAGTGAATGGGTATTGATAACCAGTTATAAAGCAGGAATAGTTCCCTTTGTGTCCTTCACCTGCATGAAAAAGTTGTGATTACCAGCATTAAAAAGTCATTCTCTGCTGATATCAGAGGTTCTAGTTTTCAGGAAGAGTAGATAAGGGACACTTTTACTGGGGGGCATGTTGATGTTTACTCTAATCCAAAAGCTCTGATTGCAGCCTGGGGTTTGGGGGCTTCTTATATACTTAGTCAAGCCAAGAAATGAGATAATACACTCTACTGTCAAAGGCCGTTGATTTGTCACCTACAAATAAGGTTGCTGTCATATTGAGAGAAATGGAAGAGAATATGGGTAGTAGAGAGGGTTCACTGGGGTTTCTCCAGGTGAACTCGAGACAAGCATTCATTGTGAATGGACAAATAAACAATAACCACGGTTATAAAGGGCATGCTAACTGGGAACATGTAAGTAAAAAAAAAAAAGTGAGTATTATCTAGATCTCCTAAAGTTCAGGCTAAGGATGAAAAGCATATTCTATAAGTAGTAGAAGGAAAAATTTAAATATAATTTATGAGAGAAGGGACTTGAGTATCTCTCACTAACCATTCCTTATAAGTTTTGTTTTTTTATAGAAGTTTTTACCCCTTGGGGAAGCATTGACAGTTTTGGGTACATTTATAACACTCAGCATTATAAAGCAATAGTTCAACATCGCTAATAATTAAGGAAATGCAAATTAAAACCACTTTAAGATATCATCTCACCCCGATAAGTTTGGCTAGGATCAAGAAAACAAATGATATCAAATACTGGAGAAGGTGTGGGGAAAGGGGAACACTCATCCACTGCTGGCGGGAATGCAAACTTGTACAACCACTATGGAAAGCAGTATGGAGAACCCTTAAAAGGCTCAAAATGAGCTTACCACCTGACCCAGCCATATCACTTCTGGGTATATATCCATCAGACTCTTCCTACAGCAGAGATACATGTACAGCCATGTTTATTGCAGCTCTCTTCACAACAGCGAAGAGCTGGAACCAACCCATATCCCCCTCAACTGATGAGTAGATCCAGAAAGTGTGGTACATCTACACAATGGAGTACTATGCAGTGGTAAAGAAAGATGACATCATGATATTTGCAGGTAAATGGATGGAACTAGAAGATTTTATGCTAAGTGAAGTAACACAGTCCCAGAAAAACAAGAGATGAATGGTATCCCTCATCTGTGGATGCTAGTACCAAGTACCTAGGTGTAAGACAATATAAGCAATGTTAGTATTATATTCCTTCCGATCTAAAGATAACTGTGCTCTTGTATTGGGAATCCCTACACATGTTCTAGAGCTGACCTAACACGCATTTTCAGACCTTGGACTTTTAGTATATGATGGAGGGTATGTGTGCATCTTTTAAAGTAATATGGGATTAAAATGGAAAGATGTGAATCAAGAAATGTGCTATGGAAATAACATACAGTTTGTTTCCAAAGGATACAATGCTAATATAGATGCAATGAAACAGGCTGGTGAAACAGCTTTTCTGGGTGCTTAACCACCATAGCTGAAATACCTACCAATTTAGCTGAGGGATCTGGGGGACAACTTTTTTCCTTGCCCTCAGAGGTCAACCAAGTCTTAGGGGATTATATATGGGGGCATCTCTTGAAAAGTCCTGCAAACGTGGGTCACCATTCTTGCTGTTCAGGGAGGTCTTGGAGAACCACTAATGGGACTTCAGCCAGTGTCCAGTCTATAAAGAGGAAAGTCTGCTCATCCTTCAGAAAAGGAAGCCTGGTCTAGCAAGACCTGATTTTGTCCTCATGTGGATGGAACTGGTGGATGAGGAGCTGAAAGAAGGAAGGGGCTCCCACCCTCCCCCCACAAAAAAAACCTCTGAGAGACCCCTGAGGACCAGATCCTCAACTGACCTCAAAAAAACAAAACCTTGGTTAATCTGGGCTATCTGTATGGCCTTAAGCATCCAGAAGGAAAGTATAACCAGAAATAATAAGACCAGAGAAACTGTAATGCAGACACAAAACTTGAGATCTTAGTAAAAAGACAAAAAGAAAAAGAGAGAGCACCATTGTTTGGCCTGTCTTCAATTCTTACAGGCAGGCGCATATGCTCTGTGGATGCCACTGCTTTGGGCACTCCTCAAAGACATGAGATACAGCTTTTNTGTATGTGTATGAATGTATTGTCTGCATGCAGGTCTGTGCACCCATGTCGTGCAATGCCGCGGAGGTCAGAAGAGGGTCTCGGATTCCCCTGGAACTGGAGTTCTCCTGGAATTGGAGTTACAGACGGTTCTTAGCCGCCATGTGTGTGCTGGGGATCGAACCCGGGTCCTCTGCAAGAGCGTCGGTGCTCTTAACCGCTAGGCTATCTCTCCAGCCCTGCATTACCATTTTTATCAGAGCCTTTAAACCAATGTTGTTTATTCTTTTTTTTTAATTTTATTTATTTCCGTATGTGTATGAATGTATTGTTTGCATGCAAGTCTGTGCACCTGTGACGTGCAATGCCGCGGAGGTCAGAAGAGGGTGTCGGACTCCCCTGGAACTGGAGTTCTCCTGGAATTGGAGTTTCAGACGGTTTTCGGCCACCATGTGGGTGCTGGGGATCGAACCCGGGTCCTCTGCAAGAGCGGTCGGTGCTCTTAACCGCTAGGCCATCGCTACAGCCCTAAACCAATGTTGTTTAATATACATATATTTACTTTTACTAAGTCCTAAAACACCATGTAACCTGTAGACAGAGTCTGGGCAAAACTGGATACTTGTTGAACTCATGTCAATTAAATATGCATTAATCAAATATGCAAGACTCCTCTGCCAGGACCAGCTACACCTCACCTGCCTGGAAATACTGTGCAGCAGAGGCAGCCACATGCCTGTATATCCCAAATCTAATTGCCTATTAGCTCTCTCCTTGGAGGAATAACCCACGGCTGATGCCACAAGCTTACATCCTCTAATGGTTAGGAGATGTTATAAGCCATAGTAAGACCCTGTTCTAGTTTGTGTTCAAATGCTGTGGCAAAACACTCTGACCAACACCAACTTGGGGAGGAAAGGGTTTATTCAGCTTACATCTCCTGGGTCACAGTTCATCACTCAGGGAGCCCAAGGCAGGATCTCAGGGCAGGAACCTGGAGGCAGGAGCTGAAGTACAGGCCATGGAGGAATGCTGTTCACTGGCTTGCTCCCCTGGCCCATGCCCAGCCTGACCTCTTATACGGTACACAACAACCTGCCCAGGGTCGCACCACCCATAGTGGGCTGGATCCTCCCACATTGCTCAACAATCAAGACAATACTCCACAGACGTGGCCACAGGCCAGTCCAATGGAGCCAATTCCCCAATTGAGGCTCCCTCAACCCAGGTGTGTCGAGTTGACACTATAGCTATCCAGCACAATTGACCCCTTGTCAACTTGACACACAAAACACATCACTATTAAACCACTACCTTTCCAGTTCTTATCCCTAAAGTATGATGTTAACATTAATCACAACCCAAGACAGTACAACCTTAAAAGCCCCACAGTCCTTAAAATTTTCAAATACTTAAAAGTTCACAGTCTATTAAAAGCCTCTTAACTGTGGGCTGCTGTAAAATCCAAAACAAGTACTGTCTTATTTCAAAGGGAAGAATCAGAAGAACTCAAACAAAACCTAAGTCCAGCAAAGTAGCTCAAGGCTGGACACCTGGGACTCACTCATGATCTTCTGGGCTCCAAAGTGTTTCGGCAGCTCCCCCTCTCTGACTCTGCCATCCGTGGCACACACAGCTCATCTCAAAGGCCCAGGCTGACTCCATTCCACACCTTCCACTGCTCTTGGTGGTTGTCGCATGGTCCCAGCATCTCCAAAATGCTGGGGTCGCCACTGAAACTGAGGCAGCACCTTCACCAACGGCCTCTTCTGACCTCTCCTGGTGCAAAGCCTCAGCTTCTCTCCATGACCCCTGCAATCCTGTGGTCTTCACTGCAACCGAGGTGCACTTCCAACAATGGTCTTTCCTGACCTCTCACGGTGCCAAGCCTTGGCTGCTCTCTGTGACCCCCTCAAATTTCAACACCCAAACTATATAGGAGACTCTTACACACTACCAAGTCCTGCTTCTGGCTTGAGATGGAGGCTCAGGCCCCTTCGGGAACACAGCTTCTGTGTGCTGACCCTGAAGAAATTCTTGCCAGAAGATTTCACCTCAGTGATGCTGGTCTCTTGTTACTTACAGCTGATTTTTCAGCCCCAGCTAATCAGCATCAATTGCCCCAGTACAACAAAGATTTCCCTTCAGGTTCTGGTCTCTTGTTACTTACAGCTGATTCTTTGGCCCCAGCTGAACAGAGCCCACAGATTAAATAGTCCTGCTGATCTCTGCTCCCCAATGAAACTAGAAACTTCACAAGCCAGGCCTCCATCTTCTACAAATCCTTCAGCAAAACTGCTCCAATCTCCACAGCAACAATCTTTAGGCATTCAGTGATCTTCCCAGCCCAAAGTCCCAAACACCACCACAATCCTTCCCCAAAACACCAAGGTTGGTTCTGTCACAGCAATACCCCACTCTCGGTACCAAATAACTGTATTAGTCACTTTTCTGTTGCTGTGATAAAACACCATGACCAAGGAACTTATGAAAGGAAGTGTTTACTTGAGCTTACGATTGATGGTTCCAGGGAATTAGAGTCCATTGTGGTGGGAGGCATGGCAGCTGGAGACTGGAGCAGCAAACCGAGGATCACATCTCGCAATGAGCACAGGAAGCAGAGAGCACAACTGGAGACCACAAGGATTATTAAACTCACTAAGCATGCCCCCAATAATGTACTTCCTCTAGTATGGCCACACCTTCTAAGACCTCCAAAAACAGTGCCATCAACTGGAGACAAATGTTTGAATATTTACAGCCTATGGGGGATACTCATTCAAACCACCACATTCCACTCCCTGGCCCCCATAGGCTCCTGACCATATAAAATGCAAAATGCATTTAGTCCAACCTTAAAAGTCCCCATACTTACCTGGCAGGGGAGATACCATGATCACGAAGGTGGTTTTCCCAAGGCGAGTCTTATCCATTGCACTCCGGATGTGCTGACCCCTGCGATTTCCCCAAATGTGGGAAACTCGACTGCATAATTTGTGGTAGTGGGGGACTGCGTTCACGCTCTCCCCTGTTAAAAAAAAAGTCCCCATAGTCTTTACCAGTTTCAATGCCATTCAAAAGTGTACAGTCCAAAGTCTCTTCTGAGACTCAGGCCAATCTCTTAACTGTAAACTCTTGTAAAATCAAACGGCAAATTATAAACTCCCAACATACGTGGAACTGAATACAAATTACTATTCCAAAAGGGAGGAATAGAGGCATAGTGAGGAAATACTGGACCAAAACAAGACCAAAAACCTGCAGGGCAAACACCAAGTGCAGTAGCTCCATGTGTGACTTCTGGGACTTGACTTCCAAAGGGCTTAGATGGCTCAGCTATTCCAGCTTTGCTTGCAACATACATCTCTTTTTCAGGCTGGTACCACTCCCTGTATGCAGCTCTCCTTGGCACATATCTCACAGGTCTGGCATCTCGAATGTCTTCTTGGGGTCTCCGCTGCCAACCAGGCTTCACATTCACAGCTTCACACAATGGCCTATCAGGCCCTTCTTTATTCAGGGACGCCCCTGCTGCACTCTGCCTGGCCTGTTTGGCTCTCTGAAACCATGGAGGAAGAACTGATGACCCCTTCACTATTGCAAACTTCATGTCTCTAAAGCCAGCACCACGTGAATGAAATTGCTGAATCTGGCTGCAAGTTCGGGATGGAATAGCTCCTACTTTAACCACATTTGCACTTTTTCTCTGCCCTGGACTTGTTGGAGGATTAGGTGGGTGTGGTCTTGCCCTGAAGGTATTGTTTCTGTTGTTTACTTGTAAATCTTGAGGCCTCTCCTTAATCACTTTAATCTTCTTATCAAAAGGAACCTCTCCTTCACATGCCTTGGCCCCACCTTTAATCTTCCTAGTGTACTTTTCAGATCCAAACTGTACATTCTGCATTTCCTTCTGCCCCATTTGCTCTTTTTCACTGTAGATCTGTATAATATTCACCATTAAAAGCCATGCCACCATTTCTACATTAGGCTGTTTTGAAATATCCTCCGCCAAAGACATTAATCCATTGCTTTTAAACTTAGCATCAGGCAAACATTTGTGCTGTGGGCAAACTGCTGCCACACTCTTTATCAAAATATCCCAGTTGCTGCCTAAATCTTTGTTTTCCTCTGGAACTACATTTTTTGCAGCAATGCTTTCTTCCAGGCTTCTACTAGAAAGGCCCCTTAAGCTCTGCTTACAGTAGTCAACAGCTTTTCTAGCCCAAAGTTCCAAAGTCTTCCACATTTCTCCAAACATCCACATGGTCAGGTTCTTCACAGACATCAGCCCACTCTCTGATACCAAATAACTGTATTATTCACTTTTTCTGTTGCTGTGATAAAATACCATGACCAAAAGAACTTATAAAAGGAAGAGTTTATTTGAGCTTATGATCGATGGTTCCAGCGAATTAGAGTCCATTGTGGTGGGAGGCATGGCGGCTGGAGCTGGAGCAGCATGCTGAGGGTCACATCTTACAATGAGCACAGGAAGTAGAGACAGGGCGACTGGAGACCACGAGGCTTGTTAAACTCACTAAGCCTGCCCCCAATAACGTACTTCCTCTAGCATGGCCACACCTTCTAAGACCTCCAAAAACAGTGCTACCAACTGGAGACAAATGTCTGAATACTTACAGACTATGGGGGACACTCATTCAAACCACCACAGACCCTGTCATATTTAACAGAAAAAAATGTAATTCATGGATTAATGTACCATCCAAACATCTGTGTCTATACCAAAATATCCTACCATAACAATTAGTACTGTTTAAATATCTATATATCTAATTGCTTGTGCTTCATTAGTAGGATCGAAAGGTTATTCCTGGACAAACTGTCATCCCATGAAAGGAAACAGCTAGAATTGACCAGAGTCCAAGACAACAGCTCCAGAGAAGTAGACTGTTTTGCTTCTCATCCACCTGTGCCCCTTTTCTAAGCCTAGGGAACAATCTGCAGAAGAGGTGGCGTGGTAGAATGTAAGGGCTGTGATTGGGGTGAACGGTGAAACTACAGCAATATAGTCTGGACGCTCATTTGATCAACTTGATTGAACATACAAGCCCCCCCCTGCTGGATGGTGGGACACATGGGCTGTGTGGGTTTGGGCACAACTTCTTGCAAACATGTTTTACATGAAGGATGCTTGTACTCATAAATTATCACTTATTGTTAAAAAATGAAAAAAAAAACTGAGTGAAAGATGCAGGACAGTTATGGCAGAATGCATGGTCTGGGATGGGGTGGGGTGGGGTGTGGTGGGGTGGGGGGAAGGGAAAGGAAAATATGCCTGAACTGAATTGGAAAATGATGTATGAAATACACAAAGTATCAATAAAAAATGAAAATTAAAAAAAGAAAGCAATAGGGGTAGTGAAGGTCAACCTATACCTCTTCAAGTTCCACCTTCAGTTCACTATCAATAACAGTTGTCTGTCAGCTTTCCTTCATGGCTAGTGGCCACCTTACTGATGCCAAGTTGGCCAGTAAGCTTGAAGTTCCAGAGGATTGCATGATTCTGGAAACAGTGCTTAATCACGATCTGTTGAATGTTGATGTGCCAAGAGCTGATAATCTCTTTCAATAGAGTAGATGTTCATGTTGTAAACTGCCACTTTGATGAAAGTGGTCACCAATGCTAGGAAGTTCTTGGTGGAATCTTATAGTCTGTCATCTTCAGAGTCCTACCAACTGCAAATCGGAATATTTTGAATGCTTCTTTCCTGTTTGTATCTTTCTTACTTTCTTCTCTTATCTTACTATTCTAGCTTTGAAAAATATGTTGAATAGAGTCAGGAGACCATTAAAAAACCTTTTTTTATTCCTTATCTTATTGGAAATGCTCCAAAATTTTCATAATAATTTTTCGCTAGCCAGCAAAGGTGGTACACACCTTTAATATCAGCATTAGGAGGCAGAAGCATATGGATCTCTTTGATTGAGAATAACCTGGTCTAGAGATTGACTTCCAACCAACTGAGACATCAAAGAGAGAACCTGTCTCAAAAAAATCTTATTTATTTTTATTTTGTATGTATGAGTATTCTGTTTGCATTTGTGTAAATACACTATGTGCGTAAATGGCCACAGAGTTCAGAAGAGGGTCTCAGATTCCTGAGAATGGAGTTACAGATGGTTGTTATGATGTGGATGCTAAGAATTGAACCTGTGTTCTCTGCAAGAGCAGCCAATGCACTTAACTACTCAGCTCTCTTTATAGTACTATCAAAATTTTCTTCATTGAGCATAATGGTGTCTATAGGTTTGACATATATAACCTTTACCATATTGAGTTGTGTCTCCTCCACCCTTAGTATCTATACAGCTTTTATCATAAAATGATGTTAGGTTTTTTGAAAATCCTTTTCTGCATCTATTGAGATGATCTCATAATTACTGTGTTTGAGTCTAACTATGTGATGAATTACATTCATGGTTTTATGTATGTGAAGCCATCCCTACATGTCCACAATGAAGCCAAGTTAATCATGTTGAACAATTTTTTGTTGCATTCTTAAATTCACTTTCCATATATTTTATTGAGATATTTTTCATCTATGCTCTTCAGGGAGATGGGTGTGCATTTTCCTTATTTGTTGTGTCTGTCTGGCTTTGGAATCAGGATAATAATGACTTAAAAGAAGAGTTTGGAATAATTCCAACTTTTTAATTTTGTATGAAATAAAATAAAATTTGAAAGGCACTGGTGCCATTCTTTTAATTTTTGCAAGATTCTCTTCTGAATCCATGTGGAACTTGGCACATTCCATACAGGAGTTCTTAATCAAATTTAAGTGTCATCCCCCATCAATGTCCCCGAGCTACCACTGGGCCTCATGCACTCTGCCATACATGCTAAGTTCCATTCAGTCAAGCATTTTACCTAGATGTCCTTCGGTTCTGAACTGGTCCCTGAGCCATGGGAGCGTGAGGTCTCTTATTCTCTAAAACTTAACTGTGGCTTTCTGTGTGCACCATACTCTGTTGTATAAGGAAACTTTGCTGGTGAGAGTTGAGGGATGCACTGGTGTCTGTTGCAGAAAGAAGCTTCTTTGATGAGCGATGTAGTATATATTTGTCTGTAAATATAAAGATCCATATTTAGGATATGGTGGAATTTCATTTGTCTAGATAGGTTTTCTCTGAGTTATGTGACCTCTCCATCTGTATTTACAGTGAAACCCATGAGTTCACTCCCAGTGAGAGGGCTTTAAATCCAGTAGATAGCTATTGATTACCTCCCACATAACAGTACCACTACTGCACCCATAGAGGTGGTTTGCTCTGCCAGTCATTATGGGGATTTGGCTTTGGGACTGGGTTGGACCAATAATTGATTTTATACCTTAGTATCTTGTATAGTATCCTCTGGAATTATGAGAGCTAGTCTTCAGGGAAAAGCTCCAGGTAAGTTTCTACTCCATTGTTCCAAGTCCTATGTCTGAATTATGTCTTATTTTCAGCAGGAGTATCTTACCATTGAGTTCTGGGAGATAACCAAGGGATCTGTAAATAGCCTGTATTATTTTGGGAGTCCCTTGGACTACTCTGACCAATCACTCAGAAGGAAGTCTCCCTGTCTAGCACTGTGTTCCTTGCCATATGGCCCCTAATTAAGTCTAACCTCCTTCTTCCCTCACTACTCCAAACACCCCCCTTATCCCCAACATTCCCAGATGACACTCACCAACCCCCACCTCCTGAACCCCCCCCTCCCAAACCACAGTAACTTGCAGGTCCCTCCCTTCCTCATCCCAGCCTAATACTCCCACTTTCCCTACCTCTTACCTGGTAATATCTGTCCCCTACTATTTCCCTCTTCCTAGCCTTTCCCCCCTTTTACCTCCATGTTTTCTGTCCATTTTCCTGGTTCTTGCTGTTACATCATGATATAAACTCAAAAGTAAGGGGTTGGTGTCACAATCCACAAATCAGCGACAGCATATCTCACTTTTCTGAGTCCGTATTACTTCACTTAGTATAACGGTCTCTAGTTCCATCCATTTACCTGAAATTTCATAATTTCATCTTTGCTTACTGCTGAGTAGAACTCCACTGTGTAAATGTACCACATTTCCATTATGTATTCATCAGTTGAGGGACATTTAAGTTGTTTCCATTTCTTAGCTATTATGAAAAGAGCAACCATCAACATGGATATACAGATATCTCTCTAGCATGATGAGTCCTTTGGGTATATGTCAAGGAGTAGGATAATCAGGTCATATGGTAGATTCATGCTTAGTTTTTTAAGAGTTTTCCACACTGCTTTCCATAGCAGTTACAGGAGTTTGCAATCTCACTTGAACTGAATGAGTTTCTACTTTCTCTATATCCTTGCCAACATTTGGTGTTTTTGTTCTCTCGATCTTAGCCAGACTGATGAAAATAAGATAAAATGGGTTTTATTTGCATATCTCTAATTTCTAAAGATGTTGAAAACTTTTAAAGGTGTTTATTGGCCTTTTTTTTGTCTTTTTGAGACAGGGTCTTCCTGTAGCCCCAGTTATCCTGGAACTCACTCTGTAGACTAGGCTGGCCTTGAACTCATAGAGATCTACTGGCCTCTGCCTCCTGAGTTCTAGGATTAAAGGCATGCACCACCACGTCCAGCTATTGGACATTTTTATTTTTTATTTGAGAACTCTGTGTTCAGCTCCATAATTCATTTTTGTTGGTCCATTTATTTTCTTGTTTGTTTTTTTGGAATTTTTTGTATATTCTGGATATTAGTCCTCTTTCAGATGTGTGGCATGTGAAATTTCTCTCCCACCCAGTGGGTTTTCTGTTCAGTTCCTTGGTTCTTTTTTTCGCTGTACAGGAGTGCTATGTCTTAATTAGGTCCCACTTGATTGTTGACCTTAATTACTGGGCAACTGATATCTGATTTAGAAAGTCCTTTCCTACAGTTATATCTTGGAGGGTACTGCCTATGTTTTCTTCTAGCAGTTTCAGAGTTTCAGGTTTTATATTAAGGTCTTTGATCCATGTGGAGTTGACTTGTGCATGGTGAAAGATAAGGATCCAACAGTATTTTTCTGCAGGTGTTGATCCATTTTGTTCAGCGCCATTTACTGATGCTGCTGCCTTTCCTTCATTGTGTGTTCTTTGAAACTTTGTCAAATATCAGGTGACTGAAATTACATGCAGTTATGTTTGGGTCTTCTCTTTTGTGCTATTGATCTACTGTCTACTTTTGTGCCATTACCATGGTGTTTTTATGACTACAGCAGTGTAATCTATTCTGAGGTCTGGTGTGACAATCTCCCCATCATTGTTCTTTTTGCCCATGATTGCTTTGTATATCCTGTATATCCAGTGATTCCATATGAATTTAAGGATTTTTTCCTCTCTCTCTGAAGAATTTTGTGGGTATTTTGATTTTCATTGCCTTGAATTTGTAGATTGCTTTTGATAAAATGGTCTTTTTCACAATATTAATTTTACCAAACCATGAACATTGTAGGTACTTCCATCTCCTAGTGTCTTCTTCTATCTCTTTCTTAAAGTTTTGAAAGTTTAATTGTAGAGATCTTCAATGTCTTTGTTTAGGGTTATCCCTAAGTGTTTTTTGAGATTACTGTGAGTGGGAAGGTTTCCTTGAATGCTCTCTCTGATTTCTATTGTTTTTACTTTTTATTATATAGTTGATTTTGTAACCTGCCACTTTACTGAATTTGTTAATAGTTTCTAGTAGTTTTCTGGTAGAATTTTGGGGATCTCTTATGTATGTCATTATAGGCAAATGGTCATATTTTTAGCACTTTTTCCAATTAGATCTCTTTTAATTTCCTTATCTTGTCTTTTGCACCTGCAAGAGTTTCAAGCACTGTTTTGAGAAAGGAGTGGAGATGGTGGAGAGCCTCATCTGGTTCCTGATTTTAATGGGAATGCTTCCAGATTTTTTCAATTTCGAATGATGTTAGCCGTGGTTTTGTTGTATACATTTTTTAAATTATGGTGAGTTATTCTCCCTCCAGCCTGATTCCCTCTATGTCTTTTAACATAAATGCATGTTGGATTTTGTCAAAGATATTTTATGCATCTATTGGGAGGATCATGTAATTTTTGTCTTTAAGTCCATTTATATGTTTTATTACATTTGTTGACTTATGTATATTGAACCATCCCTGCATCTCTGGAATAAAGGTGACTTGATCATGGTGAATCATCTTTGTGTTGTGTGTCTGTGTGTGATTTGCATATATATATTGTTGATAATATTTACATGTTCATTAAAGATATGGGTCCAAGTTTATTTTCTTTGCCTGGTTTTGGTATTAGGGTGAAACTGGATTCATAGAAGGAGTTCAGTAGTTTTTCCTCTGTTTCTATGCATTTGAATAATTTAAGCAGTAAATTTCTGGTAGAGTTCTGGTCCTGGGCTTCTTTTAGTTGGGAAGTTTTGTATTACTGTTTAAATTTTCTCATTATTATTATTATGATTATTATTGTTGTTGTTTTTATTTGGTGTTTTTGAAACAGGGTCTCCCTGTGGTCCCAGCTGGCCTGGAACTAGCCCTGTAGACCAGGCCTTGAACTCACAGAAATCCGCCTGCCTCTGCCTCCCAAGTGCTGGGATTAAAGTTGTGTGCCACCACACCTGGCTTAAATTTCTATCTGTTTTGTGAATTCACTTTTCAAGCCCTGAATTGCTTTTGTTATTTCATTCAGCTGCATATTTGTATTTTCTTGAGTTTCTGTTACAAGTTAATGCCTATCTTCTTTGAGGTGTTTAAGTTGTTGACTTATGTATATTGAACTATCCCTGCATCTCTGGAATAAAGGTGACTTGTTTTCTTTAAATTATTTAATCATATTTATAATTGTTCTCTTAATTTTTGTGTTATTTTAATATCAGATAAAATAGATTTCAAAGTAAAACTAATAAGAAGAGCTGAAGAGGGTCACTACATCCTTATCAAAGGATCAATCAACCATGAAGATCTCATAATCATAAATATATATGCACCAAACACTAGTGCACCAAAATTCATAAACACAATCCTGAAGAATGTCAAGGCACAGATCAATAGTGGGAGGCACACTAATAGTGGGAGTCTTCAATACCCCATTGAGCCTATTGGACAGGTCAACTGGACAAAGAATACACAGAATTCATGCATCTTATCAGACCACAGTATAATAAAGCTTATTATCATCACCAGAAAGAGCCTTACTAGCTACAAGAACAAATGGAGATTAAACAACACACTACTAAATAACTAGTTGCTCAAAAGATAAATAAAGGAAGAAATAAAAACATTCCTGACACTAAATGAAAGGGGTGATACAGCACAGCAAAACTTATGGGACACTTTAAAAGCAGTCCTGAGAGGGAAATTCATTGCCCTAAGTGCCTACATTAAATGTTCAACATCACTTTTTTTTTTTTTTTTAGGTTTTTATGTTTTGACCTATGGATGCCCAAGTTGTATTACACATACCCATAAACAGGAGCCAAGGCATAAGCTTTCATTAAATTTACCCAAACTGTTTCTCACTGTATGCTACTTATTTGGGAAGGAAATTTAAGCTTAGTTCCTTTAAATTGTCCTACAAGTAAAAGAAAGTGTTATAATGTGATGTATAATTCAGAAAAATATAGAGGCCATTTGTGTACCTCAACCCAATACAAATGATAAATAAAACAATTAACATTTTATATTCCCAATTGGTTCAATTGTATTACCATTTCCACCAAAACCTACACCTAAATTTAACTAATCTAAACAATTCACTAAGCCTTAAAATATCCTATACTTGGTGGATAAAGCTTGGGCAGAGTTGAGTACCTGCTAAATAAATTTTACTCAGTGAACACTTTGCTCTTTAATGCTATATGACTGGACTATGACTTCTACTTATTTGGGAAGCAAAATCTTAAGCTTAATTCCTTTAAATTGTCCTACAAGTAAAAGAAAGTGTTACACTGAGATGTTGTATAATTCAAAAAAATAAAGAGACCAACTCAATACAAACTATAAATAAAACAACTAGCATTTTATATTCCCAGTTAGTTCAAATGTCAGTATCTAGCTCCTTTTTTTTTTTTTTTAG
>VZQC01004415.1:762346-922560 GCA_009823505.1 Rhizomys pruinosus
CTGCTGCTGCAGACAACCCAGGTTTGATTCCCAGCAGCCCCCCCCAAATATTGGCAGCTAAAAACCGTCTTGAACTTCATTTCCAAGGGAATCCAACACCCCTCTTCGCATCTCCACAGCATTGCATGACAAGGTGCACCTAATTACATGCAGACAGTACACTCATACACATAAATAATAAAATAAATAATAAATACTGAAAAAATTAAAAAAAGAGGTTGTGATAATTATTTATTTTTTGCCTATTTCTTGGAGAAAGTTGTTTCTTTCTCCTTCAACAGTTTTCCTGTGTATAGTAATCTGGGTCGGCAAGTTTGGTGTCTTTAAGAAGTTGGAAACAACATTGGTTTTACAGACTCTGATAAAAAACGCTAATATGCATCCGAGTTAAAGGAGATATAAATCCGCTGTTGTCCACATTTTGTTTTTTTTTTTAAGTTTTATTTATTTATTTATTTTTTATGTATGTATGAATGTATTGTCTGCATGCAGGTCTGCGCACCCTTGTCGTGCGATGCCGCGGAGGTCAGGAAGACGGTCTCGGATTTCCCCTGGAACTGGAGTTCTCCTGCGAACTGGAGTCACAGACGGCCACATTTGTATATACATTTAAAATTGTAGAGCAATAACTCTGGTATTGGCACATACAAATGTTCTCATAATTTTCTCTGTTGTACAGTATCACCTTTGTAGCATTCTCTTTTAAGATGATTTAATGTAAAAAAATTAAGTTTGCTTCCCAAGTTAACTTTATTACAGTCACCCAAAACTGCAGCGGTGAATTTGATGAAATCTGTCCTTGATTCCAGCCTATATTATGTTTATAATACAAACTGTCTTCTTGGAGACTCATGGGTTAAAAAAAAGAAGGGGGGGATACAGACAGAAATGAAAACTTTTTCTTCAAAAACCTTGCAATTCAAGTCTTTAAAACTAAACTATGGGAAAAGAATTGTTTGTTCCAACAGGAACAAAATGTCACCCAACTTAATGGCTGAGAAAAAAAGATACACTTTGCATGAGTAGGATGTTACCCAAAAAGTCAGGCAACTGAAAGGGTTGAACCCTGTCTGAACACTGAAAGTAAGAAAAGCCTTAGATTGCCATAAACTCGAACCCCTCTGTGGATCCTACATTGTAACAAACTATTTATAATGAGTCCTACATGAAACTTATACCTTCTAGGGGCAACAAAGGTTTTTGATTATGAGAGACTTTTTTTGCCTTCCCCCCATAGAACAAGGAGGAAAATAATGATGATGATTTGAGGTCGTTCCCAACTGCTTAAATTGGAGACAACTATTATTAGAGGTAATCTCTTATAAAAACCGGTAAAATGCCTTCTTTAAGGCTAATGGACATAAGAAACTGTGAAAAGGATTAATCTCTGTTCAAAGCCAATTATAATACTAAAGTCCTTGGGCTATGCACTTCGGCAAAGTATATTAATGCAGAGCTCTGACATCAGCAATGAATGGATTGTTCTACCAGGGGATGTTGGCCAGGGGATCAAAGGGCCCCACAAAAGGTAAGGGCTCCTTGAACCTAAGTTGGGATACCTGCAGGAGAGAGGCAATAAAGGACCCTGCTGCCGAAGACCTGACTCATTAACATGGAGGGATGTATTGAGACCGCACATGCAACGGTACCCGAATGGCCTCTGGCATGCCAGAGAGTGTTACTAAAGGCCACTAAACCAATTAAAGCAAAACGGGTCTCCCTGAGTCAAGCAAGACTCCAGCCTGTTAGCACCAGTTACATCTCACCTGCCTGGAAAACTGTGCAAGCAGAGGCAGGCCATGTGCCTGTATATCCCAATCTAATTTGGCTAATTGGCTCTCTCCTTTGGAGGAATAACCCACGGCCTATGCCACAAGTCTTACTTCCTCTACAGGTTAAGAGATGTTATAAGCCGCAGGAAGACCCTGTCATATTTAACCAGTGGGGAAAAAATGTAATTCATGGATTAACATATCATCCAAACATATGTGTCTATGCCAAACGTAACCTACCATAACTATTAGTGCTGTTTAAATACCTATATATCTAAATTGCTTGTGCTTCATTAGTAGATCAAAAGGTTACTCCTGGAACAAACTGTCAGCCCATGAAAGGAAACAGCCAGAATTGACCAAGAGTCCAAGTTCAACAGCTCCAGAGAGAGTGGACTGTTTTACTTCTCACCACCTGTGCCCCTTTCTAAACCTACTGGAACAATCTGCGGAAGAGCGGGCGCTGGTAGAATGTAAAGGCTGTTATTGGGGTGAATGTAGTGTGAAACTACAGGATTGTAGTCTGGACACTCATTTGATCAACTCTGACTTGAAACAAACAACCTGTCACACCCCCACTGGATGGTGGGGCTTGTGGTGGGTTTGGGCACAACAGACCTGCAGATTGGATTTGCACGAAGGATGCTTTGTACTCATGGATTATCACTTAATAGCTAAAAAATGAAAAAAAAAAACTGAGGAGAAAGATGCAGGACCAGTTATGGCAGAATCTATGATCTGGGATGGAGTGGGGTGGGGAAGGGAAAGGGAAATAATTGCGTGTATCTGAACTTGGAAAATGATGTATGAAATGCCACAAACATCAATAAAAATTAAATTTTAAAAATAATTACAGAAAAAAATTACAAAAAAAATAAGTTGAAAACATATCTATTCAATGCATCTTGGCTTTTTAAAGTTCTTCCAGAAGTCTTGCTGTTATTCTCACAGCCTGACCTTTATACATGACAGCATTTCTTTTTTTTTTTATTTTTTTTGTCTTTTTGAGAAAGTGTCTCCCTGTAGCCACCAGCTGTCCTGCGAACTTACTCTGTAACCAGGCTGGCCTTGAACTCACAAAGATTCACCTGCCTCTGCCTACCAGATCTAGGGATTAAAGGTGTGCACCATCACACCAGGTGGTATTTCTTCTGATGCACTTTTTTGGTATGTGTTTTTGTTAATTTTAATTATGATGTGAAACATTTCCTTTCGGATTGAGTTGTTTGGTGTTTCGAATGGTTCCTATTGGCACTTATTTTTCCTGGGAAATTTCTGTTACAACTATATTGAAAATGTTTTCTATGCCTTTAGAATGAAATTCTTCTCCTTCTGTGTCCATATTTGTAGATTTGATCTTTCTTGGTATCCTGTGCATCTTGAAAGTAATGCTCATGCTTACTTTTTTGTTAGAGAATTTTAGAATGCATACAATGTATTTTCATCAAGATTCCACCTCCCATTACCTCCCATTCACTTCTTCCTCTATTCTCCCCCACTGTACACTTTTCCATCCCAACTTCATGTGCTCTTTATTTAAACCTACCGAATCAATTTAGTGAGGCTAGTATGTGAATTGGTATAGGGCAATCTACAGAAATATGGGTAGCTTCTCAGTGGGTACATTCCTGCAGAGTACAGTCCTCTCTCTCTCTCTTTTCTCTCTCGCTCTCTCTTCTTCTTTCTCCTCTTTTCAGCAGTAGTTCTGGGACTAAGGGTGGGGTACTGTGTCTTTCCCTATATACATGCTGGGATTTTATTTGGCTTGATTTTGTGTAAGTCTTGTGTATTTAGTCAAGGACATTTTGAGTTCATGTATACAGCAGCCCTGCCACATCCACAAAACACTGTTCTACTACAGTCGTCCACAACCTCTGGTTCTTAGAGTCATTATGCCCTCAATGACTCCTGAGCTTTGAGAGGAGGAGCAGTGATATAGATATCCCATTTAAAGTGGCTAATTGTACTTCCTTTATTAATTTGTTTGTTTCTTTGTTTGAATGTTCAATACCTTCACCTTCTGTTCCAGCTCTGATATTCTGTCCTCCACTTGGTCTATTCTTTTGTGGAAGTTTCCCTTGGGGCTACAACTTCAGGATTTCTCTTTATTGACTTTCTCTTTCATACTCAGTGATAACTCTCTTAACTAATTCCACTCTCTCTGCCCTTTTGGGATTCACTTAGGAGCTTATTTATCTCTCTTCTTTCATTTTCTTGCATATTATAATATTTTTTTAATTTATTTATTTATTTTTATGTGTATGAATGTACTGTCTGCATGTAGGTTGTGCACCCATGTCATGGCAATGCCACGGAGTCAGAAGAGGCGCGTCATGGATTCCCCTGGAACTGGAGTTCTCCTGAAATTGGAGTTACATACAGTTTCTCAGCTGCCATGTGGTGCTGGTGATCAACCTGGGTCCTCTGCAAGAGCGGTCGTTGCCTCTGAACTTGCTAGCCATCTCTCCAGCAACCTCCTTGGCATATTATATAATCATTCATTTGAATTAATTGTCTGTGATTTCATTTAACTTACTCCTACTGTGTGCCATTTCTTTTGAGGTTAGTTAAATTTTTATAATTAAAAATTTAAAATTTTTTAATGGATTTACATATCAGAGCCACAGTTGTTTTCAGGTCACATTGACTTTCGTTTGCCATACAATATGTAAAATTGGTGTTAGTATCCCACAGATGAGGGATACCATTTCATCGTTTTGCTTTTCTGGGACTGTGTTACTTCACTCAATGATATCTTCTAGCTCCATCCATTACCTGCAAAGTTCATGGATGTCATCTTCTTTTACTGCTGCATAAAACTCCATTGTGTAGATGTACCACATTTCTCTATCCACTCCTCAGTTAAGGGGCACTGGGTTGGTTCAAGCTCCTTGCCATTGTGAAGGAAGCTGCAATAAACAGGCTGTGCATGTATCTCTTCGGTAAGATGAGTTTTGTGGGTACATGCCCAGGAGTGGTATGGCTGGGTCAGGGTGGCAAGGTCATTCCAAGTCTTCCAAGGTTCTCCACATTGACTTTCCATAGTGTGCTGTACCAGTTTACATTCCCACCAGCAGTGGATGAGTGTTCCCCTTTCCCCACAACCTCTCCAGCACTTGGTATCATTTGTTTTCTTGATCCTAGCCAGTCTTATTGGATGAAGATGATATCTTAAAGTGGTTTTGATTTGCATTTCCTAAATGATTAGTGATGTTGAACACTTCTTAAGGTGTTTCTCAGCCATCTCTAATTCCTCACTTGTGAAAGTCTTCTGTTCAGCTTCTTTGCTCCATTATTGCAGTGGGTGATTTTGTTTTGTGTTCTTTTTCTTTGTTTTTTGAGTAGTTTATACATTCTAGAAATCAATGCTTTGTCAGATGAATCTGCGGTGAAGGTTTCCTCCCACTCTGTGGGTTTTCTCTTCACATCCTTGATTGTTTCTTTTGATGTACAGAAGCTTTTGAGTTTAATGAGGTCCCACTTGTCAATTGTCGACCTTAATTCTTGCACAGCTGCTGTCTGATTTAGGAACTCTTTTCCCATGCTTATGTCTGTAGTCTGCTGCCAACTTTTTCTTCTATCGCCTTCAGAGTTTGGGGTTTCACGTTGAGGTCTTTAATCCATCTGGAGGTGACGTTTGTACAGGATGAGAGATAGGGGTTTAATTTCATTCTTCTACAAGTGGTGATCCAGTTTTGCCAATATCACTTGCTGAAGATGCTGTCTTTTCTCCATTGTGTCTTCTTGGCCCCCTTGTCAAATATAAGATGGCTGAAATTGTATGTACTCAAATTTGGATCTTCAGTTTTGTTCCAGTAGTCAACAGGTCTGTTTTTGTGCCAGTACCAAGCTGTTTTTATGACTATAGCCCTGTAGTAAAGTTTGCAGTCTGGTATAGAGATCCCCCCTGTGTTGCTCTTTTCACTCAGGGTTGTTGTGCCTATTCAGGGTCTTTTGTTTTTCCAAATGAAATTAAGGACTTTTTTTCCAAGCCTGTGAATAAACTCTTGGGGATTTTAAATGGGATTGCATTAAATCTATACAAGAGTTTGGGTATAACAGATATTTTTACTATATTAATTTTCCCAATCCATGATCATGGGAGGTTTTTCCATCTTCTGATGTCTTCTTCAATTTCCTTCTTCAAGGGATTAAAATTTTTGTTGTAGAGATCTTTGGTGTCTTTGGTTAGGTTTGTTCCTAGGTTTTTTATTGTTTTTGAGGCTATTGTGTGTGAGAAGTTCTCCTTGAATTCCTTCCTCAGTTGCTGGTTGTTGGTGTAAAGAAAGGCTACTGATTTTTCTAGGTTAATTTTGTATCCTGCCACTTTACTGAAGCTCTTAATCATTTCTAGTTTTCTGGTGGAGTTTTTAGCATCTCTTAAGTTACCTCTCAGGAGTTTTTAGCATCCCTTAACTTACCTCTTAGTACTGCTTTTAAAGTATCCCATAGGTTTTGTTGTGTTGTATTATCATTGTCATTCAGTTCCAGCAATGCTTTATTTCTTTCTTTATCTCTTCCTTGACCCATTCATTATTCAAGAGTGTGTTGTTTAGTTTTCAGGTGTTCTTGTAGATAGTGGGGCTTATCCTGGTGTTGATAGTGAGCTTTATTGCATTGTGGTCTGATAGAATACATGGAATTATTTCAATCTTTTTTGTATTTGTAGAGGTTTCTTCTGTGTCGCAGTATGTGGTCGATTTTGGAGAATATTCTGTGGGGTGCTGAGTAGAAAGTGTATTCTCTGGTATTAGGGTGGAATGTTCGGTAGATGTCTGTGAGGTCCATTTGATGTATCATATCGTTCAGTTCAGATGTCTCTCTGTTTATTCTTTGTCCTATTGACCTGTCCAAGGGGCTCAGTGGGGTATTTAATTCCCATACTATGAGTGTACTGGGGTTAATCTGTGCCTTGTGGTCCTGGAGAATTGTCTTAATAAATTTTGGTGTACCAGTGTTTGGTGCATATATATTCATAATTGTGAAATCTTCTTGGTGGATTGTTCCTTTGATAAAAATGCAATGGCTTTCTTTGTCTCTTCTGATTTCCTTTACTCTGAAGTCTATTTTGTCTGATATTAAAATAGCAACACCTGCTTTCTTTTTGGTACCATTTGCTTGGAATATTTTTTTCCATCCTTTCACTTTAAGGTGGTACCTCTCCTTGAAGGTAAGATGTTTCTTGTAGACAGCATATCCAATCTCCCAGTCTCTGTCTTTTTATTGGGGAGCTTAGTCCATTAATATTTAAGGTTATAGCTGATAGGTTTGTGTTGTTTCCTTTCACCTTATTATCCATTTGTGTTTTTGGTTTAGGTTTTTACTTCTGCATTTAGGCTTTTATTGATTTCTCTTTCTAGGTGCCTGGGGATGGTTGCTCCTTTCTTCTGTCCTTTGAATTGCTTCAAGTCTTCTCTGAAGGGTTGGCTTTCTGGACCTGTATTCTTTCATCTTGTTTATGTCATGGAAGATTTTTCTCTCTCCTTCAACTATAATCGACATTTTTGCTGGTATAGTGACCTGAGTTGGCATCTATAGTCCTTTAACACTGGGAATGTTTTGCTCCATGTTCTTGCTTTCATAGTTTGCACTGAGAAGTCAGTTGCAATTCTGATAGATTTCCCCTTATAGGTCACTTGTTGTTTTTCTTTTATGGATATTCTTTTTTCTGCTTCCTCCATTCTACTTCTGAGGCTTTTTCCATTCCTTTTCTCTTGATTGGATGAGTGTTTGATTTCCTTTTTCATTTCGTGTTCTGATTTCTTTAGTATTTCCACTTCCTTTTCGAGCTTCTCAAACTCTTTTTTTTTTTTTTTGTACATCATTTTTTATTTCTATAGGATAGCTTCCAGAAAATGGGATTACTTGGGTTTGTTATCAGTAGTATCATTATTGGTAACATTTATTGTCAAATTATTTTCCCAAGACATAATACCAATTGACTCTCCATCACCAGTAACTAATGAACATACTCTTCCCCCATTTCCCATCATCCAGAGTAGATCTAGCTAACATTGCTTGATTAGTATTTGTCAGATGATTTATGGGAAATCGGGTCCCTTTGTTCTTTAATTTACATTCCCCCTAGGAACTGGAGCACTTTCTACACTTATCAGACATTTGTATTTATGCTATATTTGGTATACATCCTCAGCTTATTTTTCTTTTGCATCCGTATTTTTTCATTACATATTGTGCTGGATAGCTTTAGTGTCAACTTGACACACCTGAGGTGAGGGAGCCTCAATTGGGGAATTGGCACCATTGGATCAATCTCTTACTGTAGCTCTTTGCTTCACTGGTTGGTTTCCTTATCTTTTTCAACATGGGATCTTTTCAGTGTTTCCACTTCCTTCTGGAGTTTGTCATTCTCTCTCTGTAGGTCCTTCTTGAGTTTTTCATTCTCTTTTCTTAATTCTTTGACTTGCTCTTTACAGTCTTGGATTTTTTTAAGTATGTTCACAATTGTACTTCTAATATCTGTGTTCTGGGCCATCCCCAGGGGGATCCCACTGTAGGAATCTTCCACAGGGTTGGTAGAGCTTGGTGTGGAATTATCCAGCACCTTTCCCATGTTGTCTCTTCTTTGTGTCCCTGGCATGTGGGTTTCTCTTTGCCTGTATTCCAATGCAAATCACAAATGCCTTTTTACTGTGCTGAAGGCTTGCTTTGCCTGCCTCCTTCAGATGCCTTCATTGTTTGATTGATTTGTTTTTCCCCTTTTCTTCTTGCTTATGTAGTGTTGACTTGTCTAAGCTTTAGGCTTTCTATTGGAAGTCTAACTCACTCTTCCTTTTCTCTTCTGAAGGTTCTCCAAAGAATCCACTTGGACACTCCTTAGGCTACCTATGCTTCAGGTGGTCTTGGGAAATCCCCCGAGATTAATAATTTTTTTTTAATTTTTTTTATTAATTTTATTTATTTCTGTATGTGTATGAATGTACTGTCTGCATGCAAGTTTGTGCACCCGTGTCGTGCAACGCCGCGGAGGTCAGAAGAGGGTCTCGGATTCCCCTGGAACTGGAGTTCTCCTGGAATTGGAGTTTCAGACGGTTCTTAGCCGCCATGTGGGTGCTGGGGATCGAATCCGGGTCCTCTGCAAGAGTGGTCGGCGCTCTTAACCGCTAGGCCATCTCTCCAGCCCGAGATTAATAATTTTTACAGAAATTATGTTGCCTTGGTTTTCCTGTTACTTGTGAATCTTTGAAAAGATTTTTGCATGGGGTAATGTTGTTGGATTCACTTAGCTTTTTATTGTTTATATTTTTAATCATTCTTATTTATTCAGAGGGATTGTTTATAATTTTCAAACTTGTTTAAGAGTTGAGTTGTTGCTGTTGGTTTCCTCTAGTTGAGTGTCGATCAAGGTCATCAGGCTCAACACTAAGGACCCCCTGAAATTCGAATACTGTCTACAGAAATAGTCACTCTGAAAGGCCATTATGAACATATAGTAATAGCCAAACAGAAAGATAAGTACCCCTTAACTGTCAATCATTTTAGAAAGTATAATAATACTGTGTCCATTACTATATTTGTTGCTGTAGCCATGAATGAAAATGAAATAAAAAACTGTGGAAAACTTTACAGGGTAAAACTAGTGATCAATATTGAGTTTACAGAGAAAAAGAAGAAAAAGGATATGTATAGATAAGGGGAAACAGTAGAGGCAAAAGGGGTGGGAAAGGCTGTTTTTCCTGAAGACTGAAAAACAGTTAAATCAAACAACGTAGGGGATTCCAAACTATCATGAGACTGCAACACAGAGATCCTATAAACCTGCTCAGCCTATATTCTATGGGAGAAGAAAATGAAAAAAGACTGAGTAGTGGCAAGAAAAAAAGATAAAGCAGGATAGAGTTGTGTGCTAAGTTGGCTTTGTGTGTTAAATAAGGGAGAGAGAGCTGGGTGATGCTATAGAGTACTAAAGCAACCTAGCTTGTTTGTTGGTATGCTGGATTCAGTCTTGGGGTCTGAGTCATGTTCTTACCTCCTCACCTTTCTTTGGCAGATCAGGTTAGAGAGATCATCTGATCAATTTGTTGTCCTTCACAGGTAGAGTCTCAAATGGTGGTTACACCTCTGGAATTTCCTTCAGTAATCCAGTTACAAATGTTAGCTTTACCCTTGGGAGATTGTTTCATTGTAAGGTCCTACTTGGAACCTGTTCCAGTTTCCTGCAGGTTCAGGATTCAGCCAAATTTCCACTTGCTTGCTGATTATTGATTTGAAGACCCTTTCCTGAAGTTACTCAGTATTCTGCTGGCCCAGATTTACTGTTTGCTCCTGTGTCGCTTGCTTTGATTTTCTCAAATATTTTATTCAGGGAGACCATGGGCTGCCAAACTATCAACTGAACAGGGGTCTTTTTGATAGGTGTCTCCTAGCTGTTTGAGTTGAGTGGCAAGTGAATGCCTGGGGCCTCCTTCTTTCACGTTTGTTAAAGTACCATGCAGATTTTGTGAGCCTACCTGTCTTGAGCTGTGTCTCCCAGCATCTGGAGTTGATGCTTCTTCTCCCTGGGAATATAGATTGCCCAAACTGAGCCAAGACAGTTTCTTGGGTGGACTGTTTTTTTTTTTTTCTCCTCCTGGTTTGTCCAGGTTACTACTAAAGTTAGGAAAATTCAGGTATCACGTACCTATTCTGAGAGCTGTTAAATATCTTTCTCCAATTTATTTCATGGAGACTCTGACAGACCAGATCTAGCTGTTGTATATCTTAGAATCCTGGAAATGTCTGTTTCATACTAGCTGGAATTCTTCAGATTTATTCATTTTGGGAATTTTACTTGATAATGTGCCACTTACTGACTGCATCCACAATCTGTCTTATTCTTCTATCACTGTCTCCTGAGATTATCTTCCAAATAAAACCTCTTGAACTTGAACTTTTGTCTCATTACCTACATCTGGGAAAACTCAAGGTAAAATAATACACAAAATATACGACCAAGTCTAATGGGGAACAGCTTTCTCCAAAGCCATGAATTATTTCTACATAATTTAATGAATAAAGATGGGTAGTTATGAACTATGTTTAGAAATTTCATATGGCTCTGAAAAAGAGAGTGATGTCTATTTTCCTAGATAAGAGGTGAACATACTCGTTCTATAATAAGCCAGATGGTAAATATTTTCAGATTGTATGTCAAAAATTTAGTGTTAAATATTATTCTTTGTGTATTTATTTAATATGCTTTAACAAATTTAAAAGCCGTTCTTAGCTTTTCGTCTGCAAATAGGTTGTATTCAGCCCACAGGCTATCCTTTGCTTCACAGAATGACCTTGACTCAGATGTGAGAAGCTGGGCTCCAGACAGTCTCATTCTTTAACATTGATTTATATTTATGCAGAGAGCCAGGGTTTTGGCTATGAGACAAAGAAAGCTTAAACCGTGTAATGATATGAGTTTAAATGAGAGAGGAAAGCATGGGCTGACTTTCCTCCCAAACCACATGAAGGAAAAAAGTGTTTGACATAGCTTTTTCTAGGGGAAGGGGAAGATTATTATTTTAACAAAATATTTGTAGAATAGTTCTGGAGAGTCAACAAACCAAAGAGGAGATTGACTGTGCCCTGAGGACTTATTCTGCACTGTAAATCCATACCCTAAATACACTAGTGTTTCAAAGTAGAATTTCAGCTTTTATAACGTTTACAGTATATTAACAGCACTATAGATACCAAGGGAAAAAGTTCAAATAGGATGATTTATTTGAGAAATTCCAGTATTGAGAAAGGTGTATCCTGAATATTGCTTTCAGAGAGAGTTTATTATTATGTGTTTAACAAGTGATATTAAGGGAAACTTCAGAGTACCATATAAGTTAGTGGTTAAGGAGAAAATGGAAAGAAAAATATTTTTCTGAATGATATTTGTGAGCCTAGAAACAGATAATTCATGGATTTTGGAGGTGTCTCAGTGGGTAAAAACCTGAGTCTGGATCACCAGAAATTACATAAAAATCAGGCAAAACAGTATGCACCTATAACCCCAGAGTTGGGAGGGTGGAGATAGGAGGATCTCCAATGGTTCTCTGGTCAGCTAGCTGGACATGGCGAGTTTCAGGGAAGGACTTTGGCATAGAAACACAAAGGAGAGAGACAATTGAGAAGGGTATCCTGGCATCAACCTCTGGCTTTCACATGTGGTCACATGAGCCAGCACACTCATATACACACACAAACACACATATAGACACACAACATGAGAGAGACAGAGAGAGACACACACAGAGAAGCATAATTTGGGAAAGAATCAACTCCCCCCATTCTTCCTAACCCTGAAACTTAAATATGTTGGAAAATCAAAAGATACAATTTAGCTATTTGCAGTATTTCCTTGTGTCTTTGTTGTATACTGCATGTCACTTTATTTTCCAATCCATTTCTTGCTCATAAAACAAAATAATAGGAATTTCCAAACTTTGTTGATTTAAGCCAAGCAGCTTAAAATTGTATTTATTTCATAGAAAGTGTTTAGTTAACCTCAGACCTCATGAATGCTGAGATCAGTTGTCTAGAGCCTAAGTACAGAAACAATACTTTATCTTAGGGGTCAGCCTCTGTGCAAATAGGGTTGTGACTCAATATACTTAACAAGCAAGGCAGTCTGAAGCATCAGTGCACTTGAAATTTAAATGTTTTTCTGAATTACTCTATCTAGGGCAGTGGTGAAACAGCAGAATATGATAGCCACATTTTCATGGTAAAATCACCACCAAGTCTGATAGGCCTTCAGAAAGCTACTACTGTGTGGCAAAGTAGATGTGCAGGCTAAATGATTTTCTGATGGAGACTATATATGATCAGAGTCTCGTACAAAAATATATATAATAAAAAATGATCAGAGAATGAGCAAAAAAAAAGAAGAAGATGAAAAGAAGAAAGGGGGGAATGTATTTGTTATTTTTCTGTTGCTATGATAAAACACGATGATCAAAAGAAAGTTATGGAAGAAAGAAATCATTTGGGGCTTCTTACTGAGGCATAGCAGCACAAGTAGGAAGCTGTGAACTCACATCTTGAATCCCAAACATAAAACAAAGAGAGCAACCTGGAAATGGGTCAAGGCTATAAGCCTTCAATGTCCACCTCCAGGGACACACTTCCTCCAGCAATGTTGAAAAATATTCCATGACCTCCCAAATAGCATCAACAACAGGTGACAAAGTGTTCAAATACTTGACCCTATAGGGTATGTTTTTTTCAATCAAACCCCCACAGAGAGAATAACAAAGAAAGGAATTTGTTTATAATCTTTTAAAAACATTTTTATTGAAGTTTTGTGCATTTCATACATCGTTTCTCATTCCAATCTAGACTCATCTCCCCTTCCATGCCTCCTACTCGACCTGAGTTCATGCATCCTGCCATTCCTGCCCTGCATCTTTCTCTGATTCTTTTCAATGTTTTTCAAAGCAGAGGATTATTGTTCTTGGGAGAACTTTACTGTTTCAATCTGTTCCGTGTCCCAGTTCCTCTGCTGTTGTAGATCCCTCTAATCTGTATTGCTTCAATATAAGCATATATATGTGTCACACCTATATTAAACTTTTAGCATATGTATACAAACTGTCATTTCCATATCATATTTTAGAATTGACATTCTTTCTTTTTAAATTTATGTTACTCTAAAATATGACTATATCTTAAATACAAGGCCTTTTGATTTTTGTCAATTTTTATTGAATTTTTGTGAATTGTATATAATTTCATTCTGATCATATTTAGACCCCTTCTTATCCATCACCCTTGGCTTTTATATTCTTTCCACCCTCTATTACACAGTGATCCCTGTGATCTGGGTGGCAGAGATTTAATGTACATGTCCAACTCAGGCACAAGTATTCTGCAAACATTCTCTACATGTTGGCCAGTTGTGGCTTCCTGGGTTCATCACCATCTGTTTTATGAGGAAGCTTTGCTGGTGTGAGGTGCATTCATATTATTTCTGCTCCCTATTCAGCTATATTCCCAGAGCTTTAGGTGTAGAAGTTGCATTGTAGATCTGTCACTTTTGGGTGGGCCTCCCATAGACACATATTCTCTGCATTTGACCCGTTGCTGAACTCTGTAATAATCTCCGTCTGTGGCAAAAAGAAGCCTTTTTGTGAGGAAGGAAATGTACACTTGTCTTCAAATAAAAGGATACATATGCATAGGAAAAATTTAGGTTGTCTAGGGAAAAGGCAAAACTAGATTTTTCTCTAGGAGCTATGGTCCCTCCAGCCATGTGTCCTTGGCTATGTTTACAGTACCATACATGAGTTTCCTCCAGTTGAACAGGCATTTTGTCCAATTGGACAACTGTTGATTACCAGCAAGATAAGAGTGGTACTATTGCACCAAGAGAGATGTTTGCTGGTCTAGTCATTTCTGGGCTTATTAGGATTTACAGCTAAGTAGGACCTCTGATTGGCGTTCTCCTTTGGCAGCTTGCATTGTATCCCCTAATACTTTGAGAGCTATTGTTCAAGGAGGAGGCTTCCAAGTCAGTTTCAGTTCAATTTCTCTGAGTCATGTGTCTGAAATATGTTTTGTCTTCAGCAGTAGGGTCTTCAAGTTCTGGGAGACCTCAAGGGCTATGTTATTTTAAGAGGCTCTTGGACTACTGTTACTTATGATTCAAAGGGAGTTTTCTCCTTCTCAGCATCATGTTTTTGCTATATAGTCTTCAGCTATACACACTTATCATGCTTTTTGAACGAATGCATTTTCCTCTTTGTTATTTATCTGCTCCCTTTCCCTGAATAGCCCTCCCTCTCCCTTGCCCTGTCCAATTATCCCCATTTTCTCCATTTCTCCAAGATAACACCTATCTCTTACTGTCCTTCTCATTTGAGCTCCTTCTTCCCCTTTATACAGTATTTATTTTCCATTTTCTTGGCTCCTGTGGTTACATCAGGATATAGACTCACATACAAGGATTTGGTGTTAAGGTTCACAAATGAGAAAGAATGTAAGTCATTTGTTCTTCTGAGTCTGTGTTACTTCACTTAGTGTGTTTCTTGTTCCATGCATTTACCTGCAAATTTCATGATTTCATCTTTCTTTACTGCTGAGTAGAGCTCCATTGCATAAATGTACCACATTTTCATTATTCAGTTATCAGTTGAGGAACATTTAGATTGTTTCCATTTTTAGCAACTGTAAAAATAGCAGCAACAAGCATAGCTGTGCAGTATGGCTGCAGTAGGCTTGGTCCCTTGGGTGTATTCCAGGAAGTGATATAATTGGATCATGTGATAGATTTATTTTTTCTTTTTAAATTTTTTTTTTGGTCTTTTTGAGACAGGGTCTCCCTGTAGCCCCAGCTATCTTGGAACTCACTCTGTAGACCAGGCTGGCCTTGAACTCACAAAGATCCACCTGCCTCTGCCTCCCAAGTGCTAGAATTAACTGCCTGCACCACCACGCCTGGCTAGTTTTAGTTTTCTAAGAGTTCTCCACACTGATTTTTTAAAAATTTTATTTATTTTTGTATGTGTATGAATGTACTGTCTGCATGTAGGTTTGTGCACCCGTGCAATGCCATGGAGGTCAGAAGAGGGTCTTGGATTCCCCCAGAACTGGAATTCTCCTGGAATTGGAGTAACAGATGGTTCTCAGCTGCCATGTGGGTGCTGGGGATCGAACCCTGGTCCTCTGCAAGAGCAGTCAGTGCTCTAAACTGCTAGGCTATCTCTCGAGCCCCCACACTGATTTTCATACTAGTTGCACCAATTTGCAATTCCACAACCAGTGAATCAGGGTTCCTTTTATCTTGTACCTCACCGGCATTTACTGTCATTTGTTCTTTTGATCTTAGCTATTCTGACTGAGGTAAAATGAAATTTTAAAGTGCTTTTGATTTGCAAATGTTGAACACTTTTAAAAGCGTTTCTTAGCCAATTTTATTTCCTCTTTTGAGAGCCGTCTGTTCAGGTCCATAGGCCATTTTTTAAATTGGATTTTTTTATGTATTTCAATCAGTCTTAACTGCCCTTATATCCGCTTGTCCCTTGGCACCCTCCCACAGTGCCCCTCTCCCCAAGTGTTCATACCTTCTGCCATTTGTGTTATAGTCCATTTGGTCAAATTATACTTCCTATTCACTTTTCAGTGCCAGCTCCTCCCCTGAGCTCTAGTCATCCTATCTGGAGTCTCTTTTCTAAAGAAGATCAGGTCTTCTCACTCAATTGCCACCTGGTGCCAATATTTCCTCAGCCAAAGTTGGGCTCTACTACCCATTTATGCAGTTCCATGCTGGGCTTTTATCCATCTGAGCTTGCATGGGTCTTATGCATGCTGATAGCAATGCTGTAGGTTCATATGAACAGGGTCCCAGGAGCTTGTAGGATTTTTGTTTGGTATTGCATCACCTCCTCATCTCTTACAGTCTTTCTGCCCCCTCTTCTGCAATGTTCCCTAAGCCCTGGGTGGGTGAATCTGAATATAGGCACCCTATCCATGGAACCACACTTTGTAGAATCCTGATCTTTATGATTTGGCCAGTCAGGTTCTTTTGGATTCCTGGTTTCCTGTTGCATGGAGGAGCTTCTTTAATGGAGTTAAGAGGTAGTTAATGCCTTCTTGGGTCCTTGTTTTATGTTTGGATCTTATGTTTAGAGGTTGCGTTATAGATGTGTCATCTAGGCATGAGCCATTCACAGACTATGTCTGTGTGTGTCCAGTTATGGGATTCTGTTCTATTCTCATCTGGTGCAAAAGAAGCTTCTTTTCTGAGTAGTGTCTGGGATACTTGACTATAAATATAAGGATAATTCTTTTGTAGTTAGAAAGATATTATCTGAGCCTAGGAATGTGTCTACATTGTGGCATTGTCTAAGATCTATGATCGCTCCAGTTGTGTGCATCTGGCTATGTTAACAATACCACACATGAGTTTCCTTCTTGAGTGAAATTTATGTCGAATTTGTTAGCCATTGATTTCTTCTGAGATAGAAGTGCTGCTATTGCACTGATGTATGCTATGCTGGTCATTGACATGGATATTTGGCTTTGAGGCCTATTTCAGACTATAAATTGATGATCTCCCTTAGTGTCTTGCATAGTGCTCTCCAAAGTTATGAGAACTACCCTTTAGGGGTGCTGGCTTCCAGGTCAGATCCAGCTCCATTGCTCAAGATCCATTCTCTGAAGTATGTCCTATCTTCAGCAATGGGGTCTTACCTTCAGGTTCTGGAAGGCAATCAAGAGCTGAGGCAATAGCCTGTGTAATTTTGGGAGTCTAAAAGACTCCCAAAGGAAGATTTCTCCTGTCTGGTACTGTTTCCTGATATGCACCCTTCATCTTTGCATATGGACTTATGTAGAGGTGTTGTGTGTATAATTTTTTACCCTAGCAAGGAATTAGTTATTGGCCATTTTTAACTTAATTATTTGTTTTCTTGATTCTTTTTGTTTTAATTCTTTGTATATTCTATATATTAATCCTCTGTCATATAATATATATATATATAATATATATATATATATAATGTAATAGTTTCTTCCATGTTTGGCTTCCTCTTCATTCAATTGTTTGCTGCTTTTGCTATGCATAATATTTTTAGTTTAATGAGGTTACATTTCTTAAGTGTTTACATTAATTCCTGAGCAACTGGTGTCCAATTTAAAAAGTTCCTTGCTGCGCTCATAGGGTACTGCTTATGATTTTTAACAGTTTCAGTGATTCATGGTTCACAATGAGGTCTTCAATCCATTTATATTTAATGAAGGGTGATAGATATCAGTCTAATTTTATTATAAATTTAGAGATTCAGATTTTTATGCACTTTAATTTCTATTGCTCTCTTCAAAGATGAAAAAAATTTATTGTAAATGTTAGGTTTATTCCTATTTATTTAATTTTTCAAGGCTATTGTGAATGGGAATATTTTCATGAACTCTTACTGATTGCTTGTTAATGGTATATAGGAAAGCTGCTCCTTTTTGTAAATTAATTTTCTATCCTGCTACTTCGCTGAAAGCATTGATCATTTCTATAAGTTTTCTTGTGGAATTTTGGGCATCTCTCATTTATAACTTCAAATCATGTGCAAATAGGGATAATATGACTTGTTCTTTGTCAATTGGTATCCATTTAATGTTCTTCTCTTGTCTTCTTGCTCTAGCTAGAGTTTCAAGCACTATATTGAAACAGAATGTGGATAGTGGACAACATTGTCTGGTTCTTGGTTTTAATGAGAACATTTCAGGTTTTTCACCCTTTACAATAATGTTGGCTGTGAGTTTGCTGTATACAGCTTTATTTATGCTGTGATAGGTTCCATCTAGTCCAGTTTCACCTAGCACTTTTATCATGAACGTATATTTGATATTTTCAAAGTCCTTTTCTGTGTCTATTGGGATGATCATTTTTTTTGTTTTTAAGTCCATTATATGATTTATTGCATTTATTCACTTATGTACATTGGGCCATCCCTGCATGTATAGAATAAAGGTACCTTGATCATGTTGGATGATCTATTTGGTGTGTTTTTATTTGTTATCTGCATGTATTTCATTGAGACTTTTTACATCTCAGTCTATTAGAGATATGGGCCTATAGCTTTCTATTTTTTTTCTGTCATTACCATTTTTTGCATTAGAGTAATAGTGGATTTATAGAAGAAGTTTGGGAGTTCTCCCTCTGTTTCTATCATTCTGAATAATTTAAGTAGTATTGGGTATAGATCTTATTTGAAGATCTGGTAAAATTCTGTTGTGAACCATCTGGCCATGGACACTTCTTTATTTGAGACGCTTTGTATTTCTCTTTCATTCCTTGTCTGTTATAGATCTGTTTAAGTTGTTGATTTTTCATTGGTTTAACTTTGTTGTTTCCATTGAATTTAGAAATTTGTCTATTTCTTTTATGTTTTCAAATTTAATAGAGTCTAGGCTTTTAAATTATTCCTTTATAATATTCTGGATAATTTTTGGTGTCTCTTGTGATGCTTCTCTTTAATCTCTGATTTATTCGATTTGTATTTGCTCTTTCTTATTTTTTGTATAGTTGGGCTAGGGATCTATTTGTTTATCTTTTAAATGAAACACATTTTGCATTCATTGATTCTTTATACTGCTTTCTTTTATTCTATTTCATTTATTTCTGCTCTGATTTTTATTATTTCTTCACATCTGCTGATTTGGGTTTGTTTGTTCTTGCTTTTCCAAATTCTTGAGTTGTACCAGTAAAACATTACATGTACTCTTTCTGAGTTTTTATTGTAGGCATTTCGAACTATAAACTTCCCTTTTAGGACTGCTTTTAATGTATCCCATAGGTTTTGTTATTCTGCACTATCATTTTCATTTATTCCAGGAATACTTTTATTTCTTTCTCAATTTATTTTTTGACCCATTCTTCATTTAGGATTATGTTATTTATTCGCTGTGAGTTTATGTAGCTACTAGAGCTTCTTTTGCTGCTGATTTTAAGCTTTCTTGAACAGTAGAGTAGTCTGATAGAATACATGGAATTTTTCAATTTTTGTATTTATTGAAGTTTGTTTTGTTCTTCAGCATATGGTCTATTTTAGAGAAAGTTACATGGACTGCTGAGTAGAATGTGTATTCCTTGGTACTTTGGTGCAATATTCTGTAGTTGTTTGTTAGGTCCATGTGATGTATAATATTATTTAATTCAGATGTTATTCTTTGTCTACTTGACCGATCTATTGGAGAGATTAGTGTATTGAAGTCACCTACTATTACTGAGTTCTGCTTAATCTTGAAGTCCTGTAGTATTCTTTTATGAAATTTGGTCCATCAGAGTTTGGTGCATATATATTTATGATTGTAATATCTTCTTGGTCAATTGTTTCCTTCATCTGAATGAATTGACATTTGTTATATCTTGTGATTGCTTTTAATATGCAGCCTATTTTGTCAGATATTAGCATAGCAATGCCTGCTTATTTCTTCATGAAATTTGTTTAGACTATTTTCTTCTATCCTCTTACTCTAAGGTGGTGCTTAGCCTTGAAGTTAAGATGAGTTTCTTATAAACAACAAAGGATGGATTCATTCAACTAGGTTTTGTCATTTTACTGTGGTGTTTAGGCCATTGACATTTACAGTTACTTTGAAATATGTGTGTTGTTTACTGTCATTTCATTTTCTGCTTGTGTTCTTAGTTCTATTTTGTGTCTCTACAATATTTTCATTTATTTTCTTTCAGTACCCCATTTCACATTAAGAGCTATGAATTTTGTCTATTTCTTTCCAAATATTGGCTCATGGATTATCTACTCTATTAGGTTGAAATAAATTTGAAGACAATATTTTACTTTATTTCATTTCTGTACTGAAAAAAGCCATTGATCATGGCAGATGATATATATTTTTTAATGAAAGCTGTAAGCATAGTAGATAGATTCAGAGCAATGAGCTCCTGGCTTGGCAGAGGTAACTGCACAATGATTCAAGAGTATGGTGAGCATGACCTTCCCAAAACAGTATCATCCTGTGGACAATTTCAAATACCATCCATGTTTTGGTTTAATTCCAAAATAATAGATGAACAAGAAATACAATTTTCAAAGGAAATAATTAAGGCATGTTACATCCATAAAGAAAAAAACATTCTGTATATTCATGTCATAAAATATTTGAATTCTTCCCTGAATATTTATTAAAATATCTACTTTTACTCATAAAGAAAAATAACCAAGTAAACAAATGTTGCTGAAGGGAAAGGAATATATATATATATATATATATATATATATTCCTTTATATAATATATAATTATATATAATGTATTATATATAATTGTGTGTGTCTTATTCAATTAATATCTTAAAGACATACAGGTGAATCATGCTGGAAAATGTACCTCAAATCACATGAATGTTAGAATTTTAAAGGTTTTTCTTGTGTGTGTGTGTGTGTGTGTGTGTGTGTGTGTGTGAAATATGTCTTTTTTCTGGTAAATTCTGAATACTATAAAAGAAATTGAAGTCTCTCTAAATACCACAAGAGGGAGATATATAAATATCAATTTGGGGGCTGGAGAGATGGCCTAGAGGTTAGGAGCGCCGACGCTCTTGCAGAGGACCCGGGTTCGATCCCCAGCACCCACATGGTGGCCGAGAGCCGTCTGAAACTCCAATTCTAGGAGAACTCCAGTTCCAGGGGAATCCAACACCCTCTTCTGACCTCCGCGGCATTGCACGACACGGGTGCACAGACTTGCATGCAGACAGTACATTCATACACATACAGAAATAAATAAAATTAATAAAAAAATATTAAAAAAAATATCAATTTCTGTTTTTTGCTTAAGCTTGATGAGTTCCATATTCAAGATTTCTCTGAATGAAAATACAAGGAGTTTTCATGCTTTCTACTATCCCCTTATTATCACATTCCAATGGTCTCTTCTCTCTAATTATGTCATTCTCACTAATGTATTCAGCATTTATTACCTGTTTGTAAATTAGTGCATGAAGGTATATCTCACTTATCACCAGCTCTCATATAAGAAAATTTTAGGTTTACTTTATTGACTCATGTTGTCAACACATATTTGTTGTCTATTTCAGAGTCTGAGGTAAAAAGGATCTTGAAAATAACAAAAGGGACAAGAAAATAATTTCACTATGGGTTTCTGCATATTTGGAAGCTAGGGGTTGTCGACACTAAAATACATACCAGTTTACTGACAGTGGCACACAATGAATGGTTAAAGGAGATATAAAGATGCAATTACTTCTGAGAATTACAGAGAAAGTGATGTTTAAAGTGGGTCATGAATAATGAATGCAAGCTCTATAGCTCAGAAATTAAAGAATATGCTCAGTCCTAGCAGCTGGCCTCCCCAGCTCAGACTCCAAGATGGGGAAGTCGTTCTCCAACTTCATGTATAAGAAGACTTTCATCCTGCCTCAAAGTCCAACATCAAAAAGGTGTGGATAACAGAACAGAAGATGTCGTGTGATAAAAGGAAACAAGAATTAATGCAACAGTACCTACAGAATAAGAATCTCAGGACAATAGATTACTTATGGGAGATGACCACATAAAGAATGGCTTTAATTTCAAGTATGAGGCCACACTGGGAGTTACAAAAGAAAACAAAGAGAAAGGAGAGACAGAATACAAAGTCGAATGCCAGAAAGCAGCTCCGTGAAAAAATATGCCATAGATGACATGAATATCAGATATCAGCCCTTTGGTATTCAGAGTCAAAATGCGAGGTGTATTAAATGTCACAAGTGGGGTCATGTCACACAGATCAGGAATGTCCCTTATTTGGTCTTTCTGGAATCAATGCAAATTTTGTTGTCACTGATGAATCAGGGCCATTGATGCACCCCTTGGAGCTAATAGCAGAGATGAGAAACAGTGGATATGCACTGAAATGGAAAGTACTGGGTAGAAACTTGATAAAAAATGACCCATAACAGGAGTATGTTGCAAGTAAAGGTGAAGAAGATCCAGAGGTTGAATTCTTTTTTTTTTTTTAACATTTTTTAAAATTTCTGTATGTGTATCAATGTACTGTCTGCATGCAAGTTTGTGCACCCGTGTCATGCAATGCCGCGAAGGTCAGAAGACGGCATCGGATTCCCCTGGAACTGGAGTTCTCCTGGAATTGGAGTTTCAGACGGTTCTCGGCCGCCATGTGGGTGCTGGGGATCGAACCCGGGTCCTCTGTAAGAGCGGTCGGCGCTCTAACCGCTAGGCCATCTCTCCAGCCCCAGAGGTTGAATTCTTAAAGTCACTAACAACCAGACAGAAACAAAAACTGCTCAGGAATTTGGATACACTTGAAAAGAAAAAAAAATGTAAAAGTAAAAGGATAAAAAGAAAAAGTTAATGGAGCCAGGAACTGAGGTTTGAGCTCAGAGGCTGCAGGCATTTGGTGCCTGAGCATGGGCAAAAGTTGAGCAGAGCAGTGTGTGGGCCCAGAGAATTCTGGGAGCCAGAAGCTGAGGTTTGAACTCAGAGGATACCAGCACACGGGTTAAAGGACCAACTCACCCCCCTCCCCCCAGCCAACTGAAACTCTGGAGAGAGTGGCCAGCACCCGAGGGAATACAGTGTTTGTATTCCACATGCTGAGAGCACAACGAAAGAATACGGGAAATGAGCAGAATAACTCCACACCAAACTCTACGGAGCCTGTGGAGGACTCCTACAATAGGATCTCCCTAGAGGTTACTCAGGACACAGATCGTAGAATAACAATCACAGATATATTCAAAGAAATCATAGAACAAAGGGGGAGAGAATGAAAATCAGAAAGAACCTAGAGGGAGACCAGGACAAAGCTTTTTGGAATGAATTAAAAGGAGAAAATCACAGATTCCAGAAAGAGCTGGAGGAAAAGAATGACAAACTCCAGAAGGAAGTGGAAACACTGCAAAGATCCTATGCTGAAATGAAAAAGGAAACCAAAGAGTGAAACAAGGAGCTATAAGAAAAGATTGAGAAGCTCCAAAAAGAAGTGGATATAGTAAAGAAAACCCAGGAAGAAATGAAAGAGGAAATCTAACAGTCACCCAATCAAAAGGAAAGAATGGCAAAAAGCCTTAGAAGCAGAATGGAAGAAGCAGAAAAAAGAATATCAGACCTAGAAGATAGCACAGAACAACTAAAAAGCTCAAGTAAAGACTATGAAAAGTTTAAAAACACACAAGAGTGGAACAACCAGGAAATGTGGGACACTATGAAAAGATCAAACCTCTGCATCATAGGGATAGAGGAAGGAGAAGAATCCCAAGAGAATAGTATTGATCAGATTGTCAACAGAATAATAGATGAAAATTTCCCCAAACTAAAAAAGACAAACCCATACAAATACAAGAAGCACATAGAAAACCAAATAGACTAGAACAGAAAAGAAACTCACCCACCATATCATAGTTAAAACGCTAGACATGCAAAACAAAGACAAAATTCTGAAAGCCACAAGAGAAAAACAACAAGTTACATATAAGGGGAAACCTATTGGAATTACAGCTGACTTTTCAGTGCAAACTATGAAAGCAAGAAGAACACGGAACAAAGCATTACCAGTGCTAAATGACTATAAATACTAACCCAGGTTACTATACCCAAGAAAAATGTAAATTCTAGTTGAAGGAAAGAGAAAAATATTCCATGACATAAACAAGATGAAAGGATACATATCCGGGAAACCAACCTTTCAGAGAATACTTGAGGCAATTCAAAGGACAGAGGAGAGGAGCAACTACCCCTAGTCACCTTGAAAGAGAAATTAATAAAAGCAGAAATGCAGAAGTAGAAACCTAGATGAAAAAATGTAAATGGATAATAAGGTGAAAGGAAGCAACACTCACCTCTCAATTATAACTTTAATATTAATGGACTAAACTCCCCAATCAAAAGGCATAGACTGGGAGAATGGATTAGAAAACAGAATCCACCAATATGCTGCCTACAAGAAACCCATCTCACCCTCAAGGATAGGCACCAACTTTAGGATGGGGAAGAAAAAACCAAAACATTTCAAGCAAATGGTACGAAAAAGAAAGCAGGAGTTGATATTTTAATATCACACAAAATAGACTTCAAAGTAAAAGAAATCAGAAGAGACAAAGACGGTCATTACATCCTTATCAAAGGGAAAATTAACCATGAAGACCTCACAATCATGAATATATATGCACCAAACTCCGGTGCACTGACCTTTATAAATACAACTCTACAGGACTTCAAGGAACAGATTAACCCCAGCACACTCATAGTAGGGGACTTCAATACCCCATGGAGTCCTTTGGACAGATCAACTGGACAAAGAATAAACAGAGAAACATCTGAACTGAACAAAACAATACAGGAAATGGACCTCACAGTCTTCCGAATATTCTATCCAAGCACCAGAGAGTATACTTTCTACTCAGCACCCCATGAAGCATTCTCCAAAATTGACCATATACTTAGACACAGAAAATACCTCAACAAATACAAAATAATTGAAACAATTTCATGCATTCTATCAGACCATAGTGCAATAAAGCTCAATATCCACACCAGGATAAGCCCTGCTACTTACACAAACACATGGTGACTAAACAACACACTCCTGAATAATGAATGGGTCGAGGAGGAAATAAAGAAAGAAATAAAAGCATTCCTGGAACTAAATGACAATGACAATACAGCATGACAAAACTTATGGGACGCTTTAAAAGCAGTCCTAAGAGGGAAGTTCATAGTGCTGGGTACCTACATTAAAAAAAAAAAGCCCCCCCCAAACAAAAACAGAAAGAGCACAGATAAATGAGCTAACACTGCAGCTAAAAACACTTGAAAAAAAACACAAATAAATCTTAAATGCAACAGACATGAAGAAATAACAAAAATCAGCAGAATGAAATAGAAAAAAAGAAAACAATTAAAAAAAAAATCAATGAATCCAAAACTTGGTTCTTTGAAAGAATAAACAAGAAAGACAGGCCTCTAGCCCAGTTAACCAAAAGAAAGAAAAAAAGCAACTCCAAATCAATAAAATTCATGATGAAAGGGGAAATATCACAACAGACAATGAAAAGATCCAGACAATCATATGGGAATACTTCAAAAACCTATACTCTACTAAATTTGAAAACCTAAGAGAAATGGATGAATATCTGCAATCTGGGGAATTGCCAAAGCAAAACCAAGAAGAGATTGACATCTTAAACAGACCCATAATATATGAAAAAATTGAAAATGTAATAAGGGACCTCCCAACTAAAAAAAGTCCAGGTCCAGATGGTTTCACAGCAGAATTCTATAAAACATTTAAAGAGGACTTACAACCATTATTACTCAAACTGTTCAGAAGGACACAAGCATAGGGAAATCTCCCAATTTCCTTTTATGAAGCCATATTAATATTAAATATTAAAACCAGTCAAGGATGCAATCAAAAAAGAGAACTACAGATCCATCTCATTAATGAACTCAGGTGCAAAAATTCTCAACAAAATACCTGCAAACTGTATAAAGTCCCACATTAAAAAGATCACTCACCATGCTCAAGTTGGATTCATACCAGAGATACAGGTATGGCTCAACATACGAAAATCAGTAAATATAATAAAACACGTAAATGGACTGAAGGATGAAGACCACATGATCATCTCAATTGATGCAGAAAAAGCCTTTGACAAAATCCAGCATCCCTTCAGGATTAAAGTACTAGAGGGAATTGGACTGGAAGGATCATTCCTCAACATAATCAAAGCCATATATAAGAAACCCAGAGCCAGCATCATCCTAAATGGAGAAAAGTTAGGATTCCACATAAAGGTAGGAACCCAGCAAGGCTGTCCCTTATCTCCACTCCTCTTTAATATACTGCTTAAAACACTGGCTAGGGCAATAAGACAGGAAAAGGCAATTAAAGGAATACTAATTGGAAAAGAGGAAGTAAAACTATCCCTTTGTGGATGATATGATAGTTTACCTTAAGGATGCTAAAAACTCCACCAGAAAACTCCTAGAAACTTATTTTCAGTAAAGTGGTGGGATACAAATTAGTAACCTTCCTCTACACCAACAACAAGCAACTGAAGAAGGAATACAAGGAAACCTTCCCAATCACAATAGCCTCAAAAACAACAAAATACCTAGGAACAAACCTAACCAAAAATACCAAAGATCTCTACAACAAAAATTATAAACTTCTGAAGAAGGAGATTGAAGAAGACATCAGAAGATGGAAAGACCTCCCATGCCCATGGATTGGAAAAATTAATATAGTAAAAATATCCATTCTAAAAATATCCAAATTAATATACCGATTAAACACAATTCCAGTTACAGTCATTCTTCACAGGCTTGGAAAAAATTCTTAAGTTAATATGGGACAACAAAAGACCCCGAATAGCTAAAGGAACCCTGAGTGAAAAGAGCAATGCAGGGGGCATTTCTATACCAGACATCAAACTATACTACAGGGCTATAGTCATATAAACAGCCTGGTACTGGTACAAAAACAGACCTGTAGACCAATGGAACAAAACTGAAGAATCAAGCTTGAGCACATAAAATTTCAGTCACCTCATATTTGACAAGGGGGTCAAAAAGACTCAATGGAGGAAAGACAGCATCTTCAGCAAATGGTGTTGGCAAAACTGGATCACCACTTGTAGAAAAAATAAAATTAAACCCCTACCTCTCACCCTGTACAACAATCAGCTCCAAATGGATCAGAGACCTCAATGTGAAACCCAAAGATCTAGGTGATAGAAGAAAAAGTTGGCAGCAACTTACAAGATATAGATGCAGGAAAAGACTTTCTTAATCAGACAGCAGTTGCACAGGAAATAAGGTTGACAATTGACAAGTGGGGCCATATTAAACTCAAGAATTTCTGTACAGCAGAAGAAACAATCAGGGAAGTGAAGAGAAAACGCACAGAGTAGGAGGAAATCTTCATTGCTGATGCTTCTGACAGAGCATTAACTTCCACAGTATATAAACTACTCAAGAAACAAAGAAGAAAATAAATGACTCACTCAAAATATGGAGTAAAGAGCTGAGCAGAGACTTCACAAGCTAGGAAATCAAGATGTGAGAAACATCTTAAAAAGTGTTCAACACCTCTAATAATTAAGGAAATGCAAATTATAACCACTTTAAGATATCATCTCACCCCCATAAGGCTGGCAAGGATCAAGAAAACAAATGATACTAAATGCTGGAGAGGGTGTGAGGAAAGGGGAACACTCATACATTGCTGGTGGGAATGCAAACTTGTACAACCACTATGGAAAGCAGTATGGAGAACGCTTAAAAGACTCAAAATGAGCCTCCCACCCGACCAAGCCATACCACTTCTGGGAATATATCCATCAGACTCTTCCTACCTCAGAGATACATGTACAGCCATGTTTATTGCAGCTCTCTTCACAATGGTGAAGAGCTGGAGCCAACCCAACTGCCCCTCAACCAATGAATGGATAGAGAAAATGTGCTACATCTACACAATGGATTTCTATGCAGAGGTAAAGAAAGATGACATGAAATTTGCAGGTAAGTGGATGGAACTAGAAGATTTTATGCTAAGTGATGTAACATAATCACAGAAAAACAAAAGATGAATGGTATCCCTCATATGTGGATTCTTGTACCAGGTACCTAATTGTAAGACAAACTGAGCAATGTTAATGTGATAGTCCTCATGATCTAAAGATAACTGTGCATTGTGAATCCCTAAACAGTTCTAGAGCTGACCTAACATTTATTTTCAGACCTTGAGTTTTTGGTATATGATGAAGGGTATGTGTGGATCTTTTAGAGTAATATGGGATTAAAATGGAAAGATGTGAATCAAGAAATATGATATGGAAATAACATACAGTTTGTTTCCAAAGGATACAATTTTAGTATAGGTGCAATGTAACAGGCTGGTGCAACTTAGCTTTTCTGGGTGCTTAATGACCATATCAATTTGGCACAGGAACCTAAGGGATAACTTTGTTCCTTGCCCTCAGAGGACAACCAAGTCTTAGGGATTATGCATGGGGGCATCTCTTGAAATGTCCTACAAATGTGGGTCACCAGTCTTCCTGTTCAGAGAGGCCTTAGAGAGCCACCAATGGGACTTCAGCCAGTGTCCAGTCTACAAAGAGGAAAGTCTGCTCATGCTTCAGAAAAGGAAGCCTGGTCTAGCAAGACCTGCTTTTGTCCTCGAGTGGATGGAACTGATAAATGAAAAAATGAAGGGATTAAGGGTCTCCTACTCCTCTCCCCCCCAGAAAACCCTGAGAGACCCCTGAGGACCAGATCCTCAATTGACCTTGAGAAAACAAACAACAGATCCTCAACTGACCTTGAGAAAACAAAAACCTTGGTTAATCTGGGCTAACTATGTGGCCTTAAGCATCCAAAAGGAAAGTACAACCAGAAATAATCAGAAAGACCAGAGAAACTGTCCTTCAGGCCTAAAACTTGAGGTCTTAGTAAAAAAGACAAAAAGAAAATAGAGAGAGTACTGTGGTTTGGCCTGTTTTCAATTCTTACTGGCAAGTGCATCTACCCAGCTTCCACCACTTTTGGCACTTCTCAAAGACATAAGACACAGCTTTTTAACCTTCCAATATGGACTTAAGACTCATGTCTCTCCAAGAATCCTCCAAACCTTCAATGCCAGATGGGGACTACTGAGATACCCAGCTTGTGGACTAAACAGCTAAGGGGATTTCAGCCTTGTCAGAATATAGACTGTCATTGTTGGACTACCTGGGCTGTATCATGGAGGCCAGTACAGGGATATCAAGATAGGACACGTGCTTACTGGACTTCATTTGGGGTATCATGAGAGGGAAAGACCCCAATGTGTAGCAAAAGTGTAGGAATGATAGGTGTTCAGGACTGCCAAGGAAGAACCTTGGAGCACCTCCTTAAGGAAAACATGACATCTTTTAGGGAAAAAGTCCTCTGATTAAGTGATATGTGTATGTATGTATGTATATATTTATGTATATATAACTATGTATATACATATATATATATATATGTATATATACTGTAGCAATACAAGTTGGAGAGAAAACGAAAAGAATTGAAAGGAAAAAAAACTGGAAAGACAGAAAAAGATGCAGGACATGTAGGGCAGAGTGCAGGGACTTGGGTTGGGTGGGAGACATGGAAGGGAAAGCGAGTCTGGATTCGATTAAGAAATGATGTATTACTTATGGAAAAAGGTTTTTTATTTTATTTTTTAATTTTTTATGTGTATGAATGTACTCTCTGCTTGTAGGTCTGTGCACCATGTCATGCAATGCCACAGACTTCAGAAGAGGGCATGGGATTCCCCTGGAACTGGAGTCAAAGACGGTTCTCAGCTGCCATGTGGGTGCTGGGGATGGAATCCGGGTCCTCTGCAAGAGCAGTCGGTGCTCTTAACCACTAGGCCATCTCTCCAGCCTGGAAAAAGTTTAATAACAATAAAACAAAAAAGTTACAAAAGAGCAGAAGTAAACACAAAATACATCAAAACAAATCCTCCTCCTCTTCTTCCTCTTCCTCCTCTTCTTCCTCTTCCTCCTCTGAGACTTCAGAAAGTGACAGTGAGAATTACACTAAAGAAAAGAGAAAAGAAGGAGGAGGAGGAGGAGGAGGAGGAGGAGGGGGAGGAGGAGGAGGAACAGGAGAAGGAAGAGGAAGAAGAAGAAGGAGGAGGAGGAGGAGGAGGAGGAGAAGAAGAAGAAGAAGAAGAAGAAGAAGAAGAAGAAGAAAAAGAAAAGAAAGGAGGAGGAAGAGGAGGAGGAGGAGGAGGAGGAGGAGGAGGAGGAGGAAGAGAAAGGAGGAAGCAGCTGCAGCAGGAGCAACAAAATGTTCAGGAATTTACACCAGCGACTCTGCAGAAGACACGTCTAAAAAGTGAAGACTTCATGAAGAAATTTCCAGCAGTCATAGTAACAAAGAAAAAGCCCAGGAAAAATTGAGATTTCTGGGGAGTACTCTGGGGAGAACAGTAAATGGGGCCATTCTGGCTCTGACCGAAGGTCCAAAAGCCACCATCACAGCTCAGAGAAGAAAGAATCTGACAGAAGCAGGAATCTGAAGCCACTGCAAGGCAGAGAGCAGCAGGAGTAGCAGAAGCTGAAGTGTTGGGTGTCACAAGCAAAGAGAGAAAAGGAACTGGCCACACCAGAGTCCCAGTGAAGAGGAATAGAAGACATGACAGCAGAAGCCATGGCAGTGAGGTATGCAGGAGGGAGGGAGGGAGGAAGGGAGGGAGGGAGAGAGAGAGAGAGAGAGAGAGAGAGAGAGAGAGAAACAGTGAGCACTCTGAAAAAAGCACTCCAGAGGGGGCACCGGGAAAGAAAACACAGAGTAAGGATTAAAAAGAGCCTTGGTGAATTAAACATCTCCATTTTTTTTTTTTTACTGAATATGTTTAGCAAGGGCTAACTTACATATTATTGGCTCTCTGACAAAAAATACCTCTTTATTTTCCATCTCTGTGTACTGTCACTTCAAGTACAAAACTGCAAATACCACAAGATTAAAGTTGGCAAATATTTTGTGCATAATCTATTTTGAGGATGTAGAAAATTTTTTGCATTGGTAATGGTTTCTTTTGCCCTGTACTAGATTAACACAAAACAACAACAATACATACACACACACACACACACACACACACACACACACACACACACACACACAAGAAATTAAGAAATATGATTCCAGGGGGAGTTTAAAATGAGACGAACTCTACTCTTTAGCCCAGTTAGAGTGATACATGTCATCAGAGAGTGACAAAGAGTATGATGATAAAGAGGACTGGAAATATAAATTGATAACTTGAGTCCATGTAAGGAGTGGCCCTTACCAATTCTAAACTCTTACCACTGAGTCGTTGTTTATATTACGTTTAAAAACTTAAAAAATTAACCCTTTAATTTCTGAGTTGATAGTCTCTATAAACCATTTTCTTCAAAGAGCCTTAGGAACCAAATGCTCATCCTCCTCCTAATTTTTGTATTGTCTGTTAGCAATCATTGAGAAAAGGCGATACATTGTTCCAATGAATGGCTATTGTTGTGGCCCTGCTTTCCTGTCTTGATCTAGAAATTACAGCTATAGCAATGTATTTTGAAACGCACCTTGTGAATGTCTCTTGATTTTGTCAAAAAGTAAAGTACTTTGGGTACGGTTCTGATGAGGGGGAAAGTTTTTATGACTTGGCTTGAAAATCTTTCTGGATACCTGACCAAGGTCTTCTGATTTATTAAGCACCTAATTCCCTGGATTAATACTCTTCTGACTTCCTAGGGGTATCATTAGTTATTTCCAGAAACTTCATGTATTTTATTTTAAAGAAAAAGAAAAACCATTGAAGAATTTTGAGTAATCGAAAGACATAGTTAGGTTTGTGTTTTAGGAATAACATGCTGATAGAATGGAGTATGGAGTGAATGTAAAGAAAATGGGACCTGACATTATTTAGGAGGATATCATTAAGTATGCTGACATAGGGGACAGTATAGACACACGGTTTTGCCTTGAAGAAATGCCAGATTCTTGTGCTTGAAACATGGATCTACGTACCTAGAGGGGTCTCATATTTGGTGTTTAATATTTCCTTAGCATTGTGAAATTCTTAATATTTTTTATATTTGATCTTGCATTTTAAAAAATATTTTATATATTATTTTATGTATATGAGTATATTGCTTGCATGTAGATGGGTACATTTGTGTTCTGTGATACTCATAGAGGTCAGAAGAGGGGTTGGATCCCCTGGAAATGGAGTTATGGATGGTTGTTTGTCACCATGTTGGTGTTTGAAATTGAGCCTAGGTTTTCTTCAAGAGCAGCAGGTGCTTTTAACCAGTGACCCATCTCTCCAGCCCCCAGAGCTTGTGTTATGTAAGTGAAATCTTATGAAGCAATGGAGCATATCTTGAGAACTTTGACCTTAGATTCATTCATACTTCGTGTCCTGGCATCCCTCTGAGGGTTTCTTGTCCTTATGTTCTTCCTGACTCCTGGTGCCCCAGACCTCCTGATACCTCATTACTCAGTTATTGGACATGTCCTGGTATGGACAAGGCTAGACATGGGGATTGCCTATCTAACATGAGTTGGTTACATTTACTTAAGTGAAAACAAGACTGACTTTTCTTCTAGTCAAGTCAGTCCAGTAAATAGTGGGAGGAGAATCCAGTAGTGAGTGTGTTAGTTATGCACCAATTCACAGGGCAGGATTGCTGGGCAACCCTGGTGACTTGCATTCTGTCTGGTGACAGCCAGAGTGAATCACTGTGTCTAAGTGATTAAGTCATTAAATAACAAAATATCCATAAAAGGTCAATGAAAATATTTCTGAACAAAGAAAAAGTTTTTTTTTCTTTCCTTTTTTATTGAATCTTTAAGTGATTTTGATTTGTATTTCCTTAATTATTAAGGATGCTAAACACTTCTTTAAAATTTTTTCTTCTTTTATGTGTATGAGTGTTACACTTGCATATGCAAGTGCACCCATGCTGTGTAATGCTCACAGAAAGCAGAAGTTGGTTTCAGAACCTCTAGAACTGGAGTTATGGGTGGTTGTTAGCTTCCATGTAGGTACTGGGATTCAAACCCAGGTCTTCTGTGAGAAGAGCCATTGCTCTTAACTGCTGACCCCCTTTCCCAGGCCAATCCTAAACACCTTTTAAGGTGTTTCTTAGTCAATTAAATATTTTATTATTTTTATTTTATGTTTCTGAATGTATTGTCAGCATGGTACATAAGTATTCCCATGTCATGCAATGCCTGGGGAGGTCAGAAGACAGTGTTGGATTCCCCTGGAACTGTAGTTACAGATGCTTGTTAGTCACCATGTGGTAGCTGGGAATTGAACCTGGGTCCTCTAGAAGATCAGCCAGTGCTATTAACTGCTGAACCATCTCCTCAGCCTCTTAGCCATTTTTATTTCTTCTTTTGAGAGGTCTCTGGGGAGATTCATAGTCCATTTTTAAATTGGGCCATTTATTTTCTTGCTTCTTTGTTTATGGAGTTCTTTGTATGTTCTGGATATTAATCTTCTGTGGAATGAAATCTGGTGGAGATTTTCTTTCACTCTGTAGGCCTCCTCTTCACTTGTTTCCTTTGCTGCACAGAGCTTTTTAGTTTAACAAGGCCTCATTTGTTGGTTATTGACATTAATTGTTGAGTGATTAATGACAGACTTAGAAAATCCGTTCCTATATCTTGTATGGTACTGTCTGTTTTCTAACAATTTCAGAGCTTCATGACATTGAGGTCTTTGATCCATTTTGTGCAGCATGCTGATTCACTTCAGTTGTCAACCTGACACATCTAGTTAGAGGGAACCTCAACTGAGGAATTTTCTTTATTGTATTGGCTGCATTTTTTTTTTTTTTTGGTCTTTTTGAGACAAGGTCTCCCTGTAGAACTCACTCTGTAGACCAGGATAGCCTTGAACTCACAGAGATCTGCCTGCCTCTGGCTCCTGAGTGCAAGGCTTAAAGGTATGCACCACCTACTACCAGCATTTTCTTGATTATTGAGTGATGTGGGAGGACCCAGCCCCAAGTGGGTGGTGCCTCCCCTAGGGAGATTGTCCTGTTATGTGTAATAAATCAAGCTGAGCACAGGCCATGAGAACAGCCAATTACCAGTACTCCTCCATGGTCTGTGCTCCAGGGTCCTGCCCTGAGTTCCTACCTTGGCTTTCCTTGATGATAAACTCTGTTGTAAGCGAAATAAATCCTTTCTTCCCCAAGTTATTTTTTGTCAATGTTTTTATCACAGCCATAGTGGGCAACTAGTATATGCAGGTTGATAAGAATGGGTCTAATTTCATTAATCTACATGTGGTGATCCAATTTTGCCAACACCATTTGTTGAAGATACTGTCTTTCCTCCAACGTGTGTTCTTGGAACCTTTTTCAATTATCTGATGGCTTTGTGCACATTCATGTGTGGATTTATTTTGTTTCATTGATCTATCTACGAGCCTGTTTTTGTGTCAATATCATGTTGTTTATGAGTATGATTTTGTAATATAGACTGATGTCTGGTATAGTAATCCTCCTGGAATCATCCAGGATGGTTTTGATGTGGTTTTTTTTTTTTTTTTTTTTTGGTGTGTGTGAATTTTAGGATGGATTTTTCCATTTCTGTGAAGAATGTCACAAGGATTTTTATTGGAATTATATTGGATCTGTAAATTGCTTTTGTTAGGATGACCATCTTCATTATATGGATTCTACCAATCTATGAGTAAAGAAGGTCTTTCTATACCATTATGTTTTCCAAAATATCTTTCTTCAAAGATTTAAAGTTTTTTTATTAATACTTTTATTGATGAGTTGTGTATTTCATTCATTATCTTTCAGTCTAATTTAGACACATTCCCCTCTCCCTGCTCCCCTCCCACCCTTGTTCATGCCTTCTGCCATGTGCGTCTTGCCTCTTTCTCTCACTCTTTTCTAAGTTTTTCCCTGCAGAGGCTTGTTGTTTGGGGCACAGTTTAACTGAATCAAAGATTTAAAGTTTTCATTGAATTGGTTTTTATAGCTTACTTTTCCTGTTGCCGTGATAAAAACATTGGCCAACTGGAAAGAAATGGTCCCCAAAGTTTTACTACAGAGCTTATGTGCTGAGCTTTTACATGACAAGGGAGATGTAGTGCAATAGTGAAAGCCTGGTACATGTAAATGCAGAAAAAAGTCCCAATTCGATTTATGGATGGCCCACTGCCTGGTGGAGGTTAGTCCACACAGCTGATACTGCAGCCTTGGTACCCCCTATTGCCAGGAGACTTTATATAGGCCACATTAGAAACCTATTGCCATCCCTTTGTCAAAGAGCTATAATGCCCTGACCAAGATACCATCCAAGCACATGTATTTGTGCCTGTAATGTAACTTGTTATAATGGTTAATATTTGTTACTACTTGTGTTTTATTACTAGAATTAAAAGGAGACTTCTAAATGAGTCAACAGTCCATTGCAAGCAGAACTTGGACAGACCCAACAGTTTGATGTGTCACCTCAGAGAAAAAGTGGATCTTCCTATCTCTCCTCTCTCTCACCCTATACTCTAAAGCCCAGGGACTTTTGCAGAAGTGGTTAGCATTTCAGATTGTAAGGGCCAAGGAAGGGGGGTTAATTGTGTGATCACAGCAAAAACAGACTGGACTTTTATTTCATCAGCATGTTTCTGTTAGCAAACCTCTTCAAATGGACTTGGGGACCCTGGGTTGTACAAGAACTAGACTCAGATGTTTGCTAATTGGGTTTACATGGATACTCCTTATGGCTTTACTCCTTATGTTTATTGCCTTTGTGTACTAACTGATCAAAAAAAATTAAGAAAGCAAAAAAATAATTGGACAGAAAGAAGAGTTTATTTAGCTTACAGTTCCAGAGGGTTAGAGTCTATCATTGTGGAAAGGAACGGTAGGAGAGGGACCAAGAACAGCAGAACGTGATCACTTCTTCAAGCAGGTATAGGAAGCAGAGTTTTTGAGTGTATAATTCTTTTTTTTTTTTTTTTAATTTTTATTGATGGTTTGTGCATTTTATACATCATTTTCCAATTCAGATCAGGCATATTTCCCTTTCCCTTCCCCCCCACCCCCACCCCATCCCAGATCATGTATTCTGCCATAACTGTCCTGCATCTTTCAGGTTTTTTTTTTTGTTTTCATTTTGTTTTAGCTATAAGTGATAATCCATGATATAAGCATCCTTCGCGCAAAACCAATCTACAGACTGTTTGCCCAAACCCCCACAGCCCACCATCCAGTGGGGGGTGAAATGTTGTTTGTTCAATCAAGTTGATCAAATGATGTCCAGACTACATCGCTGTAGTTTCAACGGTCACCGCCCAAATCGCAGCCTTTACATTCTAACACACGCCCCCCCTCTTCGCAGGTTGTTCCCTAGGCTAGAAAAGGGGCACAAGGTGGATGAGAAGTAAAACTGTCCTGTCTCTCTGGAGCTGTTGACTTGGAGTTTGGTCAATTCTGGGCTGTTTCCTTTCATTGGTTGACAGTTTGTTCAGGAGTAACCTATCGATCCTACTAAAGAAGCACAATGCAATTAGAGATATAGGGATTTAAACAGTAATAGTATGGTAGGAATGGACTTTGGGGGCAATAGGGACACATATGTTTGGATGCTATGTTTATTCAGAAAGATTACATTTGAAAAATTTTATTTTTTAACACCCCCTGATAGAATTAGTACAGGGTCCATTATTGTGGCTTATAATATCTTCTGACCTGTAGAGGATGTAGGCTTGTGGCATTGGCTGTGGGTTGTTCCTCCAAGGAGGGAGCCAACAGCCAATTAGATTGGATATACAGGCACATGGCTGCCGCTGCTGCACATTATTTCCAGGCAGGTGAAGTATAGCTGGTGCTGATGGGTGGAGTCTTGTTTGACTCAGGAGACACGAAGTTTGCTTTAATGGTTGAGTGGCCTTTGGTAACACTCTCTGGCTCGGATTCCAAGGCCATCTGTACCCTTGCATGTTCGGTCTCAATAGCATCCCTCCATGTTAACGTCAGGTCTGTCTCGCAGCAGGGTCTTTATCGCCTCTCTCCCTGCAGTATCCCAACTTAGGGGCAAGGAGCCTTACCTTTTGTGGGCTCTTGGATCCCCCGGCCAACATCCCCCTGTTAGAAACAATCCATGCTGATGTCAGAGGCTCCTGTCATGTAATATACTTTGCACTAGGGCAAGCCCAAGGACTTTAGTATTATATTGGTTCTGAACAGAGTTTTAATCCTTTTCACAGTTCTTATGTCTATGTAGTCATTAAAGAAGGCATTTTTACCGGGTTTTTTAAATAAGAGATTAACTCTATAATATTATGCTCCAATTACAGTTGAAAATACATCATCGTCGTCATATTTATCCTTGTCTATTGGGGGGGGGAGGCAAGAAAGTCATATCAAAACCTTTGTTTGCACTTAGAAGGTATAATTCATTAGGACTCATTATAGTTAGTTGTTGTTTACATGTAGGATCCACAGAAGGGTGTCGATGTTTATGGCAATCTGAGACTTTTCTTCCTTTCAGTGTTTTCAAAAAAAAAGACGGGTCAACCTTTCAGTTGCCACTTTTTGGTACATCCACTCAATGCAGAGCTGTATCTTTTTCTTTTCTCAGCCGTTAAGTTGGTTACATTTATTTGGGTCTGGTTGGAATATACAAATCTTTTCCCATAAGTTAGTTTTAAGATTTGAAATTGCAAGGTTTATTGACTAGGAAGGTTTTCATGTCTGTCTGTACCACCCCCCCCTCTTTTTTTTAAACAACCCATGAGTCTCCAGAAGACAGGTGTATTATACATATAAACGATAGGGGGGAATCAAGGGCCCGCGCAGATTTCATCACATTCACCCATGTTGTTTTGGGTCACTCTACTAGGAATTAAACTGGGGAAGCAGCCCCTTAATAAACTTTTTTTTTGCTGTAAATCATCTTAAAAAGAGAAAGTGCTACAAGGTGATACTGTACAACAAGAAATTATAGAGAACATTTTGTATGTGCCAATCCCAAAGTTTATTGCTCTAGAGATTTTTGTGTAAAACAAATGTGGACTACAGCAATTGATCTCAATTTAACTCAGATGCATTACCGTTTTTATCAGAGCTGTAAACCAATGTTGGGTTATATAACGCATATTTAACTTTGCATAAAGTCCTAAGACACCATGTTCCTGTTAGACAGTGTCAAGGTGAAACTGAGTACTTGCAACTCACATCAATTAAATAGCCTGATTGAATATACATCCGTTTCCCTCTCCCACCCATCCCCCCCCCGCTTCCCAAGTCACCATTTCGAGTCCTTTTCCGGAATTGCAGTCTTTCTGTTGTGTTTCTTTTACGATGCATCCATCGCCACTAGAAATATTTATATCTGGATTTTTAGTACTAGCATCCACATATGAGGGGACACCATGTGGCGTGTTGTTGTTTTTTCTGGGACTGTGTTACTTCACTTAACATAAATGTCTTCTACTTCCATCCACTTACCTGCAAGTCAGGATGTTGTCCCTCTTACTGCTGCATAGAACTCCATTGTATACTGTAACCACATTTTTTCTATCCACTCGTCAGTTGAGGGGCACCTGGCTGGTTCCAGCTTTTGGCGATGTTGAAGAGAGCGGCAATAAACAGAGCTGTGCATGTATCTTTGCAGTAAGTGGTGTCCTTGTGGTATATACCCAGGAGTGGTAATGACTGGTAAAATGAAAGGCTCGTTTTGAGTCTTTTTAAGGGTTCTCCCACACTGTTTTCCATAGTGGCTGATACTATTTTACATTCCCACCAGCAATGGATGGGAGTGTTCCCCTTTCCCAACGACCTCTTCGAGAGAAGAAGGGAGCAGCTTTTGGTAACATTTGTTTTCTTGATCCTTGCCATTCTTATTGGAGTAAGGTGATGTCTCAAATTTGTTTTTAATTTGCATTTCCTTAATTATCAAGAGATGTTGAACATTTCTTAAGATGTTTCTCAGCCATCTCGAATTCCTCCTCTGTGAAGTCTCTAGTCAAATCTTTGCTCCATCTTTTGAGTGTTCGTTTGTTTTTCTTTCTTCTTCTTTGTTTTTGAGTACTTGTATACTCTGAAATTAATGCTTTGTCAGATGTAATCTGTGGTGAAGGTTTCCTAACACTCTGTGAGTTTTCTCCTCACTTCCTTTATTGCTTCCTTTGATGTAAAGAAGCTTTTTGAGTTTAAATGAGGTCCAACCCATTTGTCAATTGCCGATCTTATTTCTTGTGCAGCTGCGTGTCGATTTAGAAGCCTTTTCCTACACCTGTCTTGTAGTCTGCTGCCCAAGCGTCTCTTCTCATCTATCACCTCCAGAGTGTTTGGTTTCACATTGAGGTCTTTTGTCCATCTGGAGTTGACCTTTTGTACAAAGTGAGAGGGAGGGGTTTAATTTCATTCTTCTACCAGTGGTGACCCAGTTTTTGTGCCACACCACGTGCTGGAAGAGGCTGTCTTTCCTCCTTTGTGGTTTCTTGGCCCCCTTGTTCAAATATGAGGTGGCCTGAAATTGTATGATCTCAGGTTTGGAGCTTCAGTTTTATTCCATTGGTCAACGGTTGTTTTTGTGCCAGTACCAGCGTGTCTCTATGACGTAGCCCTGTAATATAGCTTAATCTCCCGGTTAGCGATCCCCCCTGGTATTGGCTCGTTTCACTCAGGATTCTATTGCTATTCGGGGTCTTTTGTTTTTTCATGAAATTGAGGATTTTTTTTTCCAAGCCTGCGAAGACTCTTGGGGATTTTGATTGGACTTGCATTAAATCTGCCACTATTTGGGGTAAGATTGACATTTTTATTATATTTATTTCCCAATCCAAGAGCATGCGAGGTTTTGTTCATCTCCTGATGTCTTCCTCAATTTTCCTTTTTCAGGGGTTTAACCTTTTTGTTGTAGCAATCCGTGGTGTCTTTGGTTAGGTTTGTTTCCTAGATATTTCTTGTTTTGATGCTCTTGTGCGTGGGACGGTCTCCCCGCCTTGTACTTTCCTTCTTCAGTTGCTTTGTTTTTGTGGTATTGTGTCAACACGGCTCCTGCTTTTCTAGGTTTCTGTTGTATCCTGCCACTTGCCCCACGCTCTTAATCATTCTCGGCGTTTTTTGGGGGACTTCTTTCGCCTCCCTTAGGTAGCCAAATCATATCATCCGCAAACTGGGATAGCTTGCTTTCCTCTTTTCCAATTATAACGCCTTTAATTTCCTTTTCTTGCCTTCTTGCCCTTGCACGGGGTTTCCCGCACTATATTGAAGAGGAGTGTGCAGGGGCAGCCTTGCCGAGTTTTCCCTACCTTCAGGGGAATGCTTCTGTCTTTTACCCATTTAGATGATATTGGCTTGTGGGTTTCCTGTATATGGCTTTGATTACATTGAGGAATGAGCCCTCTAGGCCAATTTCCCTCCAGGACTTAAACATGAAAGGATGCTGGATTTTGGTCAAAGGCTTTCTCGCATGCAATTGAAGGATGATGGTGTGGTTTTGGTCCTTCAATCCATTGATAGGTTTGATGATGTTTATTGTTTTATGTATTTTGAACCATCCTGCATCTCTGGTATAATCCACTTGGTCATGGTGGATATTTTTCTTGATGATGAGGATCTGTATGCGATTTGCCATTATACTGTTTAGAATTTTGGCATCTGGGTTCCTTAGGGAGATGGGTCCTATAGTTCTCCGTTTTGGTTGATCTTTTCCCTGGTTTTGGTAATACTGTAAGTGCGGGGCTTCATAGAGGGATTCTGGGAGAAGTCCCTCCGTTTGTATCCTCTAAACAATGTAAGTAGTAATGGTTGTGGTATTCCTTTGTCGAAATATATTATAGAAGTCTGCCGTGAAACCATCCGGGCATGGGCATTTTTTGGTTGGAAGGCTACTTATTACTCTCTTCGATTTCTTTCCTGTAATAATTGGTCTGTTTAGCTTCAATCGCTTCTTGGTTGAGCCTTTGTGATTCCCAGGATTTCAGATATTCATCCATTTCTTCTAGGTTGTCAAACTTAGTCGAGTATACGTTTTTTGAAGTAAGTCCCATAGGATTGTCTGGATTTTTTCATCATCTGTACTGTTGTGATTTTCCGCCTTTCATCATAGATTGTTTTGATTTGGAGTGGTTCCTTCTTCCTTTTGGTTAAGTGGGCTAGAGGTCCTGTCTATCTTGTGTATTCTCTCAAAGAACCAGCTTTTGGATTCCATTGATTTTTGTAGGGTTTTTTCTTGGGATTCTATTCAGTGATATCTGCCTGATTTTGTGTGTATTGTCTTGTTCCCCCCACCCCCCCCCCCCCCCCCCTGCCGCGCACTAGGGTTCATTTGTTGTTGTTTTCTCAAGTATTTTAGCTGCGTGTTAGGTCATTCACTTGTGTCTTTCTGTTGTTTTGTTGTTAATGTAGGCTTAGAGCTTAAACTTCCCTCTTAGGACGGCGTTTAAAGTATCCCATAGGATGGGCTGTTTGTTTTTATCATTGGGTCAGGCAGTTTCCAGGAATGTTTGGATTTCTTTCGTTATTTCTTCTGTGAACCCACTCATTATTCAGGAGAGTGTTGGTTTAGTCTCCATGTGTTCCATGTAGAGTAGGGGTTTTTTATTCTGTGTTGATATTGGTTTTATAATTGATTTGGTTTGATAGAATGCATGAATTATTTCAATATTTTTTGTATTTGTTGAGTTTTTTCCCTGTGTCCAGTATATGTCTATTTTGGGAGATGTTCCATGAGGTGCTGAGGAGAAAGTGTAATTACTCTGGTGTTTGGGTGAAATATTCAGATAGATGTCTGTGAGGTCCAGTTGGGGTATTTGTGTCATTTAGTTTCAGATGTTCCTCTGTTTATCCTTTGTCCTGTGACCTGTCTAGGGGACTTAATGGGGTATTGGATTCCCCTAGTAATTAGTTTGCTGGGGTTAATGCTGTGCCTTGAGATCCTGGAAGAATTTATAAAGTTTGGTGGCACCGGTGTTTGGTGCATAATAGTATATTTATAATGGGTTGAAATCTTCATGCGTCGAATGGTGTTCCTTAAATAAACGGTGTATTGGCCCTCTTTGTCTCTTTTTGAAGTCTATTTTGCGTGGAATCGATTTGGGTGTGAGATTAGAATAGCCACACCGCTGTCTTTTTGGTACCATTTTTGCTTGGAATATTTCTCCATGCCTTCACCTTAAGTTGGTGCTATCCTTGAAATTGAGATGGGGTTCTTGTAAGAAGACAGCATATAGATGGGTTTTTTTTTTCCTAATCCATCTCCCAGTCCATGTCTTTTAATTAGGGAGTTAAGGCCATTAATGTTTAGGTTTAGAATTGAAAGAATGGATGTGTTTCTTCTTTTCACTTTATTATCAATTTTGATTTCTAGCCTCTGATTTTTGCTCCTATGGTTATTTTTTTATTAGGTTCTTTTCCTAGGTATTTGAGGATTGTTGCTCCTCTCTTCTACCCATTGGAATTGCTTCAGTATTGTTAATGAAGAGTTGGTTTCCAACATGTATGCGCTCAGCTTTTATGTCATGGAAGATGTTTCTCTCTCCTTCAGTATAGTCGCATTTTTGCTGGTAAAGTATTCTGGGGTTGGCATCCTTAGTCCCTTAATACTGGGGAATGCTTTGCTCCAGTGTTCTTCGTGCTTTCATGGTTTAGGCGAGAAGTCAGTTGTATTCTGATGGGGGTTTTTCGCCTTTGTCGGGGACTGGGTTTTCGTTTGTAGCCCTCAGAATTTTGTCGTTATTTTGGGCATCTAGCATCTTGTTAACAAATATGGCGGGGTTGTTTCGTTTCTGATCTTGTCTTTTGGGGTCCTATGTGCTTCTTGTAGGTGTATGGGTTTGTCTTTTTTAGGTTGGGGAAGTTTTCATCTATTATTCTGTTGAGATCATGATCAATACTATTCTCTTGAGATGCTTATCCTTCCTCTAGTCCTATGATACGGACGAGTTGGACCTGGGCAATAGTGGTTCCCCATATTTCCTGGTTGTTACACTGTTGTGTATTTTTTAAATTTTGCATAGTCTTTATATTTGAGCTTTTTTTAATTGCTCGGGTGTTATCTTCCAGTCTTATTATGCTTTGATTTCTGCTCTCCATTCCTACTACTTCTGTAGGCTTTTTTCCTGTCCTGTCTTCTTGATTGAAATGTGGTGTTTTCTAATTCTTTTCATTTCATCCCTGTGTTTTCTTTAGTAACTATCCATTTCCTTTTTGAGCCTCCTCAATCTCTTCTGGTGCTTCTCAATCTCTTCTTGGTGCGCCTTACTTTCTTGGTTGGCTTCCCTTTTTTCAGTGTTTATACTTCCGTTCGGAGTTTGTTTTTTTTCTCCCTCTATTCTTTCTGGAGTTTGTTGGTCTGGTCCTTTAGTTCTTTCTGAAGTTTTGTCATTGTATCCCTCTAGGTCCGTTTTGAGTTTTTCATTCTCTCTCTTTAGTTTCTCTATATTCTTTATTTTTTGTCTCCCCAGTTCTTTCCGGAGTTGGTCAATCTGTTCCTTGAGTTCTTCCTGATGTTTGTCATTGTAGCCCTCTAGTACCTTTTTGAGTTTTTTCATTCTCTCCACTTATTCGCTGGAATCCTCTTTTATGTTTTTAATTTCTCTGCTTAGGTCTGAAATTATTCCTCAAGATCTGTTCCTTGGTTCTGCTCCAAGGGGTTCCCATGTAGCTGTCTCCTACGCTTGGTAGAGCGTGGTGCAGGATTATCCTGTGTCCTTTCCCATTTGTCCCTTCGTGAGGTGGGTCCCTGGCATGTGGGCTTTCCCTTTTGGGTTTAGATCAAAAATAGCAGACGTTTTTGCTTTCCTCCTTCAGATAACTTTGTTTTTTTGTTGTTGTTGTTCCCTTCCTCCTCCTTGTTTATGGAGTAATGGGACTTGTCGGCTTTTCAATTTTGTTGCTAAATTAGGTATGTGTAAGCCAAAGCACTTCTTCTCTTCTTGTTCTGAAGGTTCTCCAACGGGGGGGGGGGGATGCCTGATCTAGCCCGCGCCCCGGCAGCCTGCTCAAAGGCACAGCCGCCCTGGCCGCCGGACTCTCCGGACCCTCTGGCCCAGCGCCCGGGTCCCGCCCTCAAGGCCCCAGCTCCCAAGCTACTCGCCCAGGTGGCTTCTGGGTATCCTGCCCAAAGGCGCAGCCGCCCTGGCCGCCGGACTCTCCGGACCCTCTGGCCCAGCGCCCGGGTCCCGCCCTCAAGGCCCCAGCTCCCAAGCTACTCGCCCAGGTGGCTTCTGGGTATCCTGCCCAAAGGCGCAGCCGCCCTGGCCGCCGGACTCTCCGGACCCTCTGGCCCAGCGCCCGGGTCCCGCCCTCAAGGCCCCAGCTCCCAAGCTACTCGCCCAGGTGGCTTCTGGGTATCCTGCCCAAAGGCGCAGCCGCCCTGGCCGCCGGACTCTCCGGACCCTCTGGCCCAGCGCCCGGGTCCCGCCCTCAAGGCCCCAGCTCCCAAGCTACTCGCCCAGGTGGCTTCTGGGTATCCTGCCCAAAGGCGCAGCCGCCCTGGCCGCCGGACTCTCCGGACCCTCTGGCCCAGCGCCCGGGTCCCGCCCTCAAGGCCCCAGCTCCCAAGCTACTCGCCCAGGTGGCTTCTGGGTATCCTGCCCAAAGGCGCAGCCGCCCTGGCCGCCGGACTCTCCGGACCCTCTGGCCCAGCGCCCGGGTCCCGCCCTCAAGGCCCCAGCTCCCAAGCTACTCGCCCAGGTGGCTTCTGGGTATCCTGCCCAAAGGCGCAGCCGCCCTGGCCGCCGGACTCTCCGGACCCTCTGGCCCAGCGCCCGGGTCCCGCCCTCAAGGCCCCAGCTCCCAAGCTACTCGCCCAGGTGGCTTCTGGGTATCCTGCCCAAAGGCGCAGCCGCCCTGGCCGCCGGACTCTCCGGACCCTCTGGCCCAGCGCCCGGGTCCCGCCCTCAAGGCCCCAGCTCCCAAGCTACTCGCCCAGGTGGCTTCTGGGTATCCTGCCCAAAGGCGCAGCCGCCCTGGCCGCCGGACTCTCCGGACCCTCTGGCCCAGCGCCCGGGTCCCGCCCTCAAGGCCCCAGCTCCCAAGCTACTCGCCCAGGTGGCTTCTGGGTATCCTGCCCAAAGGCGCAGCCGCCCTGGCCGCCGGACTCTCCGGACCCTCTGGCCCAGCGCCCGGGTCCCGCCCTCAAGGCCCCAGCTCCCAAGCTACTCGCCCAGGTGGCTTCTGGGTATCCTGCCCAAAGGCGCAGCCGCCCTGGCCGCCGGACTCTCCGGACCCTCTGGCCCAGCGCCCGGGTCCCGCCCTCAAGGCCCCAGCTCCCAAGCTACTCGCCCAGGTGGCTTCTGGGTATCCTGCCCAAAGGCGCAGCCGCCCTGGCCGCCGGACTCTCCGGACCCTCTGGCCCAGCGCCCGGGTCCCGCCCTCAAGGCCCCAGCTCCCAAGCTACTCGCCCAGGTGGCTTCTGGGTATCCTGCCCAAAGGCGCAGCCGCCCTGGCCGCCGGACTCTCCGGACCCTCTGGCCCAGCGCCCGGGTCCCGCCCTCAAGGCCCCAGCTCCCAAGCTACTCGCCCAGGTGGCTTCTGGGTATCCTGCCCAAAGGCGCAGCCGCCCTGGCCGCCGGACTCTCCGGACCCTCTGGCCCAGCGCCCGGGTCCCGCCCTCAAGGCCCCAGCTCCCAAGCTACTCGCCCAGGTGGCTTCTGGGTATCCTGCCCAAAGGCGCAGCCGCCCTGGCCGCCGGACTCTCCGGACCCTCTGGCCCAGCGCCCGGGTCCCGCCCTCAAGGCCCCAGCTCCCAAGCTACTCGCCCAGGTGGCTTCTGGGTATCCTGCCCAAAGGCGCAGCCGCCCTGGCCGCCGGACTCTCCGGACCCTCTGGCCCAGCGCCCGGGTCCCGCCCTCAAGGCCCCAGCTCCCAAGCTACTCGCCCAGGTGGCTTCTGGGTATCCTGCCCAAAGGCGCAGCCGCCCTGGCCGCCGGACTCTCCGGACCCTCTGGCCCAGCGCCCGGGTCCCGCCCTCAAGGCCCCAGCTCCCAAGCTACTCGCCCAGGTGGCTTCTGGGTATCCTGCCCAAAGGCGCAGCCGCCCTGGCCGCCGGACTCTCCGGACCCTCTGGCCCAGCGCCCGGGTCCCGCCCTCAAGGCCCCAGCTCCCAAGCTACTCGCCCAGGTGGCTTCTGGGTATCCTGCCCAAAGGCGCAGCCGCCCTGGCCGCCGGACTCTCCGGACCCTCTGGCCCAGCGCCCGGGTCCCGCCCTCAAGGCCCCAGCTCCCAAGCTACTCGCCCAGGTGGCTTCTGGGTATCCTGCCCAAAGGCGCAGCCGCCCTGGCCGCCGGACTCTCCGGACCCTCTGGCCCAGCGCCCGGGTCCCGCCCTCAAGGCCCCAGCTCCCAAGCTACTCGCCCAGGTGGCTTCTGGGTATCCTGCCCAAAGGCGCAGCCGCCCTGGCCGCCGGACTCTCCGGACCCTCTGGCCCAGCGCCCGGGTCCCGCCCTCAAGGCCCCAGCTCCCAAGCTACTCGCCCAGGTGGCTTCTGGGTATCCTGCCCAAAGGCGCAGCCGCCCTGGCCGCCGGACTCTCCGGACCCTCTGGCCCAGCGCCCGGGTCCCGCCCTCAAGGCCCCAGCTCCCAAGCTACTCGCCCAGGTGGCTTCTGGGTATCCTGCCCAAAGGCGCAGCCGCCCTGGCCGCCGGACTCTCCGGACCCTCTGGCCCAGCGCCCGGGTCCCGCCCTCAAGGCCCCAGCTCCCAAGCTACTCGCCCAGGTGGCTTCTGGGTATCCTGCCCAAAGGCGCAGCCGCCCTGGCCGCCGGACTCTCCGGACCCTCTGGCCCAGCGCCCGGGTCCCGCCCTCAAGGCCCCAGCTCCCAAGCTACTCGCCCAGGTGGCTTCTGGGTATCCTGCCCAAAGGCGCAGCCGCCCTGGCCGCCGGACTCTCCGGACCCTCTGGCCCAGCGCCCGGGTCCCGCCCTCAAGGCCCCAGCTCCCAAGCTACTCGCCCAGGTGGCTTCTGGGTATCCTGCCCAAAGGCGCAGCCGCCCTGGCCGCCGGACTCTCCGGACCCTCTGGCCCAGCGCCCGGGTCCCGCCCTCAAGGCCCCAGCTCCCAAGCTACTCGCCCAGGTGGCTTCTGGGTATCCTGCCCAAAGGCGCAGCCGCCCTGGCCGCCGGACTCTCCGGACCCTCTGGCCCAGCGCCCGGGTCCCGCCCTCAAGGCCCCAGCTCCCAAGCTACTCGCCCAGGTGGCTTCTGGGTATCCTGCCCAAAGGCGCAGCCGCCCTGGCCGCCGGACTCTCCGGACCCTCTGGCCCAGCGCCCGGGTCCCGCCCTCAAGGCCCCAGCTCCCAAGCTACTCGCCCAGGTGGCTTCTGGGTATCCTGCCCAAAGGCGCAGCCGCCCTGGCCGCCGGACTCTCCGGACCCTCTGGCCCAGCGCCCGGGTCCCGCCCTCAAGGCCCCAGCTCCCAAGCTACTCGCCCAGGTGGCTTCTGGGTATCCTGCCCAAAGGCGCAGCCGCCCTGGCCGCCGGACTCTCCGGACCCTCTGGCCCAGCGCCCGGGTCCCGCCCTCAAGGCCCCAGCTCCCAAGCTACTCGCCCAGGTGGCTTCTGGGTATCCTGCCCAAAGGCGCAGCCGCCCTGGCCGCCGGACTCTCCGGACCCTCTGGCCCAGCGCCCGGGTCCCGCCCTCAAGGCCCCAGCTCCCAAGCTACTCGCCCAGGTGGCTTCTGGGTATCCTGCCCAAAGGCGCAGCCGCCCTGGCCGCCGGACTCTCCGGACCCTCTGGCCCAGCGCCCGGGTCCCGCCCTCAAGGCCCCAGCTCCCAAGCTACTCGCCCAGGTGGCTTCTGGGTATCCTGCCCAAAGGCGCAGCCGCCCTGGCCGCCGGACTCTCCGGACCCTCTGGCCCAGCGCCCGGGTCCCGCCCTCAAGGCCCCAGCTCCCAAGCTACTCGCCCAGGTGGCTTCTGGGTATCCTGCCCAAAGGCGCAGCCGCCCTGGCCGCCGGACTCTCCGGACCCTCTGGCCCAGCGCCCGGGTCCCGCCCTCAAGGCCCCAGCTCCCAAGCTACTCGCCCAGGTGGCTTCTGGGTATCCTGCCCAAAGGCGCAGCCGCCCTGGCCGCCGGACTCTCCGGACCCTCTGGCCCAGCGCCCGGGTCCCGCCCTCAAGGCCCCAGCTCCCAAGCTACTCGCCCAGGTGGCTTCTGGGTATCCTGCCCAAAGGCGCAGCCGCCCTGGCCGCCGGACTCTCCGGACCCTCTGGCCCAGCGCCCGGGTCCCGCCCTCAAGGCCCCAGCTCCCAAGCTACTCGCCCAGGTGGCTTCTGGGTATCCTGCCCAAAGGCGCAGCCGCCCTGGCCGCCGGACTCTCCGGACCCTCTGGCCCAGCGCCCGGGTCCCGCCCTCAAGGCCCCAGCTCCCAAGCTACTCGCCCAGGTGGCTTCTGGGTATCCTGCCCAAAGGCGCAGCCGCCCTGGCCGCCGGACTCTCCGGACCCTCTGGCCCAGCGCCCGGGTCCCGCCCTCAAGGCCCCAGCTCCCAAGCTACTCGCCCAGGTGGCTTCTGGGTATCCTGCCCAAAGGCGCAGCCGCCCTGGCCGCCGGACTCTCCGGACCCTCTGGCCCAGCGCCCGGGTCCCGCCCTCAAGGCCCCAGCTCCCAAGCTACTCGCCCAGGTGGCTTCTGGGTATCCTGCCCAAAGGCGCAGCCGCCCTGGCCGCCGGACTCTCCGGACCCTCTGGCCCAGCGCCCGGGTCCCGCCCTCAAGGCCCCAGCTCCCAAGCTACTCGCCCAGGTGGCTTCTGGGTATCCTGCCCAAAGGCGCAGCCGCCCTGGCCGCCGGACTCTCCGGACCCTCTGGCCCAGCGCCCGGGTCCCGCCCTCAAGGCCCCAGCTCCCAAGCTACTCGCCCAGGTGGCTTCTGGGTATCCTGCCCAAAGGCGCAGCCGCCCTGGCCGCCGGACTCTCCGGACCCTCTGGCCCAGCGCCCGGGTCCCGCCCTCAAGGCCCCAGCTCCCAAGCTACTCGCCCAGGTGGCTTCTGGGTATCCTGCCCAAAGGCGCAGCCGCCCTGGCCGCCGGACTCTCCGGACCCTCTGGCCCAGCGCCCGGGTCCCGCCCTCAAGGCCCCAGCTCCCAAGCTACTCGCCCAGGTGGCTTCTGGGTATCCTGCCCAAAGGCGCAGCCGCCCTGGCCGCCGGACTCTCCGGACCCTCTGGCCCAGCGCCCGGGTCCCGCCCTCAAGGCCCCAGCTCCCAAGCTACTCGCCCAGGTGGCTTCTGGGTATCCTGCCCAAAGGCGCAGCCGCCCTGGCCGCCGGACTCTCCGGACCCTCTGGCCCAGCGCCCGGGTCCCGCCCTCAAGGCCCCAGCTCCCAAGCTACTCGCCCAGGTGGCTTCTGGGTATCCTGCCCAAAGGCGCAGCCGCCCTGGCCGCCGGACTCTCCGGACCCTCTGGCCCAGCGCCCGGGTCCCGCCCTCAAGGCCCCAGCTCCCAAGCTACTCGCCCAGGTGGCTTCTGGGTATCCTGCCCAAAGGCGCAGCCGCCCTGGCCGCCGGACTCTCCGGACCCTCTGGCCCAGCGCCCGGGTCCCGCCCTCAAGGCCCCAGCTCCCAAGCTACTCGCCCAGGTGGCTTCTGGGTATCCTGCCCAAAGGCGCAGCCGCCCTGGCCGCCGGACTCTCCGGACCCTCTGGCCCAGCGCCCGGGTCCCGCCCTCAAGGCCCCAGCTCCCAAGCTACTCGCCCAGGTGGCTTCTGGGTATCCTGCCCAAAGGCGCAGCCGCCCTGGCCGCCGGACTCTCCGGACCCTCTGGCCCAGCGCCCGGGTCCCGCCCTCAAGGCCCCAGCTCCCAAGCTACTCGCCCAGGTGGCTTCTGGGTATCCTGCCCAAAGGCGCAGCCGCCCTGGCCGCCGGACTCTCCGGACCCTCTGGCCCAGCGCCCGGGTCCCGCCCTCAAGGCCCCAGCTCCCAAGCTACTCGCCCAGGTGGCTTCTGGGTATCCTGCCCAAAGGCGCAGCCGCCCTGGCCGCCGGACTCTCCGGACCCTCTGGCCCAGCGCCCGGGTCCCGCCCTCAAGGCCCCAGCTCCCAAGCTACTCGCCCAGGTGGCTTCTGGGTATCCTGCCCAAAGGCGCAGCCGCCCTGGCCGCCGGACTCTCCGGACCCTCTGGCCCAGCGCCCGGGTCCCGCCCTCAAGGCCCCAGCTCCCAAGCTACTCGCCCAGGTGGCTTCTGGGTATCCTGCCCAAAGGCGCAGCCGCCCTGGCCGCCGGACTCTCCGGACCCTCTGGCCCAGCGCCCGGGTCCCGCCCTCAAGGCCCCAGCTCCCAAGCTACTCGCCCAGGTGGCTTCTGGGTATCCTGCCCAAAGGCGCAGCCGCCCTGGCCGCCGGACTCTCCGGACCCTCTGGCCCAGCGCCCGGGTCCCGCCCTCAAGGCCCCAGCTCCCAAGCTACTCGCCCAGGTGGCTTCTGGGTATCCTGCCCAAAGGCGCAGCCGCCCTGGCCGCCGGACTCTCCGGACCCTCTGGCCCAGCGCCCGGGTCCCGCCCTCAAGGCCCCAGCTCCCAAGCTACTCGCCCAGGTGGCTTCTGGGTATCCTGCCCAAAGGCGCAGCCGCCCTGGCCGCCGGACTCTCCGGACCCTCTGGCCCAGCGCCCGGGTCCCGCCCTCAAGGCCCCAGCTCCCAAGCTACTCGCCCAGGTGGCTTCTGGGTATCCTGCCCAAAGGCGCAGCCGCCCTGGCCGCCGGACTCTCCGGACCCTCTGGCCCAGCGCCCGGGTCCCGCCCTCAAGGCCCCAGCTCCCAAGCTACTCGCCCAGGTGGCTTCTGGGTATCCTGCCCAAAGGCGCAGCCGCCCTGGCCGCCGGACTCTCCGGACCCTCTGGCCCAGCGCCCGGGTCCCGCCCTCAAGGCCCCAGCTCCCAAGCTACTCGCCCAGGTGGCTTCTGGGTATCCTGCCCAAAGGCGCAGCCGCCCTGGCCGCCGGACTCTCCGGACCCTCTGGCCCAGCGCCCGGGTCCCGCCCTCAAGGCCCCAGCTCCCAAGCTACTCGCCCAGGTGGCTTCTGGGTATCCTGCCCAAAGGCGCAGCCGCCCTGGCCGCCGGACTCTCCGGACCCTCTGGCCCAGCGCCCGGGTCCCGCCCTCAAGGCCCCAGCTCCCAAGCTACTCGCCCAGGTGGCTTCTGGGTATCCTGCCCAAAGGCGCAGCCGCCCTGGCCGCCGGACTCTCCGGACCCTCTGGCCCAGCGCCCGGGTCCCGCCCTCAAGGCCCCAGCTCCCAAGCTACTCGCCCAGGTGGCTTCTGGGTATCCTGCCCAAAGGCGCAGCCGCCCTGGCCGCCGGACTCTCCGGACCCTCTGGCCCAGCGCCCGGGTCCCGCCCTCAAGGCCCCAGCTCCCAAGCTACTCGCCCAGGTGGCTTCTGGGTATCCTGCCCAAAGGCGCAGCCGCCCTGGCCGCCGGACTCTCCGGACCCTCTGGCCCAGCGCCCGGGTCCCGCCCTCAAGGCCCCAGCTCCCAAGCTACTCGCCCAGGTGGCTTCTGGGTATCCTGCCCAAAGGCGCAGCCGCCCTGGCCGCCGGACTCTCCGGACCCTCTGGCCCAGCGCCCGGGTCCCGCCCTCAAGGCCCCAGCTCCCAAGCTACTCGCCCAGGTGGCTTCTGGGTATCCTGCCCAAAGGCGCAGCCGCCCTGGCCGCCGGACTCTCCGGACCCTCTGGCCCAGCGCCCGGGTCCCGCCCTCAAGGCCCCAGCTCCCAAGCTACTCGCCCAGGTGGCTTCTGGGTATCCTGCCCAAAGGCGCAGCCGCCCTGGCCGCCGGACTCTCCGGACCCTCTGGCCCAGCGCCCGGGTCCCGCCCTCAAGGCCCCAGCTCCCAAGCTACTCGCCCAGGTGGCTTCTGGGTATCCTGCCCAAAGGCGCAGCCGCCCTGGCCGCCGGACTCTCCGGACCCTCTGGCCCAGCGCCCGGGTCCCGCCCTCAAGGCCCCAGCTCCCAAGCTACTCGCCCAGGTGGCTTCTGGGTATCCTGCTCAAAGGCGCAGCCGCCCTGGCCGCCGGACTCTCCGGACCCTCTGGCCCAGCGCCTGGGTCCCACCCTCAAGGCCCCAGCTCCCAAACTACTCGGCCAGGTGGCTTCTCGAGTGTATAATTCTTAAGAACTCCCAAAGCCTGCCCCCAGTGATGCACTTCCTCCAAAAAGGCTACTCCTAAAACCTCCCAAAACAGCACCATCAACTGGGGATAAAATATCCAAATACTTGGCACTTTGTGGGATATTCTCATTCAAACTCCCACATTTTATTCCCTGGACCCCATAGGCTAATGAGCATATAACATGCAAAACATATTTAGTTCACCTTCAGAAGTTCCCAAAGTCTTTTCTAGTCTCAATACTATTCAAAATTCTAGACTCCAAAGTCTCTTGAGATTCAAGGCAACCTCTTAACTGCAAACCTCTGTAAAATAAAAAAATAAAAAAACAAATTACACAAATTCAGCATACAATGGAACTTAATACACATTTCTATTCCAAAAGGGTGGAATGGAAGCACACTCAAGAAATACTGCACCAAAAAAACACTAAAACCCAAATGGGAAAATACCAAATCCAGTGGCTCCATGTCAGACTTCTGAGACTTCCAAAAGTCTTACATAGTTCAGCCCCTCCAGCTTCGCTAGGTACAACATACTGCTCTCCCATGGGCTGGCAGTTGTAGGCTGGAATCCCTGTATGCAGGATTCATTAGAAGGTGTGTCTTTTCTCTAGCATTGTCAATCTCTTCTTTGGTTTTACACTGCCATCCAGTTATTTTTCTGTTGCTGTGATAAAAACACTGACCAAAGCAACCTATAGAAGGAAAAGTCCATTTGGCTCACAGTTCCAGAGGGTTAGAGTCCATAATGGCAGGGAGAAAGGGAGGAAGAAGGATCTAGAACAGAAAACAGAGTGAACACATCTTTAAACAGGCAAAGAAAGCAGACAACAATGGGAACACCAGCAAGGCTTTAGAATTCTCTAAGCCCGCTCCCAGTGACACACTTCTTCCAGTAAGGCCGCAGCTCCTAAAACCATTCAACACAGAGCCACTAACTGGGGGAAAAAATTCAAAATGCTTAGAGCCTATGGGTGGCAATCTCATTCAAATTACCATATTTTTAAATGTTTTTGGTTGGGTTTATCCCTATAATTTTTTTAAGGTTATTGTGGATGGGAATGTTTCTCAGAATTCTTTCTCCAATTGCTTCTTATTTGTATATATAAATACTACTGATTTTGGTAGACTGATTTTTGTAACATGTCACTTTGATGAAAGTTTTGATCACTTCTACTTTCTGGCAAAATTTTTGGGATGAGTTTCGAGGACCATATTGAAAAGGAGTCTTTGTCTTGTTCCTTATTTTACTGGAGATGTTTCCAGATTTTCTCGATTTAGAATGATGTTGGCTATGAATTTGTTATATATGGCTTTATTTATGTTGAGGTAAAAAGTCCCTCTAGGATTGTATTAGTCACTTTTCTGTTGCTGTGATAAAACACGATGACCAAGAAACTTATAAAAGGAAGAGTTTATTTGAGCTTACGATTGACGGTTCCAGTGAATTAGAGTCCATTGTGGTGGGAGGCATGGCTGCTGGAGCTGGAGCAGCAAGCCAAGGGTCACATCTCGCAAAGAGCACAGGAAGCAGAGAGAGCAACTAGAGACCACGAGGCTTGTTAAACTCAATAAGCCTGCCCCCAGTGACATACTTCCTCTAGCACATCCACACCTTCTAAGAGCTCCAAAAACAGTGCCACCAACTAGAGACAAAATGTCTGAATACTTAAAGCCTATGGGGGACACTCATTCAAACCACCACATTCCACTCCCTGGTCCCCATAGGCTCCTGATCATATAAAAGGCAAAATGCATTTAGTCCAACCTTAAAAGTCCCCATAGTCTTTACCAGTTTCAATGCCTTTCAAAAGTCTACAGTCCAAAGTCTCTTCTGAGACTTAGGCCAATCTCCTAAACTGTAAGCTCCTGTAAAATCAAAAGACAAATTACATACTCTCAACATACAGTGGAACCAAATACACATTCCCACATAAAAGGGAGGAATAGAAGCATAGTGAGGAAATACTGGACCAAAATGAGACCGAACACCAGCAGGGCAAACGCCAAGTCCAGTAGCTCCACATGCAACTTCTGGGACTTGACTTCCAAAGGGCTTAGATGGCTCAGCTCTTCCAGCTTTGCTTGCAACATACATCTCTTTCTTAGGCCGGTACCACTCCCTGTATGCAGCTCTCCTTGGCAAATATCTCACAGGTCTGGCATCTCGAATGTCTTCTTGGGGTCTCCGCTGCCAACCAGGCTTCACATTCACAGCTTCACGCAATGGCCTATCAGGGCCTTCTTTATTCAGGGATGCCTCCTAAGCACTTTGCCGGGTGACCTTCGCAGCTCTCTGAAAACCATGGAGGAAGAGGAAACTGATGAACGCTTCACTCTTACAAACTTCATTCCTCTAAAGCCAGCACACACGTGATTGAAAATTGCCAAATCTGGCTGCAATGTTCAGGATGTGAATCTCTCCTATTTAACCAACATTTGTAATTTGTCTCTGCCCTGGACTTTTGTATGGGTAGAAAAATGCTTTCCATATTTTCTCTTTACAAAAGGCTGGGAGGATTAGGCTGGGTTGTGGTCCTTCTCTGAAGGTAACTGATAGTCTTTTTGTTTATTTTAAATTCTCAGGCCTCTCCCCTTAATCACTTTAGTCCCTTATGGAAAGGGAAGCCTGTCCTTCCAAAGCCTGCCCCACACCTTTAAACTTCCTAGTGTACTTTTCAGATCAAACTGTGACATTCTCTGCATTCTCTTCTGCCCATTTGCTCTTTTTCACTGTAAGATACTGATAAATTCACCATTAAAAAGCATAAGGCCACTGGGCTGGAGAGATGGCGCGTAGGGTTGGGAGCGCCGACCGCTGTTACACGAGGCGTGGGTTCGGTCCCCAGCACCCACATGGGTGGCCGAGAAGGTCCGCTGAAACTCCAATCCAGATAGAATCCAGTTACAGGGAACCTGACGCCTCTTCAGACTTCCTGGGCATTGCACTAACACTGTGCCTACCTAACACAGGACATACATATGATAATAAAAAAAACACGAAATAAAAATAAAAAAAAAAAAAAAAAAAAATTTTTTAAAAAAAAAACAAAGCCATGCCACAACATTTCTCATCTATAGCTGTCGTGAAAATAATCCTCTGCCTTGCCAAAAGACAATCAGTCCATTGCTTTCAACTTAGCATCATGGCAAAAGCTTTTGGCTGTGGGAGAAACTGCTCTAGACTCTTTATCAAAATCAAAATATCCCAGTCTGGGCTCTTAAGCCTTTATTTTCTCTGGAACTATATTTTTTGCAGGCACTGCTTTTCTTCCAGGCTCTCCACTAAAATGGACCCTTTAAAGTCGCTTATAGTAGTCAACAGCCTTTCTAAGCCCAAAGTTCCAAAGTCTTCCACATTTTCTCCAAACATCCACATACTGGGTCAGGTTCTTCTAAAAGGCCACCAGTCCCACTCTCTGGTACCAAATAACTGTATTAGTCACGTTTCTGTGCTGTGATAAATACACCATGGACCCAAGGAAACAAGGGGGACTGTTGGATTTTGTCAAAGCTATTTTCTGCATCCATCTATTGAGATGATCAGTCATACTTTTGTCTTTAAAGAAGAGTTCCATTTAATATGATTTATACATTTAATGATATGCTTATATGTGAACCAAAACCTGAATTCTCTCAAATTTAAGCCTACTTGATCCATTGGTGGATTTTTTTTTGATCATGGTGTCTGTATGAAGGCTTCTACCAAGTATAGGGTTGCAATTTTTTTTGTGTTTTTTTCATTAGGGATTATATTAAGCCACTTTTCTGTTGCTGGTGGATAAAACCCCCACCATGACCACGAGGAAAAGGTAACTTATTAAAAGGAAAGAGTTTTATTTGAGCTTGGATTGACCAGTTCCAGGGAATTAGTAGTCTGTTGTTGGTGGGAGCATGGTGGCGGCGCTGGAGCGAGAAAGCTGAGGTTCACATCGTTCAGCAGTGATAGGAAGCAGAGAGAGAGGCAATTGTAGACCATGCAAGGCTTGTTGAATTCACTAAGCCCACACCCAATGTGCTACTTCCTCCCAGCATGGCCACACCTTTTAAACCACCAGAAAACAGCGCCACTAACTGTGGGACAAAATGTCTGAACTTAATGTAAAGGCCTGTGGGGGGGACTTCTACATTCCAAAACTAACCAAACAGGGATTTATAGCCCGATTAGTTTTTCTTTTTTGTGGTTTCTTTACTTAGGGTGTTCTAGTTTGTTCTTCCATCTGCTGTGACAAAACACGCTGACCAAACCAATTTTGGGGGGAAGGAAAGGGTTTACAAGCACTTTACATCTCCTGGGTCACAGGTTCATACACTTGAGGAGCCCAAGGCAGGAAACTCAGGGGCAGGACACATGGAAGAGAAGGAAGGCTGAAGCACAGGCCATGGGGAATGCTCCCGTTCAACTGGCTTGCTCCCCTGGCTCAGTTTTTGCCCAGCCCGCCATGTCTTATACCATACACATACCAACCGCCCAGGGTGGCACCACTCAGTGGTGGGCTGGGGGGCCCCCCGCACCCAACTCTCGACCATCAAGACAATACTCCACAGATGTGGGCCACAGGCCAATCCATGGAGCCAATTCCCACAACTTGAAGGCGCCATCAATCCAGGTGTGTCCAAGTTGACACTAAAGCTAAAGCTATCCAGCACAATTGACCCTTTGTTCAACTTGAAACAAAACAAATCCACTATTAAAACACCACCTTTCCAGTTCTTATCCCCAAAGTAGGATGTTAAACACTAATCACAACCTAAGAAAGAACAACCTTAAAAACCCACAGTCCCGTAAAATGTTCAAACACGTAAAAGTTCACAGTCTATTAAAGTCTCTTAACTGTAGACTTGCTGTGTAAAGCCAAACAGGTACTGTCTTATTTCAAAGGGAGGAATCAGGCACACTCAAACAAAACCTAAGTCCAGCAAAGCAGCTCAAGGCTGGACACCTGGGATTCACTCACAATCTTCTGGGTTCCAAAGGGTTTAGCCAGCTCCCCTTTTCCGACTCTGCCACCCATGGAACACACAGATCATCTCACAGGCCCAGGCTGACTCCATTCCACACCTGCCACTGCTCTTGGTGGTCATCCCATGGTCCTGGCATCTCCAAAAAGCTGGGGTTCACCACTGAAACTGAGCCAGCATCTTCATCAATGGTCTCATCTGACCTCTCCTGGTGCAAAGCCTCAGCTTCTCTCCATGACCCCTGCAATCCTGGTGTCTTCACTGCAACTGAGGTGCACTTCCAACAATGGTCTTTCCTGACCTCTCACAGTGCCAAGCCTCAGCTGCTCTCTGTGACCCCCTCAAATTTCAACACCAGAACCATAGACGAGACTCTTACACACTACCAAGTCCTGATTCTGACTTGAAATGGTGGCTCAAGCCCCTTCTGGAACATAGCTTCTGTGTGCTGACCTTGAAGAAATCCTTCCCAGAAGATTTCACCACAGTGATGCTGGTCTCTTGTTACTTAGAGCTGATTTTTCAGCCCCAGCTAACCAGCATCAATTGTCCCAGTACAACAAAGATTTCACTTCAGGTTCTGGTCTCTTGTTACTTGCAGCTGATTCTTCAGCCCCAGCTGACCAGAACCCACAGATTAAACAGTCCTGATGATTTCTGCTTTCCTTTGAAACTAGAAACTTCACAAGCCAGGCCTCCATCTTCAACAACTCCTTCAGCAAAACTGCTCCAAGCTCCACAGCAACAATCTTTAGGCATTCAATGATCTTCCCAGCCCAAAGTCCCAAACACCTCCACAATCCTTCCCCCAAACACCAAGGTCCGGTCTGTCACAGCAATACCCCATTCTCTGGTACCAATTTCTGTTCTAGTTTGTCTTCCATTGCTGTGACAAAAACTCTGACCAACACCAACTTGGGGAAGAAAGGGTTTATACAGCTTACATCTCCTGGGTCACAGTTCATCACTTAGGGAGCCCAAGGCAGGAACTCAGGGCAGGAACCTGGAGGCAAGAGCTGAAGCACAAGCCATGGAGGAATGATGTTCACTGGCTTGCTCCCCTGGCTTATGGCCAGCTCACATTCTTTTTTATTTTTCGCATATATTTTTATTTTTTTTATCAAATCTAGACCCATGTCACCCCTCCATTCCCCCACTTCACCAGAGCTCATGCATTCTGCCAAACATGCTTTTCATCTCTTTCTCGATCTTTCTCACTATTCTCCATGAGGAAGTTGACTGTTTTGGGCAGAAGTTCACTGCCTCAGTCAGTTCTTTGATGCAGTCCTTTCTGTTGTTGTTGTTGTTTCCAATATGCATCACTCCCAACTGCTTTGGACAAGAGCTCAAGAGGCTGTGCACAAGAAATACTTACAACTAGGTAATTGGCACTAGCATCCACAGATGAGGGATACCTTTCATCGTTTGTTTTTCTGGGACTGTGTTTCTTCACTCAGCATGATGTCCTCTAGCTCCAGCCATTTTCCTACAAAGCTCATGATGTCATCTTTCTTTACTGCTGCATAGAACTCCATTGTGTAGATGTACCACATTTTCTCTATCCACTCCTCAGTTGACGGGCATTTGGGTTGGTTCCAGCTCCTTGCTATTGTGAAGAGAACTGAAATAAACATGGCTGTGCATGCATCTCTGCGGTGGGTTGAGTCTTGAGTGTACATGCCCAGGAGTGGTATGGCTGGGTTGGGTGGCAAGTTCATTACAAGTCTTCCAAGTGTTCTCCACACTGCTTTCCATAGTAGCTATACGAGTTTACATTCCCACCAGCAGTGGATGAATGTTCCTGTTTCCCCACAACCTCTCCAGCACTTGGTATCATTTGTTTTCTTGATCCTAGCCAGTCTATTTGAGTAAGATGGTATCTTAAAGTGGTTTTGATTTGCATTTTCTTAATGATTAATGATGGTGAACACTTCTTAAGTTGTTTCTCAGCCATCTCGAATTCCTCACTTGTGAAGTCTGTCTTGAGTTCTTTGCTCCATCTATTGAGTGGGTCATTTGTTTTCTTTTTTCTTTGTTTTTTGAGTAGTTTATACATTGTGGAAATCAATGCTTTGTCAGATGTATCTGCAGTGAAGGTTTCCTCCCACTCTGTGGTATTTCTCTTCACTTCCTTGATTGTTTCTTTTGATGTACAGAAGCTTTTGAGTTTGATGAGGTCCCATTTGTCAATTGTCGACCTTAATTCTTGTGCAGCTGCTGTCTGATTTAGGAAGTCTTTTCCTACGCCTATGTCTTGTAGTCTGCTGCCAACTTTTTCTTCTATCACCTTCAGAGTTTGGGGTTTCACGTTGAGGTCTTTAATCCATCTGGAGTTGACTTTTGTACAGGGCGAGAGGTAGGGGTTTAATTTCATTCTTCTACAAGTGGTGATCCAGTTTTGCCAACACCACTTGCTGAAGATGCTGTCTTTTCTCCATTGTGGCTTCTTGGCCCCCTTGTCAAATATGAGATGGCTGAAATTGTATGTGCTCAGATTTGGATCTTCGGTTTTGTTCCATTGGTCAACAGGTCTGTTTTTGTGCCAGTACCAGGCTGTTTTTATGACTATAGCCCTGTAGTATAGTTTAAAATCTGGTATAGAGATCCCTCCTGTGTAGCTCTTTTCACTCAGGATTGATTTGGCTATTCGGGGTCTTTTGTTTCTCCAAATGAATTTAAGAACTTTTGTTTCCAAGCCTGTGAAGAAACTCTTGGGGATTTTGATTGGGATTGCATTAAATCTATACAAGAGTTTTGGTAAAATGGACATTTTTACAATGTTAATTTTCCCAATCCATGAGCATGGGAGGTTTTTCCATCTTCTGAGGTCTTCTTCAATTTCTTTCTTTAAGGGTTTAAAATTTTTGTTGTAGAGGTCTTTGGTGTCTTTGGTTAGGTTTGTTCCTAGGTATCTTATTGTTTTTGAGGCTATTGTGAGTGGGAAGGTCTCTTTGAATTCTTTCTCCAGTTGCTTGTTCTTGGTGTAAAGAAAGGCCATTGATTTTCTAAGGTTAATTTTGTATCCTGCCACTTTGCTGAAGCTGTTAATCGTTTCTAGGAGTTTTCTGGTGGAGTTTTTTGCATCCCTTAAGTAAACAATCATATCATCAGCAAATAGGGATAGTTTGACTTCCTCTTTTCCAATTAGTACTCCTTTAATATCCTTTTCTTGCCTTATTGCTCTAGCAAGTGTTTCAAGCACTATATTGAAGAGGAGTGGTGATAGGGGGCAGCCTTGCCGAGTTCCTACCTTTAAAGGGAATGTTTCCGTCATTTCCCCATTTAGGATGATATTGGCTGTGGGTTTCCTGTATATGGCTTTGATTACATTGAGGAATGATCCCTCCAATCCAATTCCTTCTAGGACTTTAAGCATGAAGGGATGCTGGATTTTGTCAAAGGCTTTTTCAGCATCAATTGAGATGATGGTGTGGTTTTTGTCTTTGATTCCGTTTATGTGTTTGATGATGTTTATTGATTTTCGTATGTTGAACCATCCCTGCATCTCTGGTATGAATCCAACTTGGTCATGATGGATGATCTTCTTGATGTGGGTCTGTATGCGATTTGCCAGTATTCTGTTTAGAATTTTGGCATCTGTGTTCATGAGGGAGATGGGTCTATAATTCTCCTTTTTAGTTGGATCTTTGCCTGGTTTTGGTAATAGAGTGATGTTGGCTTCATAGAAGGAATTTGGGAGAATTCCCTCTGATTGTATACTTCTAAACAGTTTCAGAAATAATGGTTGTAGGTCTTTTTGAAATGTTTTATAGAATTCTGCTGTGAAACCGTCTGGGCCTGGGCTTTTTTTAGTTGGGAGGCTTCTTACTACATCCTCTATTTCTTCATATGTTATGGGTCTGTTTAAGCTGCTGGTCTCCTCTTGGCCAAGCTTTGGTGATTCCCAAGATTTCAGATATTCATCCATTTCTTCTAGATTTTCAAACTTGGTAGAATATAGGTTCTTGTAATATTCCCATATAATTTTCTTGATCTTTTCCTTGTCCGTTGTGATATTTCCCTTTTCATCACAGATTGTATTGATTTGGAGTTGTTCCTTCTTTCTTTTTGTTAACTGGGCTAGAGGTCTGTCTATCTTGTTTATTCTTTCAAAGAACCAACTTTTGGCTTCATTGATTTTTTGTATTGTTTTCTTTGTTTCTATTTCATTGATTTCTGCTCTGATTTTTGTTATTTCTTCCTGTCTGTTGCGTTTAGGGTTCATCTGTTGTTGCCTCTCAAGTGCTTTTAGCTGTAGTGTTAGATCATTCACTTGTGCTCTTTCTGTTTTTCTAATGTAGGCACCCAGGGCTATAAACTTCCCTCTTAGGACTGCTTTTAAGGTATCCCATAAGTTTTGTTGTGTTGTATTGTCATTGTCATTCAGTTCCAGGAATGTTTTTATTTCTTTCTTTATCTCTTCCTTGACCCATTCATTATTCAAGAGTGTGTTGTTTAGTCTCCATGTGTTCTTGTAGGCAGTAGGGCTTATCCTAGTGTTGGTGTTGAGTTTTATTGCACTGTGGTCTGATAGAATGCATGAAATTATTTCAATCTTTTTGTATTTGTGGAGGTTTCTTCTATGTCCCAGTATGTGGTCGATTTTGGAGAATGTTTCATGGGGTGCTGAGTAGAAAGTGTATTCTCTAGTGTTAGGTTGAAATATTCGGTAGAGGCCTATGAGGTCCATTTAGTGTATCATATCATTCAGTTCAGATGTCTTCCTGTTTATTCTTAGTCCTATTGACCTATCCAAAGGACTCAGTGGGGTACTGAAGTCCCCTACTATGAGTGTGCTGGGGTTAATGTGTGGCTTGTGGTCCTGGAGAATTTTCTTTATAAAGTTTGGTGCACCAGAGTTTGGGGCATATATATTCATAATTGTGAATTCTTCTTGGTGAATTGTTCCTTTGATAAAAATGTAATGGCCTTCTTTGTCTCTTCTGATTTCTTTTTCTTTGAAGTCTATTTTATCTGATATTAAAATATCAACACCTGCTTTCTTTTTGGTACAATTTGCTTGGAATAATTTTTTCCATCCTTTCACTTTAAGGTGGCGTCTGTCCTTGAAGGTAAGATGTGTTTCTTGTAGACAGCATATCGATGGATTCTGTTTCCTAATCCAATATCCCAGTCCATGTCTTTTGATTGGGGAATTTAGTCCATCAATATTTAAGGTTATGACTGATAGGTCTGTGTTGCTTCCTTTTGCCTTGTTATCCATTTGTGGTCTGGGTTTAGGTTTCTACTTCTGTAGTTATGCTTTTACTGATTTCTCTTTTCAGGTGCCTCGGGGTGGTTGCTCCTTTCTTCTGTTCTTTGAATTGTTTCAAGTATTCTCTGAAGGGTTGGTCTTCCGGACATGTATTCTTTCAATTTTTTTTGTCATGGAAAGTTTTTCTCTCTCCTTCAATTATATTCGACATTTTTGCTGAGTATAGTAACCTGGGTTGGCATCTATTGTCCTTTAACTCTGGGAATGCTTTGCTCCAGGTTCTTCTTGCTTTCATAGTTTGCATTGAGAAGTCAGTTGTAATTCTGATAGGTTTCCCCTTATAGATCACTTGTTGTTTTTCTCTTGTGGCTTTAAGAATTTTGTCTTTGTTTTGGGTATCTAGCATTTTAACTATGATGTGGCATGGAGAATTTCTTTTCTGATCTTGTCTGTTTGGAGTTCTATGTGCTTCTTGTATTTGTATTGGTTTGTCTTTTTTTAGTTTGGGGAAGTTTTCATCTATTATTCTGTTGAAGATCTGATCAATACCATTCTCTTGGGATTCTTCTCCTTCCTCTACTCCTATGATGTGGAGGTTCGATCTTTTCATAGTGTCCCACAGTTCCTGGTTGTTCCACTTTTGTGTATTTTTAAATTTTTCATAATCTTTCTTTGAGGTTTTTAGTTGTTCTGTGTTATCTTCCATATCTTATATTCTTTGTTCTCCTTCCTCCATTCTGCTTCTGAGGCTTTTTCCACTCCTTTCCTCTTGATTGGATGAGTGTTTGATTTCCTTTTTCATTTTTTCTTCTTATTTCTTTAGTATTTCTACTTCTTTTTGGAGCTTCTCAATCTCTTCCTGTAGCTCTTTGCTTAGCTGGTTGGTTTCCTTATCTTTTTCAGCATGGGATGTTTTCAGTGTTTCCATTTCCTTCCAAGTTTGTCATTCTCTCTCTCTAGGACCTTCTTGAGTTCTTCATTCTCTTTTCTTTGTTCTTTGATTTGCTCTTTATAATATTGTAGTTCTTTAACTATCTTCCCAACTGTGTTTCTGATATCTGTGTCCTGGGCCATCCCCATGGGGATCCCACCATAGGAATCTTCCATAGGTTGGTAGAGCTTGATGCAGGATTATCCTGCCCCTTTCCCGTGTTGCCTCTTCTTCGTGTTCCTGGCATATGAGCTTCTCCTTGCCTGTATTCCAACGTGAGTCCTAAATGCCTCTTCACTGTGTTGAATGCTTGCTTTGCTTGCTTCCTTCAGATGCCTTGGGGGGGGGGCTTGCCTGAGCTGGTCTCAGGAGATCTCAGATCGACACTCACACAACCCTACCTTTTATACCAGCTGGGAGGAAACTCCACCCCTACAGCCACAAAAGCCAATTAAGCCAAAGTCAACTGGATTAACAGATTAACTAGATGAAATCAATCAACAATCAGCCCTGCTGAAGTACTCAGCTGCTGCCTTCCTACCTCTGCTTGCCTGAGCTGGTCTTGGGAGATCTCCCCAGCCCACCTTCTTATATCATACACAACAACCTCCCCAGAGTGGCACCACTCATTGTGGGCTGGGTCCTCCCACACTGCTCGACCATCAAGACAATACTCCACAGTTGTGGCCACAGGCCAATCCAATGGAGCAAATTCTTCAATTGAGGCTACCTCACCTCAGGTGTGTCAAGTTGACACTAAAGTTATCCAGCACACCAGGTTTTGGATTAGAGTAATAGTGGTGTCATAGGATTTTGGAGTTCTCCATCTTTTCTAGCTTTTGGAATAATTTAAGTGCTACTTGTCAATCATTTTTAATCTTTTAAGAAATTAGTTTGAGTTCAGATATTTTTAAATTATAAAAATTTTGTGTTTTTAAAGCTATAATTCTTGTAGAAATTCTGTGGTTAGAAATTTGATTGTGATTAGTAAAAAACAGTCACCTATGGTTTGCAATTCAGGTTATGTGAAAAATAAAAATTCTTTGTGGGGGTGACATGTGAGTTCCTGCCTGGTCATCTTGGAGAGGTGAACAGGAATCTGCTGGCCTCTGATGATTCTCAGACCAAGAAAGGGATTGGGTTGGTTAGTGGACAAGACCAATTCTTTTTTTTTTTGTCTTTTCGAGACAGGGTCTCCCTGTAGCCCCAGCTGTCCCGGAACTCACTCTGTAGACCAGGCTGGCCTTGAACTCACAAAGATCCACCTGCCTCTGCCTCCCGTGTGCTAGGATTAAAGGCGTGTGCCACCACGCCCGGCAGGACAAGACCAATTCTACAAGATGCTGTTTGTTTGGGGGTGTTCCAGAGATAAACCTGGGACCTCATGTACAAGAAGTATGTGGTTTACCTCTTATGACACCCCTAATTCTTCTACAGTATGCTTCAAGCTCCTGACTTAAACTCTTGCTGCATATTCATCTAGCTTATAATTTCAATCATAGAGCTAAAACTCCAGAATTTACTAGTAAAACTTAACAGTTTTAATTCAGTGACCCTCTGGCTTCCTATTATGCAAAGGGACAAGAAGAATGGACAGTGTTTACAAACTGTGACCCTGGACTTTACTTACCTGACACAGAGCTCCCTGAGTTTAGCGTCAAAGGAAAATACTGGAATATCCTAGTAGCTCTCCCCTTACTGCAGTCTGTGAGCTCAAATGCTACACAGTATATTTTCCTTAATTATATACAGCTGTTGAGATGTGAAGTTCAAATTTAAATTCCTTAAGGAGCTAAGAAGTATTAAAAATAGTATTTAAATAAGTTTTGATTTGTGAAAAGATGAGGAAAAATATGACAGAAATGCCCTCAAAAGAATACCGTAGGTCCTCAACAGGAAGCTCTGGCTATCAAGGGCACAAGCCTAACCAGACTGTAGAGGGCAGCCCCAACATCTGTTTGGAGCAGGGTGGGCTGGCTCTTTTCAGAAGTTGGGCAGGCCAGGTAGTGAGAAGTTGAAGCAAAGCTCTCCACTTCCTCTCCGAGAGAGCCTGCACAGCAGTCTAAAGACACTTCTCATGGCTATTGTAATTGGCTACCACGTGGAGCTGGTAAAACTCTGAATTCTGTTGTCATGGCTTGCTTCAGGGTCAAGACAACCCCCAGCACTGGCATGGTTGTGAGGGCCCCACCGGAGCCCTGGGAACAGGGAAGAATTGAGGAAAAATTCTGGGTCATACAGAATCTCTTTGCCAGTCTTGGGATCGCCATTGCACACACCCTTTCTGTAGAATTATTTCAGCTTGGCAGCGTCTCAGGGTCTTGTGAGTTGAGGTGGTCATCACACAGCAGTGTTCAAAAGGGGATGGCAGCATGACAGCCCCTACCAGCCCACTGATGTGTGCCATGTCTGCCATGAGATATGCCCCATTCTCGTCAGCAATCTTCCTCAAATGTGTATAGTCCAGGTTGCAAGAATAGCGGCTGGTACCTACAATGATCACCTGTGGGATAAAAATGGCCTGCATTCTCATCCAGCTGGCCATAGTTGATGTAGGCAGTATCAAGGTATATCTTATAGGGATAGATTCAAATAAGATAGATGTGGCAGAGATTTTCTTCTCATTTGTATTGAACCTATGAGTCAGATGGTCTCCATCTGGGAAGTCCAGGCCCATGATATGCCCCTGGGGCTCCACCAAAGCAGTATACACAGTGAAGTTTGCAGGGGAACCTGAATAAGGCTGGACATTGAACTCCCTCTTCAATACTGAGGGTTGAAATGATAGGCCTGGCCTTGGTACCCTGCTGAGTAGTTAAGATCCCATGGCCTCCAACACCGCTCTGCTGGTTACTTTCCGTCTTGATAATGCTGTAAACCTCACTGTCCTGGAAGGGCTGCACCAACATCTTATCATGAGAAGATAACAGGGCACCACCCTTGTGTGCTCCACTGACTGCAGCTGTCACTGTGCTGGTTAAGTTGCCTGAGGCTTTGGCATGCCAAAGGATTCAGGCAGGAGCTATCCAAGAACTTTTTCGTTGAACATCTGTCTCCCACAAGGATTTTTGGCTCTCTGCTTTACAGGAACTACGGAAATCCACCCTACTTTGTCTAAAGTCATAAAACACTGATTTTCCACTCTGGTTTGTTTACCTTCAGCTCTTCCCACAAACCCTGAGTAACACAATTATTCACCTCCCTTCAACATTCCCTCAAGGAATTTAAAATTAGATTCTGTAAGGAACCTAAACTTGTGATTCCAGTCCAGCGACCATACTTGACTGAAAGGCACATATCTGTATTTGGTACAGCTGACCAAGGGTCATCTAGCTAGCTTCCAGACCTTGAAATACAGGTGCTGGGCCAAGTATTCTACAGTGCAACACTTGTCTCCTAGATCAGGGAGGTAACAGCAGACAGACAAGGATCTGCTAGCACATCAAAATGATGGATTATACTGCTAAATATATAGATCAGTTAGAAGCTTGTCTAACAAGCCCAAAGCCCAGAGTTCCATACACAGTACCTCATAAACCAGGTGCTGCCACCCACACAGCTGGTGGAGGTAGAAACAGGAGAATGAGTTCAAGGTCATCCTCAGCTACATAGCAAGTTCAGGGCTTAGGCTCCATGAGACCCCCCCATCAAAAAAAAAAATAAAATAAAAAGCAGAGATTACTTATTAATTGGCCCTCAGACTTTTATTTGTGAGAGAGTCTCAATCTGTGGTATAGGATGACCTCCAATCATCTGACAGCTAAAGCCAGCCTTTAACTCCTTATCCTCCTGCCTTTATCTGGAGGGTGGGCTAAGAAAGGGATTGGATTCCTAGCTCTGCCTTTTTAACCTGCTCCTGTAGACTTGCAGTTTAGTTGTGCCCCCGAAGGGGCAGGAGGATCTGTCTTCAATTCAGAAAGGTCACTGAGCTGGGAGTGGTGGCTTAAAACCCAAACAAACCTACAGAAAGTAACGGTTCTACTGGTGATCAGGACCACGTGGCTCCTTTGCCCCGCCCACAGCAAAGGCCCCTTCTCCCACAAGGTATCCGAGCCTCCCTGTACTGGACAGCACAAGGCTACCCCAGCACCAGCTGCCCAGCATCTCAAGCCATGCCCACCACATACTGGACCCAGTGAGCGGTTGGGGATGCTTCTGGGGAAGCCTCTGCCCTCGCCACTTCACCATCCTACCTCCAACACAGGCTCTGCTAGAGCCTGGTATCACTGGCCCAGTTAGGCATCATGGGAACATTTGAAGGTCTGGTAGAACTCTGCTCGGAATCCATCTGGGTCTGGACTGCTTTTGGTAGGAGGTTTTGTACTGCCGTTTCAGTTATTTGCTATGGGTCCGTTTAAGCTGTTGATATCTTCTTGGTTTAGCTTTGGTGGTTCCTATGATTTTAGGTATTCACCCTTTCAACTAACGTGGGTAGTTTGGGGAGTTGAGGCTATTGATGATTAAAGTATGACTGAAAGATATGTACTGGTTATCTGCGTTCTATTTTCTGTTTGTAATCTTAGCCCCATTTTGTGTTTCCATAATTATAGCATAATTTGTTTTCTTTCTGTAGCCTCTGGGCTATGCCAATTCCTTTGGTAAGGCCATAATATTTCTTCTAGTGCTCTTTGTAGGGCTGGTTTTATGGACATAAATTATTTCAGACCATTTATATCATGGAAGGTTTTCTTTATTCTTCAATTATGTCAGATAGTTTACTGGGTAATCTAATCTTGGGATAGCATATATGGCCATTTAGAACTTGGCCTATATTGCTCCAGGCACTTCTGGCTTTTAAGTTTGTGTTAAAAATTCAGCTGTTATTTTTATGTTTTCCTTTATATGTAACTTATTTTTCTCTTGAAGCTCTCAAAATACTCTCTGTTCTGTATATTTGGTATTTTCACTATGATAAAGCTGTGGAGAAGTATTTCTGGTACTCTTTATTTGGTGTTTTGTGTTTTTTTATCCATATGGGTATGTCTTTCCTTAATTTAGGAAATTTTATATACTCCTGTTAAAGATCTATGCCATTGACCTGGGATTCTTTTTTCCTCTTGCCCTCTTAATTCAAATACTTGGTTTTTGTCAATATATCATGCATATTCTATCCCTATATTTTTATATGATTTTTAGATTCTTTCCTTAGATTCTATTTTATCTTTAGGTTTTGATAGTCTGTTTTCTGCTTGGTCAATTTTGCTCACAAGACTTTTCTTACTGGGTTATTGAGTTTTTAATTCCATCTGCATCTCAGCTTGAGTTTTCTTCAATATTTTGATCTTATTCCTGAATTCACTTTTAAGCCCTTATTTCTCTTTGCCATTTCGTTGAGCTTATGTTTGTATTTTCTTGAGCTTCATTCAGGAGTTTTGACTTGAGGTGTGTGTTCATGTGTTCTTTAAACCCTTTGAGTTCTTTGATCCTATTTGTGATTATTCTTTTAGATCTGTGTTCTGGACTTCCTCTGTGTTGTTCTCATTATAAAACATTTCTGTAGGACTAGTGGTATTTGGTGCAGACATTTCATCTTGTTTGTTTCAAATTGTTTGTGTTTTTTGTGATGTGGTCTAGGTGTATGGACTTCTATTGCTGGTTGTATGTCTGATATGAAAGTCTAGCTTGCCTTTTTTGAGTAGAAGCTTGGTTCTGCTTTTGATGTTGTCATGGTATAGTTTTCAGATCACTGTTAATTTTTTAAAACTAATATTTAAAAAAAACTGTTTTTATATTAGTTGGACAGAGTGATTCCAAGTTGATTTAATGTGGGAGGTGGGCAATCAGAGCTGGAACTGTGAGTGTGGGTATAGTGTCAGGGCGGCCAGTGTTCTGGCTAACTCACCATGGTGGTCCTAAGCATGAGCAGCTCCATCTGGGCCTAGTCCTGGAAGCCAAGAGATGCCTTCTTGTGCTCAGCTCACATTCTTCTTCTTCTTCTTCTTCTTCTTCTTCTTCTTCTTCTTCTTCTTCTTCTTCTTCTTCTTCTTCTTCTTCTTCTTCTTCTTTTATTTTTTTGTATCCATTTTTGAGACGGGGTCTCCCTTTTAGTCCCAGCTGGCTTGGAGCCTGCCTCGCTCTGTAGACCAGGCTGGCCTTGAACTCACAGAGATCCTCCTGCCTCTGCCTCCTGAGTGCTCAGCTCACTTTCTTCTTATTCAGTCTTTGACTCTAGCCACAGAAATGGAACCTCCCAGATTTACAGTGGATCTTTCAACCTCTATTAGACTAATTAAATAATTCCTCATAGAGATGCATAAAGATTTGTTTCTATGGTGACTTATGTTCTATAAAGTTAACAAGACTAATCATTACACTAACATACATAGTCTGAGAACTTCTTACCATAGGAACTCTTCCAGGAATGACACTTTGAGAAATTCTTCACTAGTATATCTCATTGACTGTGATCTAAGAACATTGTTTTGAACTACAAGTCATGATCCCATATACAGGTTTGTGAATGATTTGACACAAGATAGAGGTTACTAAAAATTCAACACCTAAAAATTGATTCAAAGTCGAATGCATAATGAATCCGGAGTGTTTCTGGCAGTGCTCACCCATGTCATATGGAATAGCTCCATTGCAGCCTTGGTTCTGACACAGTATGGCAAACTTGCACTCACATGTCATCACACTTCACAGTGCTAGTGAACAGTGTCTTTAAACACAAATGCTCACAGTCAAGGTTATTGTATGTTATGAACTGTAATGTTTTTACTGCTCTTAGAAAGTTTTCTGGTCTTACAGAAACAATATTTAATTATGGAAAATGAATACTTCTATGTGGGCCTTCATTCAACTGGTGGTTGGTCCCCTCTCTACTGAGGGTAAGTGTGACAGAACAAGAAACTCTCCAGGGGTGCATAAGAGGACAAAAACCCAAACTTTATCCAGTACAGGAGTGTATCGGAAGCTTCTACCAATTAACAGAGAGCATCAGAGAGTATCCAATCATTAAAAAGGTCAACCTAACCATGCAGTTACATAGTCTTCAGCCTACACATGCTTCTATAGATGATCACGTGCTGTTTACAATCCCAACACGAGGCGCAATTAATCATGGTAAGGGGGCTTCATGCTGCAGTTGCCAGGAAGGGTACCATGTCGATGGTGCAGCAAGAAATTCAGCAATGTGGATTACTAATCAGGCCAAGCCTGGGTGTTGCCTACACTTTTAAGTGTCTTCTGATTATTTTTCTACATGTATTATATTGTGCTTGAATTGTGCTTGAATATTTGATTTTGAAAATTACTGTTTAAATTACTGACTTAGATTTCATAAAAAAATTAAATAAAATTTGCCTTGGGATTTGAACACGATTTTCAGTAATTCTGAAATGGTCCTAAACTGACTTCTGCATTTTATACTATGTATGCAAAGTGGCATTTTCAGCATTGATGATTATGAGATCATAGTACAAACTCTGAAAAATTTTGAAAATGCTTTATGCCCTAAAGTATCAAATATGCAGCCAAGATTTAATTCTTTATAAAAAAATAAAGTATACCCATTTCATTGCAATGAAAATTTGCTTTCATCCTGACTTAGTAATGTGATATGTCATTGATTTCAAATAAATTTCTTCTTTTTCTTTTTGGTAGTGGTACTGGTGGTTGAATCCAGAACCTCAAACATGCTAGGCAAGTGCTCAGCCACTGTGCTACTTTCCAGCCCTAGACAGCTCTATAATAGGTTTATGATTTATTATCATTAAATATTAGAGCTATATCACTTTTTATACTTATACATTTAGAGTAATGTTACTCTAAATATATAAGTATAAAAAGTGTATTAGGTGAAAGGAGGTCACAAGTGGAAAAAGTTAAGACATCTTGGTGTAGAGTAAGTTGAGTTTTGAGAACTTTAAAAACATTATTACTACTTAGGAAATAGCATTTTCCTGATCCTAATAGGGAAAATTCCTTTAAATCATTTCTTAAGCTACTATATCTGTAGACGCTCTTAACTGCTTATGTAGCCGTCATTCTCTCCTATCTTTACTTTGCTGTGGGCAGGGTGTCCTTTGCCATAGGATTAATTGTGATTAGCTTAATCAAGTATTAGCTGGCATCTTTACTGTGTCAGAGTCAATCTAGGGTTGAGCATGCGACTCTGTTCTTGCTAATACAGTGATGGAATATCTTCCTGGATTTTTGGTATTTATGTATGACATGTAAATGTGTATAATTTATATATAAATACCTAACCAAATAGAAAAAAATATTTTCTCTAAGAAAAGACATATGAAGAAGAGCAAGCTCCATTTTGGCATATTTCTTCTTCCTGTTGTGAACATTGTTAGGCAAAGATGTTGTACAACCAAGTAGAGATGTATAAAATAACTGAAGAAATCAATAGCTTTGATATGTCTTTGTCACAGAATTAGTCTGGAACCTTTAATTGTGAGATTCATGTCAAGATGACATATGTCTAATTTTTAAATTTTCATTTTATCTGGATATTTTCTTACCTGCAGCAAAAATAATTCTAACAAGTGCCTGAGATACATTTGAAACGTCAAATTACATCCTTCCTCTGTCTATCCAGGGGTATGGTGATGCCTGGGGCACTGATTTATGTCTCCTTTCTATTTGTCTCTTTAAAAAGTGTTATTGACATCTTCCTTATCATTGTTTATTTTGGGGGATCTGAAATCTATACATTTTAAAAGTTACTTATGTAAATATATATTTAGATACGTACAATATTTGGAACATGCAGAATTTACAACTGAAAGTGAAAAGCTTGTAAATATGAAAAGGTTGGCAATTTGTGGTTATGACTTTGAATATTTCAGAAAGTTTTACCTCAAAATTTTACAATAAATAGCACTAACAGCACCTCTCCAAGGTGCTATTGCTCACTGATTTATTTTATTACAATTCAAAATACCCAGCTCTTTTAGGGAGACAACACTGTTTTTACAGGGACAGAGGAGACTGATGCAATGCTTGGCTCTTCAAATTCTTACAGCAAAGTGCTTTCCCCTGCCAATCCTGAGACAACAAATCCTGTGATTCTCCCCATCATTACTGCCAAGATTCTCCTATTCCTTTTTGTGTAGTTTTTCCATGGTCAGAACTTCTTTGAGTTTACTTTTTATCTCGTCTTGTCGGTTCCACAGCTTTTCCACCTGATGGTAACACTGTAGCTGCTCATCAGTCTCCCCAGTCTGTTGGTCCAACCCACCCTCCTCATCCTCTTCAGCAACTATAGTTTCTGGATGGTATTGACTTGCCTCATGGGCTTCTGAACTCGTCTCACTCTTTGTACATCTGATCCTTTGCCGCATCACCCTTGCAGAACTTTTCGTCTCTCTCAAGGTCGTTGAAAAGCCCTTCTGGTTTTCTCTCCTTTCCACCACTTTCTCATGTATTGCTGCTCTCTGAATTGACCCTGAATGGGGAACTAAGGGAAGCTTGTGAGGGTTTCAAGCAAAGGGATCCTCTAGCAGCCTCTCTTGAAGAGGAAAGCAGGTGTATTTTGCCCTGAGCATGGGGTGGCTGCTTGCTGCTGTCCCTTCTTTCTGCATCTCCTCTCTCTGCCTTCTTCTTCTCCCCTGTCCTCCTTCTGAGTGGAGTGGTGTGATTACAGGTGGGTGTCAGCAAGTCCTCTTAAAAGTTGCTTTATAAAGCAAATGCTAATAACAGTATTGCATAAATAATTTTGAGCCTTCAATAATTTATAATACAAAATTATTTGCAAATGTTATGTTTTAAATACTATTTATATTTGACAAATGATGTTAGGCATACTTCCTGACAGTTAAATATCAGTGTTACCCAGCATCTTGTGTGGATCTGTGATAAGGACAATCATCCCAAAGATTTTACTTTTCCTATTATTTTTATAGAGAAGGGCCCCAGATTGTATAGATGTGAGGTTGATGAGCTTTCTTGGTGAATGTGTTTGCTTTGCTGGTCATAAGGTTCTTTGTCAAAGGCTCTGGATTCTTTTTCTGATGTACACTGTAATTAACTAGCATGACTGTGCCGCAATAAAGCTTTATAAAAGTAGTCTCTTGGTTGAATTTGGCTCCAGGACACTGTGCATATACTTGTCATCTACCAATGAGTTTTCCTTTTTACTTTGGGTCTCTGATTGATATTTGAAAACCAATTCTCCTTTTCAAACGAGGAATCTATAAGAAAAAAGTTGAATATCTTGTTCTTAACCAGTTCACAGCTGAGATGGCTTCCAAACCTAATGTTGTACCTAGAATCTTGAAGCTACACCACATTTGGGATCTTCTCCACCTTTGTTGCACATAGGATGGGTCAGTGTTGGATCCAGTGGTCTATTTTGGTGTTATAACAAAAGTACTAATTAAAGAACTCTTTGCAGAGATTTAACATTTCAACAGACAAAGATTCAAAGTGCTGAGCTACTATCCATCTGGCCTTCTCTAGGAGTTATTCTCTCCATTTATTCCTAGGAATAACAAGGTTCCTTTTTACTCACCCTAGACCTGCGTAAAGCTTTAGAATTGTCAAATACTGACCTGGGCTCTACATTTGAGTTCCAGTCCAAGGAAACCAGCTGTCCTTGCATGCTAACAAGACAACATTTTTCTTGGATCATTTGTTCTCTAACCTGGGCCACCTCTGAGCCCATTTCTGTCACAGACTCTCTTTCCCCAAAGGCCAACTCCTCTTCTACACATGCTAAAAAGGCCTCTGAAGCCAACACTGTTTACCAATTTGTTCTTAAAAGTGTCAGAACTGTAATCAGACGAGGTCAAGCAACAATTCTCACAGCTGTTATAAAACATTGCTAATTGCTTTACAGGCTTAATAGAAAACACAGTGCTGCAGTCTGGAAATGGTAATTATTGTGACTCAGGTTTCTGGGCATAAATTCCCTGGCTGCATGTTCCCTTACAGCCAAAGGAAGGGACATGGGGAAAGAAAACAAAACAACAAACATCACCATTTTAATAACAATAGAAGTGTATTGAGTGTTTTTACCATGAAAGGTCTTCTAGATTACAAAAACTGAATTTCTCTGTCAGTAAGGTATTGAAGATACATAAAAGGAAATTATGAGCATGAATGCCAATGCTCTATGTTATGTTAAGAAATATTGATGCAGCACATGCAAAGACTTTCACTTAACCTTATTTTTAAAAGCTTTCATAAATACTGCAATAAAGTGAAATTCCATGTCATTTAAACTGTAACACCAGCCTCAGCTTATTTATCATCCAGATGACTGAGCTGTTAGTGAGAGGAAGAAAGAGGGACACTAGAAAATTTACCCAGCACATTTTGAAGTATCTTCCCGCCAGCTAATAAAGGTCATGCTCCACATTTAGATCTAATGGCCAATAAACAATTTTCAAAAAAGAAAAATAAAGGTAGTAGAAATAGACAACATTGGGAAATTCTATTTACACTCTGGTCAATTATTGCAGTGTTCAGCTTTGTTATAAACTCTTCCCCAATTGAGCGTAGCTTGTCAGAAATACTATACCAAGGGAATAAAATATCAGGAAGGTGTCCAAATCATTACAGTATGTTCCTCATAATTGATTATTTGTTCTAGAAACTGCAAGTGATTTGTGACAGTGCTCATGACATTTGAAAGTAAAATTAGTCGAGTGGGATTTTTCATATAGTTTATTGAGTTTTTGTGTATTTCATATATAACATCTTAGTCATTCTATACCTCCTCCCCTATCTGCACCCTTCCACAGCCTCTGCAATGGATTTCTCTCCTTTGTCTCCCTGTCTAACCCTGTTCTTTCTTCCCAATTAAAATACCCCCATTTTGTCCATTTCACAATTGATAATACCTGTCTCCTATGATCTCCCCTCTCTTGAGCGTCTTTCCCCCCTTACCCTCATGTTTCCTTGTGTATTCTTCAGCTTTCACCTTGGTAACACCTGCCTCCTACAGTTCTCTCTGACTCCTCCTTTCCCTTTACTTCCTGGCTCCTTTACACTATCCTGGATGCTGCAGTTACATCTGGATATATACTCACAAATAAGGATTCAGTTCTAGGATACACAGACGAGGGAGAACATAGGTCATCAAGTGGGATTTTTTTTTAATGAAAAATGTTTGATAAGCATTTTCTTTTTTTAAATTTTTATTTATTTATTTATTTTTATGTGTATGAATGTATTGTGTGCATGTAGGTTTGTGCACCCGTGTTGTGCAATGCCGCGGAGGTCAGAAGAGGGTGTCGGATTCCCATGGAACTGGAGTTCTCCTGGAATTGGAGTTACAGACGGTTCTCAGCCGCCATGTGGGTACTGGGGATTGAACCTGGGTCCTCTGCAAGAGCGGTCGGCGCTCTTAACCGCTAGGCCATCTCTCCAGCCCTGATAAGCATTTTCTAAGTTTACCCTCCTCTTTATATCTGATATTTTCCTGCCATTTGTTTTTTTTTTTTTTTTTTTTCAAAAAGTTAAAAGTCCTGTCCAGGGGCTGAAGAGATGGCTTAGTGGTTAAGAGCACTGATCTGCTCTTGTAGAGGACCCGGGTTTGATTCCCAGCACCCACATGGTGGCTAAGAACTGTCTTAGGCCAGGCATAGTGGTGCATGCCTTTAATCCCAGTACTCAGGAGGCAGAGGCAGGCAGATCTCTGTGGGTTCGAGGTCAGCCTGGTCTACATAGTGAGCTCTGAGCCAGCTGGGACTAAAGGGAGACTCAAAAAAAAAAAAATCCTGTCCAATCCTATGCTTATACGGGCTCCTTCCCTCCCTTCCTTCCTTCCTTCCTTCCTTCCTTCCTTCCTTCCTTCCTTCCTTCCTTCCTTCCTTCCTTCTCCCTCCCTCCCTCCTCTTTCTTTCTTTCTTTCTTTCTTCCTTTCTTAACTTCCTTCCTTCCTTCCTTCCTTCCTTCCTTCCTTCCTTCCTTCCTTCCTTCCTTCCTTCCTTCCTTTCTTTCTTTCTTTCTTTCTTTCTTTCTTTCTTTCTTTCTTTCTTTCTTTCTTTCTTTCTTTCTTTCTTTCTCTCTTTCTGATTCCAAATACAGACAGAGCTTTACTCCAGAGATGGCCACCTTATATAGCCAGTGTGACTCAGATCCCAGGGCCAAATCCTAGCCTTTTGCTTCACCACATCCCACTCGATGGGTGTGGCCAGGGAGGTCCCATTGGTTAGTCAGCTTGACTGAATTTTCCCACATCTCACCCTTTAAATTTTATTTTTTTTCTGAGAGGCAGGTGAGCCCATGGGAGAGGCTAACAACACAAAGGAACCGGAGCTTTGAATAGCCCGCTGCTCAAACCTTTCAATATGTAACTTTAAGAAAATTTATAATATTATAGTCATCAAAATGAGAAAGCAGATTAGAAAGAAAATTGGCAAATTTATTAGTAAAAGATTAGATATGGCTTCCATTTCATTTGAAGTGCTCTTAACTTTGAAGGTAAAATGAAATACAAATGTTTGAAGAACTAAGATTTGAGAGAGAAAGTAGATAGAAGAAAAAAGTTGATATAAAATATTTAAAAAAGAGGTCACCCATTTCATTCTGAGGTACTTAGTCTGATAAATAAAAAAAAGATAAATAGTCATATGATTCTTGATTTCTAAAGTAAATGTAAAATAAACAATCATTCAGGATAGATATGTTGGTGGTACATACACTAAATTATGAGAACTTTCCTCTATGAATTCTTTGTTGTTGTTGCTATCTTTTTGAGACAGACTCTCTGTATCCCCAGCTGTCCTGGAACTCACTACGTAGATTAGGCTTGCCCTGAACTCAGAGAGATTAGCGTGCCTCTGACTCCTGGGTGCTGGGATTAAAGGTATGTGCCACTATCCCCAGCTTCTATGCATTCGAATAAAAGGAAACTATATGACAATTACACCCCTAAACGTGGCACAGAGATATCCTGTGAATCTCTCTCTCTCTCATAGAGCTCTTAGTGTAGGCCAGGGGGAAAATGGCACAACATGATTTTACCACACCAAATGTAGAAGAGGAAGGCTCCACAGCTGCTGTGATTGCAGCCTGTGCATTCCCTTCATTATTCCTGCTGCTCCTTGTTTCTGTCTGATGTTGTTCACTGATGTCTCATTTTCTTGCTTTTCTTTATCCCTTTCATTTCACCAAAGCAAATCTTCCCTGGGGAACATAAGCAGACAGACAAGCTCTCTGACAGAGTTACTGATAGGAATATTTCATAGTCTATTATTATAAGATCACATTTGAGCTTTGTTCTGTAGGAAGAAATCTAACACACTGCTAATGCTTAGTTTGTTCTAAAATATCCTTCAGTATAGCTATCATCTAAGTATGGGCTCAAGAAGAATGCAAGAGTCAGTTTCTTGGCGTTTCCAACCCTCCTGACCTGCCACAGGAAGAAGATGATAAGAAAAGTGCCCATACCATAAATCTTAGAGAAAAGATTGACCACATTAACAGAGGGGCAAGAGGCTCCTTAAGAGAGAACTTGGAAATATTGACTGTATTTGTTTGCCCTCCCTATACAATGTGTGGGTTAAAAACAAGATGTAAGACTGATCTTTAGGATGCAAATATCTCTGAATAAAACACAAAGATTTAATTTCTGGTTTTAGGCACAAAGCAGGCAGATGGCATGGCTTAAATTATGGTCATGGTGGGACTGATTTATACACATGACACAAATACGCACATGCACAGTAATATGTATGAGTGTGTGTGTCTGGAACCTTAAGAAGTCAAGGCAAGCAGTAGAGGGTCTATACTCATAAACACCTGAAAGAAGGGTAAATTTTTTACTATAATCCTTGATTGTACTTGTCCTATTGTAATTGATACAATAGCAAAGAGCTGGAACTAACCCAAATGCCCCTCAACGGATGAGTGGACGAGAAAAATGTGGTACATCTACAAAATGGAGTACTATTCAGCTGTAAAGAAAGATGACATCATGAACTTTGGCTCAGTGTTAAGATCACCGACTGCTCTTGCAGAGGACCTGGGTTCGATAATTGGATAACAAGTGGTGATTGCTCTCCTTCATTTGTGGATGCTAACACCAAATCCCCAGATGAAAGGCAAGCTGAACAACATTATTGTTATATTTCTGTTTATCTGAAAGCAACTATGTTGTTATAATGTAAATCTCTTTAACAGGCTCTAGAATCCATCCACCACTTACTTTCAGACTCTGTACTTACTGTATATGAGTGGAAAGTATGTATTCATACTTTAGTGTAATATAAAATTAAAGGAGGAAAATGTGAATTCCTAAACATGAAAAAAAATAAGACTGAGAGAAAGATGCAGGACATTTATGACAGAGTGCATGATCTAGGGTGGGGTGGGGGGAAGGGAAAGAGGAATATATAAAATTGAACTGAGAAATGATGTCTGAAATGCACAAAACATCAATAAAAGCATTATAAAAAAACAACTGCCTAAAATTTCCATATTTGAAAGAAAAAACAAGTGCCTCAATAAACATGGGTATGTTAGTGTGTTTATTGAAGTCCTGCGCTGTAGAAAAAAGTACCATCCTAGACACAATGTAAGAACTAGGGACCATGAATGAAAACATTTCTAAAATTAGAAACAAAAATAAGATCCTCTAACAGAAGAAACATAGCTAAACTCATTTACATTTTACAACAGTGGCAGAATGCGTTGTGATGGTGTCTTCCAGGATCTAAGGAAGACTTAATAACAGGGCAAAATAAATTAAGAAGTCATTCTTTCACTGAATAAAAGAGTGGCAAGCAGGAAAAAAGTAAGCCAAGAATATATATATATATATATATATATATATATATTCTCTCTCTTACTCTCTCTCTCTCTCTCTCTCCTTTCTGTAAATAACAGACTATAGCTTCATTGTATATTTAAAGATGCAGTGGAAAAAAATCTCGCCCCTTTTTGACATGTGCCTACCACCCAAATGAAGTAATTCTCTTCTTACAGTATTCTCAGAAACAGTGAGGAAAAACAATGTCTAAAGTGTNTCCCTTCTTCCTTCCGTCCTTCCTTCCTTCCTTCCGTCCTTCCTTCCTTTCTGTCGTTCTTTCTTTCTTGCTTTCTTCTTGCTTCTTCTTTCTTTCTTTTCTTTCTTTTTCTTTCTTTCATCTCTTTCTCTGATTCCACTACAGACAAAGCTTTATCTCCAGAGATGGCCCCTTATATAGCCATGTGACGCAGATCACAGGTCCAAATCCTAGTCTTTTGCTCACCATCCCCTCATGGGTGTGGCCAGGGAGTCCCATTGGTTAGAATGCAACCCATCTTAACTAATTTTTCCCACATCTCACCCTTTAAATTTTATTTTTTTTCTGAGAGGCAGGTGAGCCCATGGGAGAGGGCTAACAACACAAAAGGAACCGAGAGCTTTGAATAGCCCGCTGCTCAAACCTTTCAATATGTAACTTTAAGAAAATTTATAATATTATAGTCATCAAAATGAGAAAGCAGATAGAAGAAAATTGGCACATTTTAGTCGTAAAAATTAGATATGGCTTCCATTTCATTTGAAGTGCTCTTAACTTTGAAGGTAAAATGAAATACAAATGTTTGAAGAACTAAGATTTGAGAGAGAAAGTAGATAGCAGCACACGTTGATAGACCATATTTAAAAAAGAGGTCACCCATTTCATTCTGAGGTACTTAGTCTGATCACTGACACAACGATAAATAGTCATATGATTCTTGATTTCTAAAGTAAATGTAAAATAAACAATCATTCAGGATAGATATGTTGGTGGTCCCTCCACTAATTCTGCGCCCGTTCCTCATCTAATTCTTTGTTGTTGTTGCTAATCTTTGAGCCAGACGCTCTGTATCCCCCTCTGTCCTGGAACTCACCTACGTAGTTTCGGCTATGCCCTGCACTCAGCGCGCTTAGCGTGCTCTGCCTCCTGGTGCTGGGCGTAAAGGTATGTGCCACTATACCCAGCTTCTATGCATTCGAATAAAAGGAAACTATATGACAATTACACCCCTAAACGTGGCACAGAGATATCCTGTGAATCTCTCTCTCTCTCATAGAGCTCTTAGTGTAGGCCAGGGGGAAAATGGCACAACATGATTTTACCACACCAAATGTAGAAGAGGAAGGCTCCACAGCTGCTGTGATTGCAGCCTGTGCATTCCCTTCATTATTCCTGCTGCTCCTTGTTTCTGTCTGATGTTGTTCACTGATGTCTCATTTTCTTGCTTTTCTTTATCCCTTTCATTTCACCAAAGCAAATCTTCCCTGGGGAACATAAGCAGACAGACAAGCTCTCTGACAGAGTTACTGATAGGAATATTTCATAGTCTATTATTATAAGATCACATTTGAGCTTTGTTCTGTAGGAAGAAATCTAACACACTGCTAATGCTTAGTTTGTTCTAAAATATCCTTCAGTATAGCTATCATCTAAGTATGGGCTCAAGAAGAATGCAAGAGTCAGTTTCTTGGCGTTTCCAACCCTCCTGACCTGCCACAGGAAGAAGATGATAAGAAAAGTGCCCATACCATAAATCTTAGAGAAAAGATTGACCACATTAACAGAGGGGCAAGAGGCTCCTTAAGAGAGAACTTGGAAATATTGACTGTATTTGTTTGCCCTCCCTATACAATGTGTGGGTTAAAAACAAGATGTAAGACTGATCTTTAGGATGCAAATATCTCTGAATAAAACACAAAGATTTAATTTCTGGTTTTAGGCACAAAGCAGGCAGATGCATGGCTTAAATTAGGTCATGGGGGGACTGAATTTATAAACATGACACAAATACGCACTGCACATAAATATGTATGAGTGTGTGTGTCTGGAACCTTAAGAAGTCAAGGCAAGCAGTAGAGGGTCTATACTCATAAACACCTGAAAGAAGGGTAAATTTTTTACTATAATCCTTGATTGTACTTGTCCTATTGTAAGTATCAATAGCAAGGAGCTGGAACTAACCCCAAGCCCCTCAACGGATGAGTGGACGAGAAAAATGTGGTACATCTACAAATGGAGTACTCATTCAACGAAAGAAAGATGAACATCATGAACTTTGGGCTCAGTGTTTAGATCACCGACTTCTCTTGCAGCGGACCTGGTGTCGATATTGGATAACAAGTGGTGATTGCTCTCGCTTCATTTGTGGATGCTAACCACCAAATTCCCAGATGAGGCAGCTGAACAACATTATTGTTATTTTCTTGTTTAGCTGAAAGCAACTATGTTGGTGTTATAATGTACAATCTCTTAACAGGCTCTGAGAATCCCTCACACCACTCTTACTTTCAGACTCTGTTAATTACTTATATGTGAAATATATATTATATACTTTGGTAATATAAAATTAAAGGAGGAAAATGTGAATTCCTAAACATGATGAAAAAAAAAACAATAGACTGAGAGAAAGAGAGAATTTGTTTTTTGGTGGGAGATCGGAGGAAACAAAGGTTATGAATTGCGGGGGGAGTGGGGGAGGTGGGTCTGAGAGGTGTGGGGAGTGGGGGGAAGGGAAAGGGGGAAGGGAAAAAATATTAAATTGAACTGAGAAAGATATGTCTGAAATGCACAAACATCATTAGTAAAAGCATTATAAAAAAAACAACTGCTAAAATTTCCATATTTGAAAGAAAAAACAAGTGCCTCAATAAACATGGGTATGTTAGTGTGTTTATTGAAGTCCTGCGCTGTAGAAAAAAGTACCATCCTAGACACAATGTAAGAACTAGGGACCCAGAATGGAAAACATTTTAAAAATTAGAAAACAAAAATAAGATCCTCTAACAGAAGAAACATAGCTAAACTCATTTACATTTAACCAGTGGCGAATGCGGTGTTGAAGGGGGGGGGGGGGGGGGGGGGGGGGGGGGGGGGGGGGGGGGGGGGGGGGGGGGGGGGGGGGGGGGGGGGGGGGGGGGGGGGGGGGGGGGGGGGGGGGGGGGGGGGGGGGGGGGGGGGGGGGGGGGGGGGGGGGGGGGGGGGGGGGGGGGGGGGGGGGGGGGGGGGGGGGGGGGGGGGGGGGGTGGTGTCCCTGTCCAGGATCTAAGAAGATTATAACAGGCAAAATAATTAAGAAGGCATTCTTTCATCTGAATAAAGATGGCAAGCAGGAAAAAAAGTAAGCCAAGAATTATATATTTTTATATATAATATTATATATATATATAGATATTATATATATATATATGTGTCTCATTATTGAAAAATATAAATCTATAGGAGGAACTCCTCTTGGAAAGGATAGGAAATGAAAACATTCCACCCTGACTTCAGAAAGAGAGAGTGAATCATTCTCATTCCTATATTTTCTCTTTATCCATATTCTAATGAAATGGTGATTTCTTATGTTCTTAAGGAAAGGGAAAGTGATAATGATAATTTTTAGACATGACAGACAAATGATATAGCAAAAATCAAAGGACAAAAAGAGAATATCTGGTGTGATACCAATGAAAGGGACAAGAAGTTGAATAAATAATCATATCATTTCAACAAGAGGAATGGAAAGAGAAAGAGAAGCAGAAAACAAAGAGTTAATACAAATAATGAACATGGTAAAGATAATCTAAAATACACTAGAAATCCATATAATAGTTATAAATTGATTTGTTAAATGAAACTCCTTAGATTTGTGTATTAGTTACTCTTCTGTTGCCGCTGTGAAGCATCATGACCAAGGCAACTTATAGAAGGAAGAGTTTATTTGACGTGCAGTTCCAGAGAGAGAGAATTCACAGTGGTCGGGGAGACCTGGCAGCAGAGAGGGCTGGAGCAGGAAGCAGAAAGCCGAACACTCACATCTTCAAGCCGCCACACTGGAAATATGGCAAATTTTAAGGACTCTCAAAGCCTACCCCACTGATGTGCTTCCTCCAGTATGGCCACACCTTCCAAAGGTTCCATGACCCTCCCCAAAAAGCACCAGAAACTGGGGGCCAAGTGTTCAAGTAGTTAGAGCCTATGGGAAACACTCATTCAAACCACCACAATTCGTATATAATAAAAGAGAAAAATAGACATTCTTGAGGCAAACCAATGGCAGCATGAAACAGAAGGGATCGGGGGCAGAGATAGGCCATAGATGGCTGACACTCTTGACAGGCTATTCAGCAGTTATTCTAGATGTCCTTAATGTCCTCTATTTTTCTTTCTGTTTTAAACTTATCTCATTCTAGAGTATGAAAACGCTAGATTTTCAGGAGACTCCCTGTCTTTGTGATCTGGGCACAGGTATTTGCCCATTGGCTGGTCATGGTATATGTAGCTGCTTTTATACCATTAAGTGGTGTGACGGTTAATCCTGGGTGTCAACTTGACTGGACTAAGGAACAAATAAGAGAAAAGGGGTCTTCTGATTGGATCGCCTCAACCCGGATGGCCCACCCCAAATGTGGGCGTTACCTTCTGCCAGCAGGCAGTATTTAAGGCCATGGCAGAAGGAGCTGGTCTCTTTTTTCTCCTGTGGCTTGCCTCTCTCATCTGGTGAGTTTGTCTTGTTGTTGTAATCAACCTTTTGGATCCCAGCATGTACTTAGACCAGCAGATCTCCTGGAACCCATTTGGGCCTTCAGCACTGGATTGGGACTACTAAGACATCCAGCCTTGCGGACTGAGCAGTTCCCTGGATTCTCGTCTTGGCCTTTCCAGTGTGGTGCAGCTACTGTTGGAATCCTTGAACTCTATCACGTGAGCAAGCCAGTGAACAGCGTTCCTCCATGGCCTGTGCTTCAGCTCCTGCCTCCAGGTTCCTGCCCTGAGTTCCTGCCTTGGGTTCCCTAAGTGATGAACTGTGACCCAGGAGATGTTAGCTGAATAAACCCTTTCCTCCCCAAGCTGGTGTCGGTCAGAGTGTTTTGTCACAGCAATGGAAGACAAACTAGAACAAGTGGCTTCACCTCATTTCACTTTTACAGGGAGAATTTCCTGTTTTCTATTCTGTTATTAAGTTAACACATATTTTAGCCATACTATGTGTTTCATTTAAAGTGTTTTTTTTTTTTTTCATTGATATTCTGATGTCTATGCTTCCTGCTAGATGTAGCTTTCTGGAAATCTATTTCCTTTGTATCTCACCCAAATAGTAAAGGAAGATAAGTTTCTTAGCAAGAAAAATAAAGGACATTAAGGGTGACTAGAATAAATGCTGAATATTTAGTCAGTAGTGATAGCCTTCTGTGGTCGATTCCTGCCTCCTATCCTTCTGTTTCTTGGTGCCATTGGATGGTCTCATGAAAGTTTTGCTATTTGTTTGCCTTTTCTGTTTATTTTGTTATAGACTATTTGTGGTGGTTTGAATGAGTGTCCCCAATAGGCCACAAGTATTTGGACACTTTGTCCCCAGTTTGTGGTGCTGTTTGGGGAGGTCCATATAACCTTTAGGAGCTGTACACTAGTATACATCAGGTACACATTTTTCCTGTTTGCAGCACAGATATGTAGGGTTTGGGAGGAGTCATTATCTTGTTTCTGTGAGGATAAAATAAATATTAAAGATGGTAGAACAAGAAGGTACAAAGAACAAGGATACTTTTGAATGCCTCAGACTACTACACTAGACTTGAGTTGCCTATCTTTATTTGCTTCATGAAAAAACAATCCTACATAGTTAATGCTAACCTAGTAAACCTCTTATACAAAATGAATGAAATTCAATTGAAAGCAAGCATATAATTCTGAACATTATTTGACATAAAAATGCTAATTTGCATTTTGCTAGAGCTCAATAGCTTTTGTAATCTTTTTGACAGTTAATTGTCACAAAACTATGTATTGGGTACAACAGCTCATATTACATTTTCTGAGTAGAATTGTTGAGGTTTTGGCAGACTGAATGATTTTCATGGTGTCTCAAAGCTAGTATTTAGATAAGTGAGGTGTGATCCTAGACACCCAGGTTTTAAGAATATCTCAAATCTACAACACTAACTGATCATAAAATCCTCTTCAGAGTTGTAGTTAGGCAAGATGTCATCAAGATGCTCTCTTATCAATCACCAGTTCAAACCACAGAAAGGTCCAACATTTATATGCCTTTGAGGTTGACTGTCCACAGCTAAATGTGAACTACCACTCTAAATAATAGCAGCTTCTTTACTGTCCTCCCATTGCTGAGAAGGTCTACCTTTCCTTGCTGGGCTCTAGAGGTCTCAGCTTCATAATGGCACATGGGCCAAGTGCTACCTGAGTAGTGGGCATCTTCCTTTTCTCGACTCACCTTTAGCTCATGACCTATATTCAGGTGGAATGATGAGCCTGCTATAGCAGATATTCAGAGGATGATCCTGAAACAAACCAGCTTTTCCAATAACAGAAGAAAATGAGTCACTGGGAGGAGTTTCTGTGAGCTGATATGTTCACAAATAAAAAATGTGCTCTTGATTTAAAAATCTTAAATTCTTTTTTCTAAATTCGAGAGTTGCTTTTAAGAGAGAAATTATTTCTGATAAATAGTTCTTTAACTTTTAGCATGCAGCATTTTATCTGGTGTTCTTTTGAAAAATGGAGCCTAACACCTGACCCAGCCATACCACTCCTGGGTATATACCCACAAGACTCATCCTACTGCAAAGATACATGCACATCTATGTTTATTGCAGCTCTTTTCACAATAGCAAAGAATTGGAACCAACCCGAATACCCCTCAACTGATGAGTGGATAACAAAAATGTGGTACATCTACACAATGGAGTTCTGTGTGGCAGTAAAGAAAGATAACATCATGAACTTTGCGGGTAAATGGATGGAACTCGAAGCTATTATGTTAAATGAAGTAACACAGTCCCAAAAAACAAATAGGGATTGGTTTCTCTCATTTGTGGATACTAGTACTAAATCCCCAGTTGAAAGGCAAACTGGGCAATGTTATTGCCATATTTCTTTCTATCTAAAAACAACTGCGATGTTACAATGTGAATCTTGTAATGAGCCCTCGAATTAACTTACCACTTACTTTACCACAGACATGGCAATTAATGTATATGGGTGGATGTTATATATTCATATTTTATAGCAATATAAAATTAAAAGGAAAAATGTGAAGGCCTGTACATATATTGGAGTTAACATACAGTTTATTCTTGGAGGACATAATTCTGGTAGATACATGATGTGTATATGGGCATACTTTGGAGCAGTACAGTTGGGAGGGAACCACAGCAGCATTAGGACTGGGTCAAGGGATGGACTGATGTGGTTGAATTCTGCCTAGGACAATAAACCTTTGCAGAGAAAAGCTTTGGAGAGACTGAGAGAAATTTTCAGGACATGTGTGGCAGAGTGCATGAACTGGGATGGGGCGGGGGGACTAGAAAGGGGAATATGTCTAAATTGAACTGAAAAATGATGTATGAAATACACAAAACATCAATAAAAGTATTATATTAAATAAAAAAATGCTAGGTCCCATCATCAGGATTTTTGAGTCTGCAGGCTTTTGAGAGTGTCCAAAAGTCTGCATTTCTAAGAAGTTCCTAGCTACTGCTCAGAGCAGCACTGAATTAAACTAATCAAAATGAGTAAGTGCAGAAATACAGGAAGGATTATTTCTCTTCAAGCTCATTTCTCTCTTTTTAAAAATTTTATTGAAATTTTTGTGTATTTCATGTAGAACATCTCAGTCAGTCTTAATAATTGTTATACCCCCTTCTCCAGTGGCCCCTCCCATAGCACTCCCACTGAAATTCATACATTCTGCCCTTTGTGTTAAGGTCTATTGTGTTAAGTCAGTGTCTCCAGATGTTCCTCAGTGCAAGTTCATCCACTGGGGTCTACTTAGCCTGTCTAGATACAGTTCATTTCTTTTTTCTTTTTTCTTTTTTTGGTCTTTTCGAGACAGGGTCTTCCTGTAGCCCCAGCTGTCCCAGAACTCAGTCTGTAGACCAGGCTGGCCTTGAACTCACAAAGATCCACCTTCCTTTGCCTCCCAAGTGCTAGGATTAAAGGTGTGTGCCACCATGCCCAGCTTGAGTCTAGTTCATTTCTTAATGTGGAGAATGGTTTGCTTAAATTTATATGACAAGTTAATGGTAGACTCTACCTTAAATTCTAAATTACCTAATGCCCTGACCAGGACCTTTCTTCTGCTATTGAATTTATTAATGGATTTTATTTTTCTCTCATCTAAAATATAATTAATTTTATTTCTATATAATGCTAATTATTCACATACCTATGTTCATATATGTTCAAATGTGTGTGCATATTTCTAGAAAAGATTATGGTTTTTCCAGTTTGAACATTTTCTGTTATTGAGGCAACCAGATAACTTAGTGACTTAGAATTAGTTTTCAAATTATCTTGTACTTTGAAACTACTTTGTAAAAACAATCTAGTTATCCATTTTTCTTTCTTGCCCATGTAGATTTAAATTATGTTGTCCTTTGCTCGGTGGCACTCTTTTGTGATTACACTCTCAAAAGGTGAACAATATTGTCAGTCTAAATCATCTGATGTTTCCACTCCAAATGCTTTAGCAATTCAACCACTTCTTACTAAACTGAACATTGTGATACTTTTCAGTATGGGTATAATGTTTGAACCAGGAATCACCAAACATTAAAGGCCAAAGGGTAAATATTTGAGGCTGTGTAAGCCATACTATCTCTGTCCCAATTACTCAAGTCTGCTGTTGCAGTGTGACAGCAGTCATAGACCAAACATAGATTTTGAGCATGGACGTGTTCACATCAAACATTTATGGCACTGAAATTTAAACTTCCTATTTTCACATGTCACAAGCAATTTTTCTTTTGATTTTAAAAACATTTTTATTTGACTTTTATTTTTTGCATATGAGTCTTTTGCCTGCTTGTATGTAAGTACCAAACATGTGAACAAAGCAATGCCCACAGCAGTCAGAAGAGGGCATAAGATCACTGGGAACAGAAGTTACAGACTGTTGTTAGTTGCCACATGGGTTCTGGGAAACAAACGGGGGTTGTCTACAAGAGTTGTCACTGCTCTTAACTGCTAAGTTATCTCTCCAACCCCATGGTGCATTTTGTTCGAGCACAAAAATATAATGGATTGTGAGCTTGTGGGTCATGCAAAAATACACTTCATTCCCCACACCCTCTTTCTTAACTGTCCCTTCCCTCTAGCAGGGTCAAGATGTCAATAAGCATTTATTTTCTTCTATTAAAATTCTATCTCTGGTAATTAGCATATAAAGAGATTTAACTGAAATACAACTAAAACTATACAGAGATGTCACATCAATTTGGCAAAGGTTTATGAAAAGTTATAACTGGTGTTAATCAGGGACTGTAAGAAGTGCTTTTTATTATTAGTGGGAACTGGTACAAGAGCTCTGCAAGGTATTAATTTGCAGGAATCTAAGATCTTAAGATGTTCATGCCTTTTTGCACAGACAATCTCAGAAAGAAGCAGGGATAGGAATAAAGAGTATTTATTTCCCAATGATCAAAGAAATCATTGAAATAATAAAGGCCGTGAAATTAGATGACTGGGAAGTAAGATGGGAGTGTACATAGGGGAGATCTGGATAGGATCAAAGTCCACTGTATGGGATTCTCCAAAACCAGCACGAATATTTTTTAAAACATTTGTAACTTAAGGACTGCTTAATATTGAGGAAATGCTCATAACATCCGTTTCCTCGAAAATCTGCGTATACTTTCATGGATTACTCTGGAATTTCCGGTCCTCTATTCATCTTCCATCCTGCAACAGGTGGAGTGGAGCTGACTGTGAAAGAGCTCCGTAAACACCGCGAGTCTCTAAAGGTGAACGATGGCAGAGCCAACACATTCCTGCTCTCATATCTTTATTGTTCCTGATTTGATTAGAAAGTAAATCACAAACAGTTAACGTTAGAACAGTATCTATACAGCGAAAAAATTTCGTGACTAGGTTTTGACTGATTGGAGGGAAATCATGTATAATACTGTAAACATAGTCAAGTACACATGGTTGGAGTGGTGATAGACTACAGGGAAAAGCTTCCTTCTGTAGATGAACTTAATTTCTTAATGTATTCTAAATATACATTCTTATATTTACAGACAAGTGTACTTCTCACCACTCATCAAAAAAGATTCTTTTTGCAGAGATAGAGACTATTATAAAGTTACACAACTGGTCAAATACAGGGGAAAAGTCGCTGTCTAGAGCCCAGCCCTAAGTGACTCATCTATAATGCAACTTCAACAACCAAGGCCCAAGGAATATTGTAGAAGAGGGGGAAGAAAGAATGTAACAGACAACACACTTGCTGCTATTTAATGCACTCTAGACAAGATAGGGAAGCTGCACTAATGAAATCTCCATGACATGGTAGTCTACTGAGATCTACAAATGACAAAATCAGTTGACATGCCTAGGTAGATGAGATGAATGTCATAGGGTCCTACCTCAAGATGCAGAGAGCTAAAGGCAAAAGGAGAGAGAGAGAGAGAGAGAGAGAGAGAGAGAGAGAGAGAGAGAGAGAGAATTAGTTTTCCCCGGGGAATAGCTCCCTGAGAGGTTATCTAATCCCACTGGGCAGCCTTACACACAGATATACAGGAGCACTAAATGAACTCAGTACATTACAGATAAACTTAAAAATTTAAAATCTAATCACATCTACAATTTTTTATAGAGCTTTGTAGTTTGTATCTATTAGTCTTACATTTGTTTGGTGAATTTTCTCTGACGTATTATTATTATTATTATTATTATTATTATTATTATTTTGTCTTTTTGAGACAGGGTCTCCCTTTAGGCCCAGCTGGCCTGGAGCTCACTATGTAGACCAGGCTGGCCTTGAATTCACAGAGCTCCTCCTGCCTCTGCCTCCCAAGTAATTTTGAAATAACTGTAAGTTGAACTGTTTTCTTCATTGAAATGTTAATTACAAAAGTATTTATGCCAGGCGTGGTGGTGTGTGCCTTTAATTCCAGGCCTGGGGAGGCAGAGTCAGGCATATATCTGTCAGACTGAGGCTAGCCTGATCCACATAGTGAATTCCAAGTGGGTTGGGACTAAGGAGACCCTGTCAAAAATTGTAATAATAAAAAATTTCCAAAGAGCAAAAGTGTCTATTCTAGGGAAACAGTAAAACACGTTTCAGTTTTTCTGTAGGCTACAGTATAACTGATAATGTCTTTCTTCTAGTCTAATACATTCCCATTTTCTTGAAGCTTTGTTTTGTTGGATATTGCCAATGAAGGACCGAAGGCCTCTCGAGCCACTGGATTTTCATATTTTTTTGGTGTATATGTGGAATTTTCAATTCTTCATGCCAACTTTGCCCCATCTCTGTATTTTCCACAGTTTTCACAGCTCTGCTCTACTAGTTTCCCCTAGTTCACTGTAGGAGGACTCTTTCCCCACCATGGCACAGCTCTGCTCTACTAGTTTCCCCTAGTTCACTGTAGGAGGACCCTTTCCCCACCATGGTACAATTATCAACTGGAAATTATGTGCACTCAGATTCTATTTGCTTAAAACCTGGGATTTTTCAAATCTTAATTTGGATTGGTTATCTGTTTTCCTACAGTGCTTTTCAATTTTTTGGTGCCTTGCTCAAAGGAAAACAGAATTGTGCATAGAGTTCTGCACCCCAATGATCTCTTCCTACTGAGCACACATTCTTCTGTTCACTCCTGGGTCAGGGAAATGGCCTGTCTGGGCACTTCTCCAAGAGCTAAGTGATGGCCTTTACATCTCTTCTTTATTTTCCTCTTTGTTTTCTTACTATTATTTTCTGTCTCTATTTCTCACAAAAGATCTGCTAGATTTTCATGAAAATAAATCGCTTATAGCAAAATGGGCTCCTTTACTGATTGTGGCTTTCTCAATTCCCAATGATGCTCCTGAACAGTAGGACACTGGAACACCTTTTCTTTGCTTAAAAACAAAACAAAACAAAACAACACAACAGTAACCACAATAAGCCAAACTCCACAATTTAGCACCTATTATGTCTCTGCCATATATATCTTCTTTTTCACTTTGTGTTAATTGGCTTGGGGCTGTCATGTATGACCAAGCATGTTTCATGCAATGTAATTCCAGGGTCCATTGCATAGGACATAAGATATAATTTTCTTAACAGTATTTACTCATCGTGCAGTGGTTACTAATGAGATAGTAATTCAAGGAAATAAGTTAAACTAATTGAATAATATAGCTGGAAGATGCTTAATGCTAAGGCAGTTATAAAACTGAAAATAATTTTACAGTGCATTGGAATAAATAGCCATGCAAACTTTTGGCTAGAATTGACTGGTCTAAAGGCCTTTACTGTCTTAGACTGCCATCTGGCACTGTGATTGCTGGTCAATAGCTCAGTACATGGATGATCTATCTATATGAGATATATCAGAGCTATATCACATAATGGAAAGCTCTGCCTTAAAGAGCAGTCTAGTCCACTGTCCTCCGTTTGTGTTATAGGTTAAGAATATAAGATCCATTCTTTGACCTCAAAACCATTGTGTTGGTTACACTTTGGGCTTATGATCTGGATAATGGAAGAATTGGAGACTAGAGAAAATTCTACTTGCTCTTATTCATTTAATCTTCTGTTTAGAATTCTTTAACCCACTTTGGTCAAGTGTATTAGAGATTACAGTGGTTTCATTGTAGGGAGTGACTCTAAGCTCCATTTAAAAATGGAGCTGAAGCTGATATGTTGGTGTACATCTTTAATCTTTAATCCCAGCACTCAGGAGGCAGAGGCAGGTGGAACTCTATGAGATCAAGGACCACCTGGTCTACATAGGAAGTTCCAAGCCAACTGGAGTTATACGGAGATTCTGTCTTAACAACAACAAAAAATAGTGGATCAAACTGAAAGTTCGTTAAATTCTATAAAGTTCCTTCTGGTGATATCATTTTCTCTAAAGTAAAGGTTATTTTGCTCATTTTCTGGTAAATCTGATAGTATGAACTAAACACTGGTGTCAGTCATAATTTCTATGTACTTATATAATATATAAAATGCTGAGCTGGATTTTCCATAAGAAAAAAAAAATGGTATCACTTGGGGAGAATTTTCTAGTTTAGAAAAGAGAGAGAGAGTGGGGCTGGAGAGATGGCCTAGCGGTTAGGGGTGCTGATCGCTCTTGCAGAGGACCTGGGTTTGATCCTCAGCACCCACATGGTGGCCGAGAACCGTCTGAAACTCCAATTCCAGGAGAACTCCAGTTCCAGGGGAATCTGACACCCTCTTCTGACCTCCGCGGCATTGCACGGCATGGATGCACAGAACTGCATGCAGACAGTACATTCATACACATACAGAAATAAATAAAAAGAAAAAAAAAGAAAAAAAAAGAAAAGAGACAGAGAAGGAGGGAGGGAGGGAGGGAGGGAGGAAGGGAAAAGGACAGATGAGCCATCTGCCATGGCCAAAGTGCTTTTTCTTTTTTTTTTTATTTATTATTTTTATGTGTATGAGTGTACTGTCTTCATGTAGGTTGGTGCACCTGTGTCGTGCAATGCCGAGGAGGTTGGAAGAGGGCATCGGATTCCCCTGGAACTGGAGTCAAAGACGGTTCTTAGCTGCTGGGATAGAAGCCGGGTCCTCTGCAAGAGCAGTAGGCGCTCTTAACCTCTGAGCCATCTCTCCAGTCCCCCAAAGTGCTTTTTCTTAGGGATCTAGCAAAAAGTACCCAAAGTCATTGAGATAAACATAGCAGTTATTGAATGGCTTTAAATGTGTTTCCTGTGTGCTTTGGAAGAGAATGAAAACAAAGCTGAAACTCAGATAAAATCTTTTTATAGCTAGTCACTGAACAACAGAAATTAGCATTTATAACTATCATTTGTGACTTGGGTTTTATTTTATTTTATTTTAGAAGCATAGCTCAGATTCTCTGCGTTTAGAAATAAAGCAGTGATAGGTGGGGGCACTGGCAGGGAGACATTAGTCTTCCATGGGAATGAGATCATCCTTCAGTCTTCCCAGTTCTCGAACTGCAGCTGTCACAAGGTGAGAATGAATCCTCAACTTTTTCTGGTTTCCAGGTTACAATCCCTCTGCTTTTCTCCTGCTCCCCTTAGGGAACCAGAAATACTTCACAGCCAGTCTTAAAAGAATTGCACACATTAATCCCTATGAAACTCTCTTACCAAAGTGTTGAAAGCTTGTGTGCATCACACATTTAACTATGAACATATGTTTTAGTGACATCACTTTTTCCTGTTTAAAGGATCCACATGTCATTTTTTTTCTGGGAGGCAACACAATCTGGACCAGGTGGACCCTGTAATTAGTGTGCCTAGGGAGGGGCAAAAGTTGGCTTCAAAAGGTACTGAGCTTATTGGTTTGGTTAGTAGGAGTTTGCAGAGTACTGGGATGCCTCGCAGAGCCATAGGGAAACTGGAAAACTGAGTAACTATTTCAGGAAATAACTGAAAAAGAGAAAGCATGACAGGGCTGTGATGTTGAACACAATATTTAACTGCAAAAATGCTTATAACATCTGTTTCCTCAAAAATCTGTGTTTGTGTTCATGGATTGCTCTGGATCTTCCAGTCCTCTACTCATGTGGAGTGGGACTGACAGTGAATGAGCTCCCTAATCTCAGGAAACCCCTCCAGTCTGCAAGGTGAATGATGGCAGAGCCAACACATTCTTGCTCTCATATCTTTATTGTTCCTCCTTTGATCAGAAAGTAAATCATAAACAGTTAATGTTAGAGTGGAACAAAGAAATGCCATGATCAGGCTATGGATGACATGTTTTATCAAAAGCAAGCTAAATAATTTGAGACCAAATAATCCATTTCATAAGCCTAAGCAACTGAAATTAGCTAGATGATGAGAAATTTGCTTTGTACTCTTGAGTTGGTTTATGTGTTGTGAATGCTTTAAAGATAGAATTCTTAAAACCCATTAACCCAACTAATAAACTAATATTTATTTACTGCTGTGTGCAAGGTGCTATAAAAAATAAAGCAGGCTCAGAACTTAATGTCAGCAATTTATGATCTGGAAGGAAAAAAAGATTTGTTAATAGTCCTGTTAGTGCTCTCTCTGTGGGTACACACAGAGGTAACTAGCATTGTATATAGTGGGCAAAGGTGGGAAGGTCTGGAAGGCTTTCTGGAGGAATTGCTAAGATGAAACATGAAAGATGCCTAGGAGTTATTTGGTTAAGGGAGGGGGTAGAAAAATATTCTAGCCCTCGGTCTCTTCACATCTCTGTGGTGGAATAGCACAGATCACTCTGGACCTGGTAAGACTTCAGATGCTTAATCAGTAAGGGTCTCTATGTCTTGATTCACCTTTTTCCATTTTAACTTCATGTTACACTGTAATATGTATTCATGTCTACCATCATATACCAAAAATCCATAGTCTGAAAATAAGTGGTAGGTTAGTTTTAGGACCTATCTAGGGATTCATAATATAAGAGCACGCTTGTGTTCAGATTGTGGGGAATATAGCATTAATGTTGCTCAATTTGCCTTAGAACTAGGTACTTGGTGCTAGCATCCACAGATGAGGGATACCATTCATCTTTTGTTTTTCTGGGACTGCACTACTTCACTTAACATAATATCTTCTAGTTCCATCCATTTACCTGCAATGGGTTGGTTCCAGCTCTTCACTATTGTGAAGAGAGCTGCTATAAACATGGCTGTGCATGTATCTTTGCAGAAGGATGCGTCTTGTGGGTATATCCCCAGAAGTGGTATGGCTGGGTCAGGTGGTAGGCTCATTTTGAGTCTTTTAAGGGTTCTCCACACTGCCTTCCATAATGGTTGTACGAGTTTGCATTCCCACCAGCCGTGGATGAGTGTTCCCCTTTCCCCACAACTTCTCCAGCACTTGGTATCATTTGTTTCCTGATCCTAGACAGCCTTATCGGAGTGAGATGATACCTTAAAGTGGGTTTGATCTGCATTTCCTTAATTATTAGCAATGTTGAACACTTTTTAAGATGTTTCTCTGCCATCTCTATTTCCTCCCTTGTGAAGTCTCTGTTCAGCTCTTTACTCCATCTTTTGAGTAAGTCATTTGTTTTCTTTTTTTTTTTTTTGAGTAGTTTATATATTATGGAAGTTAGTGCTCTGTCAGATGTATCAGCAGTGAAGGTTTCCTCCCACTCTGTGGGTTTTCTCTTCATTTCTCTGATTGTTTCTTTTGCTGTACAGAAGCTTCTGAGTTTTATAAGGTCCCACTTGTCAATTGTCAACCTTATTTCCTGTGCAGCTGCTGTCTGTTGCGTTTAAGGTTCCTTTGTTGTTTTTTGAGGGTTTTTTTAGCTGCAGAGTTAACTCATTTATTTGTGCCCTTTCTGTTTTTTCTTTTTTTTTTTTTTTTTGAATGTAGGCTATAAACTTCCCTCTTTGAACTGCTTTTAAGGTGTCCCATAGGTTTTGTTGTGTTGTACTCTTGTTGTCGTTTAGTTCCAGGAATGCTTTTATTTCTTTCTTTATTTCTTCCTTGACACATTGATTATTCATGAGTGTGCTGTTTATTCTCCATGTGTTTCTGTAGGTAGTAGGGCTTCTCCTGGTATTGATATATTGAGCTTTATTGTAGTGTGGTCTGATAGAATGCATGAGATTATTTCAGTTTTTTTGTATTTGTTGAGGTTTTTTCTGTGTCCCAGTATGTCATCAATTTTGGAGAATGTTCCATGGGGTGTTGATTAGAAAAGTGTATTCTCTAGTGCTTGGGTGGAATATTAGGTAGATGTCTGTGAGGTCCATTTGCTGTATTGTATTGTTCAATTCAGATGTCTCTCTGTTTATTCTTAGTCCAGTTGATCCATCCAAGGGGCTCAGTGGGGTACTGAAGTCCCTTACTGTGAGTGTGCTGGGATTGATCTGTGCCTTGAGGTCCTGCAGAGTTATGTTTATAAAGATTGGTGCACCAGAGTTTGGTGCATATATATTCATGACTGTGAAGTCTTTATGGTTAATTTTCCCTTTAATGAGGATGTAATGGCCCTCTTTGTCTCTTCTGATTGCTTCTACTTTGAAGTCTGTTTTGTCTGATATTAAAATAGCAACTCCAGGGCCAGGTGTGGTGGTGCACGCCTTTAATCCTAGCACTTGGGAGGCAGAGGCAGGCGGATCTTTGTGAGTTCAAGGCCAGCCTATTCTACAGAGTGAGTTCCAGGACAGCTGGGACCACAGGGAGACCCTGTCTTGAAAAGACCAAAAAAAAAAAAAAAAAAAAAGTAACTCCTGCTTTCTTTTTCATACCATTAGCTTGGAATATTTTTTCCATCCTTTCATTTTCAGTTGGTGCCTATCCTTGAGTGTGAGATGGGTTTCTTGTAGACAGCATATAGATGGATTCTGTTTCCTAATCCATTCTCCCAGTCTATGCATTTTGGTTGGGGAGTTTAGTCCATTAATATTTAAGGTAATAATTGAGAGATGTGTGTTGCTTCCTTTTCCCTTATCATCCATTTACATTTTGATCTAGGTTTCTACTTTTGCAGTTGTGCTTTTATTAATTTCCCTTTCCAGGTGCCTGGGGATAGCTGCTCCTCTCCTCTGCCCTTTGAATTGCTTCAAGTATTCTCTGAAGGGTTGATTTTCCAGAAATGTATGCTTTCATCTTGCTTATGTCATGGAAGATTTTTCTCTTTCCTTCAACTACAATAGACATTTTTTGCTGGGTATAGTAACTTGGGTTGGCATTTGTAGTCATTTAGCACTGGGAATGCTTTGGTCCATGTTCTTCTTGCTTTCATAGTTTGCACTGAGAAGTCAGCTGTAATTCTAATAGGTTTTCCCTTATATGTAACTTGTTTTTCTTTTGTGGATTTTAGAACTTTGTCTTTGTTTTGGGTGTCTAGCGTTTTAACTATGATATGATGTGGGGAGTTTCTTTTCTGGTCTTGTCTATTTGGTGTTCTATGTGCTTCTTGTATTTGTATGGGTTTGTCTTTTTTCAGTTTGGGGAAATTTTCATCTATTATTCTGTTGAAGATCTGATCAATGCCATTCTCTTGGGATTCTTCTCCTTCCTCTATCCCTATGATGTAGAGGTTTGATCTTTTCATAGTGTCCCACATTTCCTGGTTGTTCCATTCTTGTGTATTTTTAAAATTTTCAGTCTTTACTTGACCTTTTTAGTTGTTCTGTGTTATCTTCCAGGTCTGATATTCTTTTTTCTGCTTTCTCCATTCTACTTCTGAGGCTTTTTCCCATTCTTTCCCCTTGATTGGATGAGTGTTCAATTTCCTTTTTTATTTTATCTTGTGTTTTCTTTACTATTTCCACTTCTTTTTGGAGGTTCTCAATCTTTTCTTGTAGCTCCATGCTCCACTGGTTGGTTTCCTTTTTCATTTCATCATGGGAACTTTACAGTGTTTCCATTTCCTTCTGGAGTTTGTCAATTTCTCCCCCTAGTTCTTTCAGGAGTTTGTCATTTTCTCCTTTTAGTTCTTTCCAAAGATTATCATTCTTTCCCTCCAGGTCTTTTCTGAGTTTTTCATTCTCTCCCTTTAGGTCCATGATTTTTTTGAATATATCTGTGAGTATTTTACGATCTGTGTCCTGTGCTACCTCCAGGAAGGTCTCCTTGTGGGAATCCCCCATAGGTTCTGTAGACTTTAGTGTGGAATTATTCTGCACTTTTCTCGTATTGTTCTTTGTGCTCTTGGCCTGTGGGTTTCCTTTTGCCTGTATTCTGATGCCTCTTCCCCGTGTTGAAGGATCAGTTTCTCTGATTCCTTCTCTTTATTTATGGGGTATTGGCTTGCCTAGATTTCAGACTTTCAATTTTGGTTATATATTGGGCAGTATAGCTCACTCTTCCCTTTCTGTTCTGCAAGAACTGGGTAGGTAACAGCCGTTATGACACCTTCTTAGCCATGTGCTCCCTCTGCTGCTGCCAGCCAGCTCCTCTAGGTTGGTTGTAGGGCTTACTGAACACTCCCTCTGGAATTCCAGTTGGGAGGGATTGGACTATGGACTGCCTGCTTAGCCCGTGCCCCTGTACCCTGCAGCTCAGCTGGTCTGGGCCTGGCCACTGCTGTGTACCTGGTGGGCCTAGCTTCTCCTTCCCACAATCCCCTACCAGACATGGTGCAGTCCCTGCTGCTCAGCTGTTGTGTGCCTGGCTGCTGCTGTGTACCTGGTGGGCTTAGCTTCTCCTTCCCAGAATCCCCTACCAGATGTGGCACAGTCCTTACTGCTCCACTGGTGTGTGCCTGGCCGCTGCTGTGTGCCCGACAGGCCTAGCTTCTCCTTCCCGCAATCCCCTACCAGATGTGGCACAGTTCCTACTGCTCAGCTGGTGTGTGCCCAGCTGCTGCTGTGTGCCCGGCCTCTGCTGTGTGCCTGGTGGGCCTAGCTTCTCCTTCCCACAATCCTCTTCCAGTCGTGGCGCAGTCTCTGCAGCTCAGCTGGTGTGTGCCCTGCCGCTGCTGTGTGCCTGAGGGGCCTATCTTCTCTTTCTCACAATCCCCTACCAGTCGTGGCGCAGTCCCTGCAGCTCAGCTGGTGTGTGCCCAGCTGCTGCTGTGTGTCCGGCCTCTGCTGTGTGCCTGGCAGGCCTAGCTTCTCCTTCCCACAATCCCCTACCAGATGTGGTGCCTACCCTGCAGCTCAGCTGGTGTGTGCCCGGCTGTGGCTGTGTGCCTGGTGGGCCTAGCTTCTCCTTCCCATGATCCCCTACCAGACATGGAACAGTCTCTGCAGCTCACCTGGTGTGTGCCCAGCCGCTGCTATGTGCCTGACGGGCCTAGCTTCTCCTTCCCACAATCCCGTACCAGAAGCGGTGTAGTCTCTGCTGCTCAGCTGGTTTGTGCTGAGATTCACATTTTAACAGTAAAGTTGCATGCAAGTAAAAAGTATAACTTTACTTTTCATTTTTTAGAATATGAGTACATATCTTCCATACAATGTGTGAATACAAGTGGTAGGTCAATTCTAGAGCCCATTAAGAGTCCATTAAGAGTTTCACATTATAACAGCAAAGTTGCTTTTAGATACAATGAGATATAATAATAAAGTTGCTCAGTTGCTCAGTTTGCCTGGCAGCTGGGGATTTGGTGTCAGCATCCACAAATGAGGGAAACCCTTCGCCGTTTTCTTTTTCTTTTTTTTTCTGGGGCTGTGTTACTTCATTTAGCATAATGGCTTTAAGTTCCAACCATTTACCAGCAAAGTTCATGATGTCATCTTTCTTTACTGCTGCATAGAACTCCATTGTGTGGATGTATCACATTTTTGTTATCCAGTCATCAGTTGAGAGGCATTTGGGTTGGTTCCAGCTCTTTGCTATTGTGAAAAGAGTTGCAATAAATATAGCTGTACATATCTTTGTGGTAGGGTGTGTTTTGTGGGTATATACCCAGGAGTGGTATGGCTGGGTCAGGTGGTAGGCTCATTTTGAGATTTTTAAGGGTTCTCCACACTGCTTTCCACAGTGGTTGTGCCAGTTTACATTCCCACCAGCAGTGGATGAGTGTACCCCTTTCCCCACAACCTCTCCAGCATTTGGTTTCTCCAGCATTTTTTTTCTTGATCTTGGCCAGTCTTGTTGGAGTGAGATAACACCTTAGTGTGGTTTTAATTTGCATTTCCTTACTTATTAATGATGTTGAACACTTTTTTTAATTTATTTTTTTATCAAATCTAGTCCTCCCCCATCCCCCCACCCCACCAGAGATCATGCATTCTGCCAAACATGCTTTTCATCTCTTTCTCAGTCTTTCTCAATATTCTCCATGTGGAAATTGACTGTTTTGAGCAGAAGCTCACTGTTTCAGTCAGTTATTTGAAGCAGTCCTTTCTGTTGTTGTTGCTGTTGTTGTTGTTTCCAATATGCATCATTCCCAACTGCTTTGGACAAAAGCTCAAGGGGCCATGCATAAGAAATACTTACAACTAGGTAATTGACACTAGCATCCACAGATGAGGGATACCATTCATCGTTTGTTTTTCTGGGACTGTGTTACTTCACTCAGGATGATGTCCTCTAGCTCCAGCCATTTTCCTGCAAAGCTCATAACGTCATCTTTCTTTACTGCTGCATAGAACTCCATTGTGTAGATGTACCAAATTTTCTCTATCTACTCATCAGTTGAGGGGCATTTGGGTTGGTTCCAGTTCCTTGCTACCATGAAGAGAGCTGAAATAAACATGGCCGTGCATGTATCTCTGCGGTGGGGTGAGTCTTGAGGGCACATGCCTAAGAGTTGTATGGCTGGGTTGGGTGGCAAGTTCATTCCAAGTCTTCCAAGGGTTCTCCACACTGCTTTCCATAGTGGCTGTATGAGTTTACATTCCCACTAGCAGTGGATGAGTGTCCCCCTTTCCCCACAACCACTCCAGCACTTGGTATCATTTGTTTTCTTGATCCTAGCCAGTCTTATTGGAGTAAGACGATATCTTAAAGTGGTTTTGATTTGAATTTCCTTAATGATTAGAGACGTTGAGCACTCCTAAAGGTGTTCTCAGACATCTCTAATTCCTCAATTGTGAAGTCTCTGTTCAGCTCTTTGCTCCATCTATTGAGTGAATCATTTGTTTTCTTCTTTGTTTTTTGAGTAGTTTATATATTCTGGAAATCAATGCTTTGTCAGATGTATCTGTGGTGAAGGTTTCCTCCCACTCTGTGTGATTTCTTTTCACTTCCTTGATTGTTTCTTTTGATGTACAGAAGCTTTTGAGTTTAACGAGGTCCCATTTGTCAATTGTCGACCGTAATTCTTGCACAGCTGCTGTCTGATTTAGGAAGTCTTTTCTTACACCTATGTCTTGTAGTCTGCTGCCAACTTTTTCTTCTATCACCTTCAGAGTTTGGGGTTTCACATTGAGGTCTTTGATCCACCTGGAGTTGACGTTTGTACAGGGCGAGAGGTAGGGGTTTAATTTCATTCTTCTGCAAGTGGTGATCCAGTTTTGCCAACATCACTTGCTGAAGATGCTGTCTTTTCTCCATTGTGTATTCTTGGCCCCCTTGTCAAATATAAGATGGCTGAAATTGTATGTGCTCAGATTTGGATCTTCGGTTTTGTTCCATTGGTCAACAGGTTTGTTTTTGTGCCAGTACCAGGCTGTTTTTATGATGATAGCCCTGTAGTATAGTTTGAAGTCTGGTATAGAGATCCCCCCTGTGTAGCTCTTTTTGCTCAGGGTTGTTTTGGCTATTTGGGGTTTTTTGTTTTTCCAAATGAATTTAAGGACTTTTTTTTTTTCCCAAGCCTGTGAAGAAACTCTTAGAGATTTTGTTTGGAATTGCATTAAATCTATACAAGAGTTTTGGTAGTTGAACACTTTTTAAGATGTTTTTCAGCCATCTTTACTTCCTTACTGGTGAAGTTTCTGTTCATCTCTTTACTCCATCTTTTGAGTAGGTCATTTGTTTCCTTACTTCTTTGTTTTTTAAGTAGTTTATACTTTCTGGATGTTAATGCTCTGTCAAATGATCAGTGGTGAAGGTTTCCTTCCACTCTGTGGGTTTTCTCTTCACTTCCTTGATTGTTTCTTCTTTTTATTTTTATTTTTTAAATTTTATTTATTTCTGTATGTGTATCAATGTACTGTCTGCATGCAGGTCTGTGCACCCGTGTCGTGCAATGCCGCGGAGGTCAGAAGAAGGTCTCAGATTCCCCTGGAACTGGAGTTTTCCTGGAATTGGAGTTTCAGACGGTTCTCGGCCGCCATGTGGGTGCTGGGGATTGAACCCGGGTCCTCTGTAAGAGTGGTCGGTGCTCTTAACCACTAGGCCATCTCTCCAGCCCCCCTTGATTGTTTCTTTAGCTGTACAAAAGCTTTTGAGTTTGATAGGTCCCACTTGTCAGCTGTTGCCCTTATTTCCTGTGCAGCTGCTGTTTGATTTAGAAAGTCTTTTCCCACGCCTATATCTTGTAGGTTGCTGCTGACTTTTTCTTCTATCACCTTCAGGGTTTCAGGTTTCAGGTTGAGATCTTTGATCCACTTGGAGTTTATTTTTGTACAGGGTGAGAGGTAGGGGTTTAATTTTGTTCTTCTACAGATGGTATTCCAGTAGAAATTATAACGAATATTTTTATTTTATTTTACATATATTAGTATTACGTCTGCATGTGTGTAAGTGCTCCTATGTCATGCAATGCCAATGGAGTACAGAAAAAGACCACAGGTCCCCTCGAACTGGAGTTACAGATGGTTGTTAGCTGACATGTTAGTGCTGAGATTAGAATCTGGGTCTTTTGCAAGAACAGCCACTGTTCTCAACGCCTGAGCCATCTCTCTAGTCCCAGAAACTAACATTTTTGAGACAGCTAGCTGTTTTTATCATAATTTTATCTAATTTTGTCTATTTCACTCAGAACATTCTAATCATCTCTATACTCCCTTCTCCCCTTGGGACCTTGCCACAGCCAGCCTGGCTCCCAGAATTCATACATTCTGTCAACTGTTTTAAGACCCATTATGTCAAGTTATTATCCCTAGCCATCCCTCAGTGCAAGTTTATCAGCCCATCCAGAGTCTCTCCCCGTAAGAAGATCAACTCTTCCTCACTCAGCAATAATCAACTGCCAATATTCTTAGACAGAATTGAGCTTGCTTCCTGTTTGTCTGTTTGAGTTTGCATGGGTCTTATGCATGCTGACACCATTGATGTAGGTTCAGATGATCAAGGACCAGGAGCCTGTAGGACTATATTTGCACATGGTCAGTCATGTCCCTGGCTCTTACACGCTTTTCACCACTGCCCCTTCTGCAATGGTCCCTGTGCCCTGGGTAGGTGCAGATCAAATTAGGAGTACTGTCCAAGGACCCACACTGTGTACACTCTTGTTTTCTATGCTTTGGCCATTTGTGACATTTTGTGTTCCTGGACCTTTGTTACATGTGTGAGCTTCATTGATGAGAATTGGGCACTCCATTAATGTCCTATTTACCACTTGTTCTATGTTCTGTGAGGCTTAGGTATAGAGATGGCATTGTAGATGTGCCAATTAGGCTTGGGAAAGTCACAGACAATATCTGTATATGACCAATTGTGGAACTCTGTAATAATCCCCTCTGTTGAGAAAGAAGATTCATTGATGAGTGGTGACTAGGATAGTTGTCTGTAAATATAAGGATCCATATTTTAAATGATGTAAGAAATCACATTTGTCTAGGGATAGTAGGGGTTTGTCTCTAAGATCTATGACCCTCCCCCCAGCCATGAGTATTTGGCTATGTTTACAGTACTGTACATGAGTTTCCTCCCATTGAGTGGGCTTTACGTTCAATTGGGTTCATTACCTCAAAGATAAAAGTGGTACTACTATTACCAATGCCATTCAATGTACTAGTCATTGATATGGTTATTAGGCCTTAAAGATGGGGTTGGACCATTGATTAATGTTCTCCCTTAGCAGCTTGGATATTACCCTCCAAAGCTATGAAACCTAGCCTTCAGGGGAGTTGGCTTCAAAGGCAGATCCAGCTCCATTGCTCCAAATCCTGGGTTGGAAGTATGTACTCTCTTCAGCAGTAGGCTCTTACCTTCAAGATCTGAGAGGCAATCAAGGGCTGTGGCAATAGCCTGTGTAATTTTGGGAGTCTCATGAACTACCTTGGCCAACAACTCAAAGGAATGTTTCTCCTGTATGGTACTGTTTCTTGCTATGTAGCCTTCATCTATACACATGGCCTTGTGTAGAAACATTGTATGTATAATTTGTCAATAGGTTCTTGAACTAATACAGTTTTCTCTAATTTTTTATACTAGCTAGGTATTATTTATTTATCTCCTCTCTCTCCAAGCCCTCCATGTTTAACGTACCTTTATTTTCCCCATTTCTCCCTTGATTCTACCTGTTTCCTATGGTCCTACCTCTTTTGAGCTCCTTCTTCTTCTTTATCCCAGTAGTTCCTTTCATAACTTTCCCTCTCCCCCTCCCATTTAATACCTCCACTTTACCCATTTCTCCCTTAGTAAATTTTGAATGCTATGCCTACATTCCACTGTAACAGGGAGGATTTCTCCAAATGCAACACTGGAAGTTTCTAAATTTTCCATAAGCAAACAGTGTCAAAAGTTTAACCCAGCTCCTATTTTGTCAAATCACATTTTCAAATTCCACACTTGTATTGTCTTGCAAAGGGAAATACTAAGAAAAAATGATAAACTTTCCAGATGGTTACAAGTATAATTGGCATGAGTTTTATGTTCATGAACAGCATGGTTACACGATTTATTTTCCTTTGTTAGTAGTTAGGAATAATAACCATTGCTATTGTTGGCAGATTTCCCAGATTTCTCCTATATTTTAACAATAATAGAAATTATAATAATTCTTGATATCAGAAAAATATATATTATGATACTCATATGCGGGTCACATTCTAAAAGTAAAAGGACAAGTCCTGGGTTTGGTTTCTCCTAAAGTGGACAAGACACAGTAAAATAATTAAACATACTTTACACTTGTTACCAAGGTCACCAATTTTTATTTTCTCACTGAAAAGCTCTGTTTTCTGTTCTGGCAAATTTTCTCTATTCTGTCTTTGAGAACTATCAGCTTCTACCACATAGCCGTCTGCAAGGCTTCTGTTATGCCCAAGAGGAAAAGGAAAGAAAAGAATGCTTGAAACTTCTGTGACATGAAATTCTTCTTCTCAACATTCCCAAATATTTTACTATTTCCTACTAGGTTCATTCACATGAATCTGACAACCATCAGAAGGGAAAGGAAAAAAAAATGATGACATTTCTATATTAGATATGGAACATTGTCTGAACTCTGTGATAAGCATGACTGAAATCACTTTAATCCTACCAGTAAGCTCAAATTTAAGTTTTGTATTTCAGTTAAAAACATATATTATTTTTTTATGTTTGCCTGCAAGTGTGTGTGCCTGGTGTTTAGAGAGAAAATGAGAGCCTCAGATCTTCTGAAACTAGAGTTATAGAAGATGGTGAGTCACTGTGTGGATGCTGGGAACTGAACCTGGGTCCTCTGCAAGAGTAGTAAGTGCTCTTAACCACAGAGCCATCTGTTCAGTCCTCATATTCTATTTTTAATGAAATACACTCACCAAGATTAATAATGCTGTGCCCACTGAAAGGTCATCCCTAGATGTGTGTTCTCCCACCGTATCACCTCCAATTTGCTCCTCTTCCATCGTGTATTCGCCTCCCCCAGAGCACTTCCTGTGCTGAAACTTGACAGACCCTCTGAATATCATTTTGAAAGCCGCAGAACCAAAACATAAGGAAATGTGAAATTGCTCTATTAAAATGACAGATATTTCAGGTGTAGTTAATTAGTTTGGTAACCTACGCATAAAAGACAATTGTAAAATTAGTGAGATAAGGCTTTCAATGCCATTAGCCATGTTGTAATGCATGAAGTGATTTTTCTCCCTGCCTTGAAATGGTCTTACAGATGCCTGGTTTCAGTTTGCTTCATCGTATGGTACAACTTATTGGCAATGCATTGTGCATAGTGATTTATCAATCACTATGAAGGACTCTGAAATAAATGAAAGAAAAGAAATGGATCAACTGATACATGTCTGCCTGCAATTAAGGTATGCTGACATGAGCTGACAAAAGATCTCTTAACTACAAAGAATAAATAAGGAACAAAATATGACTTGCAAATGAAAGATGGAAGCATTCATTTATTTGCTTACTGGATAATCTACTAGATAAACAGATAATATAATTAATTAATTCAACCTACATATATTATTTAATCCTATAAATAGCTATTTTATGTTATGCATTGTGCTAGATTCAAAATATGGAGTGGAAAATAAAATAGTGATGTGTTTAGTCTTTGACACAAATATTCTAACAGGAGACAAAAATACTTGTTTACTTATCACCGTTAACAGTACATGTAATATTATCTTTGATGATAATATTTAGGTATAGCAGGTCTTAGGAAATAATAAGCCCTGGAAAGACTGGTCAAGGAGACTTGAAATAGAAGAGGGAACTTGCCAGGATCCTGAGATGGAGAACTTCATGGGGCTGTGAGGCTGTTCAATTTCTCCAAGGCAGCAAAGTACATGTGGGGTCCTGGGACTGAAAAATGAGCCATGTCCATTTGGGCTGAGCTTGGGAAGTCTGAGAGAATAGGACATGCACATGTTACTCAGGGCTGTACAGAAAAGTCCCAATTAGCAACACATCATGTTATCCAAACTTATGTATGATTGTCAGCTATCCAGCTTGCAACAATCAATTTAGCTTATAATAAAATTGCAATAGCCACACAACCAATGTATACAGCTTTACAAAGGAGTACACTGGATTACAATGTGTACGGCAAGGAGACTCTGTCCTTACCTGTGGGAAAATTCAGTTAAGTAGTAATAGGTTAGCATTCTAACCAATGACCTCTAGTGCATAAGCGGGAGTCATGGGGTCACCTTGGCCACAGCCATGGGGTGGGATGTGGTAATGCAAAGGTCTAGGGTTTGGCCCTGGGAAATGAGTCACATTGGCTATAAAACCATTTTTGAATAAACCTCTCTCTGTATTTGGAAACGGTACAATGTGTCTCTGTGCTGTGCATTCCCATGCGTGTTTTCTACATGACCAGTGGGAATAAATGTGATGATCCAAACTTACCTTCACCAGCCTGAGCACAGACCCTATCTTTGTTGTTCCAAGTACATATTGACTAGTTTTCAGGTATTCTTTCCTAATAATTCTTGTCATGCTAAGTTCCTGTTCCGCCAGTTCCTGTTCTGCCTTTTCTATTCCAGTTGTTTCTGAGGTTTATTTTGGTTTTGTTTTCAATCACTAAAACATACACTGAGTTTTACCAAAGGTTTTTCTGCATCATTACAAAGCTGTGTATTTGTGGAACACTAAATACAGAATGTGTCTGGTTTGGTGTATCTATTTTGAGCACCATGTCTACCTATGTTCTTTGTCTCTGTACCCATCTTGAGCACTTCGTTCCTTGTCTCTATACCCATCTTGCATTCATGGTCCTGGCTCCTAGGTTCCATCTTTACCTGACAAATTAGCTTATCTGTAGCAAATAAAAATATAGGTTACCTAGTTAAATCTGAGTTTTAGGTAAATTATTTTAGTATATGTTCTATAAACTGTTGAAACTATTTAAGGCCAAAATTCATTGTTATCAGAAATTCAAATTTAATTGGCCATTCTGTCCTTTACCTAGGAGCCCTAGACTAGGATAGGATGTGAGACCCAGACCAGAAGGTTCACTGGAGGGGGCTCTGCCTTGTTACCTCTTTCCTTAGTGATTTTGATTCTCCATTTAATGCCCTCAGGTCAACCCTAGGCTGGGGTTGACTCTTTTTTTTTTTTTTTTTTTTTTTCTTTTTAATTTTATTGTATGGTTTGTTTGCATTTGTATACATCATTTTCCAATTTCAGATCAGGCATATTTCCCTTTCCCTTCCCCCCCACCCCCACCCCCATCCCAACCCAGATTATGCATTCTGCCATAACTGTCCCCTGCCATCTTTCAGGGTTTTTTTTTTTTTCATTTTAGGCTATAAGTGAAATCCAGTGTAGTATAAAGCATCCTTCGTTGCAAAAGCCAAACCAATTTATAGACTGTTGTGCCCAAAACCCCCCCACCAGTTCCCACCATTCAGTGGAGACGTTGACAGTTGTTTGTTCAATCAAGTGATCAAATGACAGTGTTCCAGCGACTTACATCCGCTGATTGAACTGTGTTAGTTTCACCTTGTTCACCCCCAAATCGTCTAGTAGCCTTACATTCTACCACGCCCCCCTCTTCCGCAGGATGGTTCTCCCTTAGGCTTTAGAATAAGGGGCACAGGTGGATGAGAGAGTAAAACTGTTCCCTCTCTCTGGAGCTCGGAGTTGACTTTGCCGATTCTGGGTCAATTTCTGGCTAGTTTTCCTTTCATCGGCGACGGTTTGTCAGAGATAACCTTTCCGATCCTACCCTTCAATGAAGCACAAAGCAATAAGAGATATATAGGTATTTAAGCCAAGAGAGCACTTAATAGTTATGGTACGGTTTACTTTGGCATACAGACACATCTGTTTCGGAGGATATCTGTTATTTCATGAGTTACATTTTCTTCCCCCTGTTAAATACTAACAGGGTCTATACTGGTGGCTTTATGACATCTGCCTAACCTGCTAGAGGACTGGTAGGCTGGTGTGGCATCAGCCCATGGGGTTGATTCCGTCCAAGGAGAGAGCCAATAGCCAATTTGATGGATAGCGGGAATTGGGCACCGAGGCCTCATGTCACATTGCCGCTTGTCCAGTGCCAATCCAAGTCGTTGAGCCTTGCTGCTCACAGTTTTAGTCAGTGGACCAGGTTAGCTGGGATGGCGAGTTAGCCTTGCTTGACTCAGTGGAAGACCCGGAGTTTGCTTTACTGAGTTTTACGTGGCCTTGGGAACCCTCTCCTGGGCATTCAGAGGTGTGATTCTGTACCCTGCCATGTGCGGTCTCAAATACAATCCCTCCCATTGTTAACGTATCAGGTCAATCTATCAGAGGGCCAAGCAGGCGGCGGTTCTATCATCGGTCCTCTCCTCCCTTGGGTTATTTCCCCTTAACTTAGGGCGTGACAACGGCCCTTACCTTTTTTGTGTGGGCCTTGGGATCCTGCAAGCTGGCCAACATCCCCCCTCGACTAGAACAATCCATTGCTGATGTCAGAAGCTCTGCAATTAATAATTACTTTGCCTCACAGTGCATAGCCCAAGGACTTTGTATTTAATATTTTGGTCTGAATAAGCAGTTTAATCCTTTTTCACCAATAGTTCTTATGTTCTATTTTAGTTCATATTAAGCAGAAGCATTTCTTACCGGTTTTATAAGAAGCGATTACTCTCATTATAATAGTATGGTCTGCCAGATTTACAGTTTTCGGGAAAAGATCTTATACCAACACATGGTCATATTATCTCCGTCTAGTACATATGGAAGGGGCGAGGCAAAGAAAGTATATCCCAAAACCTTTGTGCACCTGAGAGGTTATAAGTTTCTTAGGGACTCATTATCAGAATAGTTCGTTACATTGTAGGATGCCACCAGAAGGGTTCGATGTTATTGGCAACCTGCATGAGGCTTTTCTTCCTTCAGTGTTCAGACGGGTCAACCTGGTTCAGTTTAGGCCACTTTTTGGTACATATACTACAATGCAAACTGTAAATCTTTTCTTTCTCAGTCCGTTAGTTGGTGACAGTTTTGATCCTGTTGGGAACAAACAAATCTGTTTCCATAGTTAGGTTTTAAGATCTTGAATTGCAAGGTTTTGTGACGTAGGAAGGTTTCAGTGTCTGTCTATAGCCCCACCCCCCCCCTTTTTTTCTGTCATGTTGTCCCTCATATGTGGATGCTAAGCTACCAACAACCCAGAGTCATAAACAATATTTCCATGCGAGAGGGAGTGCAGTAGTAAAGGAATACCAGAACAACAGAGAAAGAGTGCATCAGAAGAATTGGACCTGTGAAATGGTCGAACGAAGCGGGAAGGGATGGGGGAGCAGGGACACGTGGCAGATGTTATATTTCCAATCAATGCCAGTATTTAATTTGATTTGAGTTCAGCAAGTACTTCAGTTTACCTAGACAGCTGTCTTTACAGGATTACATGGCTACTGATTTTATAGGATTAAGTAAAAAGAAATTATGTGCAATATTTTAAACAACATTGGGCTTTTACAGACCTCTGATAAAAACATGGTCGTAATGCATCTGATGTTAAATGTAGTATAATTTTTGCTGTTGATCCAACATTTGTTTTACACCAAAAATCTCGTTAGAGCAATAACTTTTGGAATTAAAGGCATCATACAAATGTTCTCTATAATTTCTCTGTTGTACAGTATCACCTTGTAGCATTCTCTTTAAGATGATTTAAAGCAAAAATTAAGTTTGCTTCCCAAGTTAATCATATATAGTCACCCAAAACAGCATGGGTGAATTTGATGAAATCTGTGCCTTGATTCCACCCTATAGTTATGTATAATACAACTGTCTTCTGGAGACTCATGGGGTTGACTCTTAACTATGCTTTAAAGACTGGTACCATAAAGAGATGTAAAGGCTCTTTGATATATCACTAGCATTTGGGTCCAAGATCCATGATGCTTTGGTGTGTGTGGAAAACTTTAATCTTAGTAAAGCACAGAGTGAAGGAAAAGCATATCTAGATATAAAGATAAGTTCGATATCTTCTGTCTTCATCTAGGAAAGCATAAGCTTAAATATGCATTGCTCTTACTGTTTCTAATCGGTATGATGGAGTAATAACATAAAACTTCCAGAATTGTTACACGAACTTAATATTATAGTTCTTCAGTAAACATAAGAGGACTTCTGTCTGTTGTTTGCAAACACAGGTTTACTGTTAAAACCCGTTTATATTACTGAACCTCTTCCTCTTCAAAGATGCTAAGGAGTCACCAACACCCAATGGATTTGGATCTCTATAAGAAACCTTCTGTGGATGTGACTCTGTTTCTCAGAATCTAAGATAAACATGTGTAACAGATGAATAAAATGCCTCATTTGCTGATCCTATGTCTGCGTGATCTTTCAGAGTCAGCCATTTGCTGTATTTGCAGATACCGTTCACTCCTCTCCCTAGTTAAGTCTCCTTTTGAGCTCCTTTCTTCCTTTCCCCTCCCCTGTTGTTCAGTAATGGCCAGTGGGAGAGTTGATTAGACTGTTCATCCTAAAATAGATATAGTCTTCAGGAACATCCTCCAGTCTCCCTTGATGTCTATCTAATCACTGAAATTCATTTGCATCCTGTCACAGTTTCACCCTCTGGGTGTTTAACTTATCTCATGGAGATGGCTTGTCTGTCAGAACTTTGAGGCTCTTACAAGTGGGTCCTGTGAACCTCCCATTATTGCTATGCTTGGCTGGGAAGGGCTTCTTGGTGTCCTTAATAGATGCTTTAGGCTTTTGGATGCTCCATATCCAACACTTCCTTCATACAAAACTAGAATGTACTCTATGACCAGTAATACCCAACTTATTTGATCCCAGGTCTTGTGAATTAACATGGGCATTTAAAAAGCTTGAAGCAGAACATTGGTTCTGAAATGCTAATCCTTTACTTCAAAGTTTCCCATTAAGCAAGATGGAGGTTTTAGTAGTAAGGGATACACCTGTCAAATTGGTACAGTTTTTAAAAAGCCAATTCAAATTTTACTTTGACTGCAATTACAAAGTCTAATTGCTCATAACCACATTTCTAAATGTCTTTTAATATCCAATTTTAGGTGTATACTAAATAAAGTGCACTAAAACAATATTGGCCCAGATCGTGGAAAACTGAATTTTGATTTACACTTTGCCATTAATTTGATAAAGTAAAATAAAATATTTTCACCAAAATCTTTTCCATTTTAGAAGATAAGGACTCAATTCCACAGTTCTTTGAAGTGCTTCCTTCCACAGCATTAATTTCTGCCATGCTTAACCCCTCTTCTCAAAGCTGTTACTGAAGAAAATTTATCTGCAAAAAAACCTTGTTTCCAACAATGCTGCTGTGTAACAGATCTCTTCTGACACTGGAAGGTTTATATCAGTATAGTTTGCTAGGACTGCCTGAACATCTGCATAAGCCTGTAATTCTAGACATGAGTACGAGAAGTCCATGCGTGTTCAACATAATAAAAAGAACAAATTTTCTTTAATCAAATATATCATTTTTTTGGTATTTTTGAGACAGAGTCTCCCCTTAGTCCCAGCTAGCCTGGAACTTGCTCTGTAGACCAGGCTGGCCTTGAATTCACAGAGATCCACTTGCCTCTGCCTCCTGAGTGCTGGGATTACAGGCGTGTACCACCATGCCCGGCTCAAATATATCATTTTTACTTCTTCTCTTATTCTGAATTTTCTTGCATACTTGCTCATCTTTTTAAAATTTAAAACCAATATGCTGATATCTCTCCTCAGTTGAACTATATGGTAAAGCCTTGGTTGTGGGCACTGCTATGACTCCCTATACATTGCCTCTCCTGTTTTGAGTGCCTGTTTAAATAATCATTCAGCATCTCTGATAGTTGGTGCTTCTTCTTCAGCCCGTGTATACAGGGCATAGTCTCTGTTTAATTCTAAAGATGGATAGGCTGTTTTGATTGGCGCTAGAGGAATTTTTCCCTTATCTGCCTTCCATATAATTGTCTGAAGGATATGAAATGCCTGCCACACATGTAAAGAGCCTGATGATCCTGTACTGGCCAGTTCATATCAGAGTATGCTAGTGGTGCTTTACAAGGCACTCAAGTATCTCCTTCTCCCATAAGAAGCTTTAGAGGGTTTCATCATACTTTGTACCCTGAAAATTCAGCCTGATGGTTCCCCTTTGTCTTGTTGGAGGAGAAACCTGGCTCTGAAACACTGTTCTCTATGCCTTCTATTGGTGGTCACAAATGGCTTACAAATACTTGCCCAATTAAAGACGTACATGCTTATAGAAATACTAGTATTTACACACACACACACACACACACACACACACACATTTGTTCCTATATGAAAGAAAATGTTCCTATAAATGCCATGTAGAATGTAGAATTTAGGTATTAATTAATTTAAAATCCTGTCAAGTCTGAGGATACCATCCATTATGGTGGCTTCAAGTTTGAGGATGCTGGACTGTTTATGTTATTTTTGCAGTCAGGAAGCAGAGAGAGATAAATGTTCAATATGGTTCAGAGTTCTTTGTGGTTGTTTTTGGTTTGGTTTGGTTTTTCCATGATACCTAAGGGAATTAGGAAGGTATAAATTGAGCTGTTGATCAGATCTTGAAACCTTTCCTAGGATCTTCCTCTTAGGAACAAAAGGTTCCTAAAGAGGTGTAGAGACTTAATACCTGCTCTAAGTCCTTCCTCCTAGTTTCCACCCCTCATTATTGTTTTGCTAATGGATGAAGCAGAAAAGGAGAGGCAAAACATCATATTATAGCATAGTAAATTAAAATGTAGAAAAAGACATTTGTAAATTCTTCCTTAAATAAGTCATAACCTCAACCAAAACTATTCACCTTTTATTTTCTAGTTACCTTTCAATTTCCTAGATAACTTTCTAATTAATGGTTAAAATAGATGAAAGTTTCCCCTCTAAGCAGCTCTGTCTGTCTAGATAGCTTCTAGAAGCTAGTGATTTGCATAAAGACCTCTTTTAATCACTCCTGAAAATCATAATTTTTTTCAAACTACCTGAGTTGTTATATGGCAAAGGATTTCTGAAAATCTAATTTGAGGAAAATGAGAGCCTTGATCAGGCAGAATTTTCTACATAAATGCTGGGCCTTAGCTGCCAAAATTCCTTTCTTGATTTTAAGTTCTTCTGAACTTTGGTCACTTTGTCTGAAACCAAATAAAGGGCTTTATCACAAGAGCAAAGCTCACTATTCTTTGGATTGGATTTGGATCTTTACTTGTATCTGTGTCTCATTTGATCACATCCTGTTTGATTAAGTGCTTTCAATATGAACACTAGTGACATTTTTTTTAACAGAAAACTGTGATGTGTAGTACTCTCTTATGCGTGGCAGGATGCTTGATGGTATCCTATTCCTAGTAGGGGTAGCCAACACTGTCTTTAGACATTGCCACATGTCTCTTGGAGAACAAAATTACCTCCAGCAAAGAAACAGTGCTCCAAGTAGACTCAAATTAAGCTGAACAGGGAGATTGCAAGGATGAGAAGGGGAAGGCAGTTTTTGACTCACATATTTGCTTTATGTCCTTGGACCTCCCTTATGCTCTCCTTCCTGCCCATATTGAATAACCTTGTTCTTATTTGGGGCCAGGAAAACTAAATTTAAAGGATGTTTCAGGAAGGCAATTGTGGGATCTATAATAGAAATAGAGAATAACTATATGTTTTTCAAATTTCCTGTAACTCACTCATACTTTCTAGAAAGCCATGTTTCAAAGAAGATAAGAACTCTGTTGCAGGTGGTTTAAGAATGATATTCATTCTGTTAGTATGTACTGTTCTATGTCTTCTTACCACATAGACTTTTTAATCAATTTATTTGCTTAATAATAAACATTCGGGTAAATTCAGTATTATTATTCTACACTATGGGCTGGAGAGATGGCCTAGTGGTTAAGAGCGCTGACCGCTCTTACAGAGGACCCGGGTTCGATCCCCAGCACCCACATGGAGGCCGAAAACCATCTGAAACTCCAATTCCAGGAGAACTCCAGTTCCAGGGGAATCCGACACCCTCTTCTGACCTCCACAGCATTGCACAATACGGGTGCACACACCTGCATGCAGACAGTACATTCATACACATACAGAAATAAATAAAAAATTAAAAAATATATTCTACACTATGACCTTTACAGTAAGAACAAGGGTACTTGGACTTTCCAATTCTCTCAGAATTATATGTTGTAGAGATGGGATTCAAGTGATGATAAGTAAATTATAAAACCATGTTCTTCCTGCTTGAACATACCCGCTTTTGTGCTGATTTTGTATTCTAAAACTGGAAGATAAAACCCCCAATATTTTGGAGATGTTACATAAGATGGTTTCCAATAGCTAGATTTTTAATGTTTTAATATGCAAGAAGATGACATATGTATATCCTTGCAACATTTACTGCACCTCCCTCTATTTTGAGACGTGATTTTGAATGCCACTAAACTTTTATGGTTTTTCTGGCCAAGGACTCTTGACCTACATTATTAAGCTGTTTTTCCACAGTCCCACTCTGTACATTATTTTCTGGACATTAGTACCTTTTGCCCTTTGAAGAAATAACACATAATAAAATAATCCCATAAAATTTCCATAGAAGATATATGTCTAACAAAAATATATGTTGGATGGAGTATACATGATTACAACCAAAATGTTTAACAATGGTAATAAAGGAACTTGCCATCATGTCAAATTGATGAAACTATTCTTTTTGTGACACATGGTCTCCCTATAACCAAAGTAGGCCTAAAACTTGTGATGTAACTGGCCTCGATCCAGTGATCTACCTGCCTCTGGCTTCTGTGGGCTGGGATCAAAGACATGTGCTATCATACCTAGCAAAGTTAATGTTTAGAATATTCATTTCCAATGGGACATAATAAAATCTTGTGAATAGGGAAGAAAATTTGTTAGACTTCTTTTCACTGCAGGGTTATGATGAAATATACAGTCTTCTTCCTTTTCAGAATGAAATTTTTACAATTACAGAAGTTCAGAACTACAAGAAGAGTTTCAGACCTGAATCAGTCTAGATCAGCCACTTACATGTTTAGCACTTGGGTCAATCACTTAACTGTGTAAAACTCGGTTTTCATTTATAATATTATGATTGGGATATTATTCATCTCATAATTTTGTTTTAATGCTTAATGAAAATTATATGTGTGAATATATAAAATGTTAAAATGTTATATAAATTAAAGTTCAGCAAATACATGATTGGCATCTTCTCTTCTGCAAGTCATTTTGCTGTGGACCCAGAAATACATAAGAAGAAACACTTGAGTTTACTGAGGGGATGAAAGACATACAAACAAGTAATAGTAATGTGACATATACTTCAAGACCTATAAGCAGAGAACATCAAGAAAGATACAATGAAATACTTATGAGGGAATGGTCATTTGACCTGGGGTACGAGACAGTAAGACTTAGGAGTTAGGACAGGCTAAGAAAAGAATATGGGTTAAGAAATGGCTTAGTACATAAGGTGCTTATAGCACAAGCATGAGGTTGGGATCCCAGGAGTGCATGTAAAAATATGTAATCCCAGAACTAGGAATGTAGAGACAAAGAATCTCTAGGGCAAGCTGGCTACCTAGAGCAGTGAGAGACATCGGGTTCAGTGAGAACCCTGCCTAAGTAAGTAAAGTGGAGAGCAATCATGGAGAACAGCTGATGTTAACCTCTGGTTCTGCATGAGGGGCTGGAGAGATGGCCTAGCGGTTAAGAGCGCCGACTGCTCTTGCAGAGGACCTGGGTTCGATCCCTAGCACCCACATGGAACCGTCTGAAACTCCAATTCCAGGAGAACTCCAGTTCCAGGGGAATCCGACACCCTCTTCTGATCTCCGCGGCATTGCACGACACGGGTGCACAAACTTGCATGCAGATAGTACATTCATACACATACAGAAATAAATAAAATTAATAAAAAAATTAAAAAAAAAGAAAATACACACATATGCATGTAAACATGCATACACATGTGTTCCCAAATATCTGTAAACATGTGTGCATGCATAAGTACATACTGTGTTAGTTAACTTTTTCTGTTGCTGTTATTTTATTATTTTTTTTAAACCACTCTGACCAAAAGTACTTTGGGAGGAAGTATTTATTTAGGTTACAAGTTACAGCTCTCAAGGGAAGTCAAGGTAATAATTCAAGGCAGGAGCCTGGAAGCAGGAGCTAAAGCACAGACAATGGAGGAATGATTCTTATGGCTTGCTTCCTATGGCTTGCTCAGTTCCCTTTCTTATGAAGCCCAGGTGTACTGTAGGCCTGCCCGCATCAATTACCAATTAAGGAAATGCCCCAAAAGGCCAATCTGATGGAGGGGAGGAAATTCCTCAGTTGAGGTTTCCTCTACCCAAGTGTGCCAATCAAGTTGACAACTGAAGCTATGAGGGGGAGAGAGAGAGAGAGAGAGAGAGAGAGAGAGAGAGAGAGAGAGAGAGAGAGAGAGAGAAAAGAAAGAAAGAAGAAAAAAGAACAAGAGGGAAGACAGTAATTTAGGTTGAGAAAAGCAGGCACGCAGACATATGGATAGTGGGGTATGTGTGAGAGTCAAGCTTTGTTAGGAGTAACTGGGTGAAGAGACTCAAAGTGAGGTTGTACAGAAGAGGCTTATGTTTTACAAAGTGTGCTATAATGAGATATAATATATAGAGCTTACAGCAAAATAGGATGTTTTCACATGGGTTGACTAATTGGTTGTCTAATATAATAGTTATGTTAGAAGAAGACAGTAACAGTAAGATTTGCTATGTAAAGTGAAGAATATTAGTAATTTCCAAAGTGCATTCTTGTTCTTGGTTCTATATTGTTTAACTGGCCACAGATATATGCTGAGTTTGAATACTGTGTCCCAGAGTCACAGGAGTTATGGAAGAGTGCAAGAGAAATACAAGACCAGAAAGGCGACTGGATGCCTAGAGGATATATCTTCAGAAAAAACCACATGGGATTAGTCCCTCTGTGGGAAATAGTGAAATAAAATCAGTGGAACCAGAGTGGGAACTGAGCGAGGAAAGACAAGAGTAGAGACGCAAGGAGTGGCATAGGTGCAAGGGAATTTGCAAGTCCAAATGTCCAGGTTAGTTTTAGAAAGGGGAATATCATGCCTTTCATTGAGGCAGAATTTAGACTTCCAGTTCACCAAGTGATAACCATTCTTAGGAACAAAAACCTGTGCCCTTAATAAACCTTAAATTGTCAAAAAATAATTTCAACAACCCCCGTTTTTATTTAATCTTTAATTTTCTGTTTTTTGAATTTACTTCCAGCAGTCACTTTCTAGGGTATCACATGAGTATGCCAAATACATCAATTTTTTTTTTTTTTGAGATTATGTCACAGGCATTTTCTAGTTTCTTCTGCTTCTTTTCATTCAAGGTTTGTAACCCCTGTACAACAAGTCAGGAAGTCTGAACCATATACATAGTATTCCCTTCCTTCCTCCTTTTCTTTAGGTTTGCTATTGTTATTTTCAAAGTTCTGTGGGAGGGCAGGAGTGTCAGTCTCCCTTTGGAATGCATGCTGAAAATGGAAAATAAGATGCATTGTGACATTTTAGCTAAGAGACCTTTCTCTGGCTTTGGGAAAAGCCAGCTGAACAGGCATCTTTTGTCACATAGCCAGAAGAATACCATACAGCCCAAATGTCACCTCAGAGCTCGTTTGCTGGTATGTTTTCAGTGTACATTTGATTATCCTTCCTTTTCATTTTCTAAGGATAAGAGGTCAAAGCCACTCCAGCTCTGCCTTTCTTCTCATAAAAGTCTCCTTCCCTCTTTTCATAAAAGCCATCCACCTGCCAACACTAAAACAGCATTTTTTCTGTTTTAAATTGACAAAAGTACATTTGCAAGCTCATCTTTACACAAGTGGTGTGGATTTGCTTAAGCTGATCTTTTCAGAGGAATTTAAAAAACATTAAAAAATGTTTAAAAAAACATTTTGGACATTGCAAGGCCTTTGCTAAATCATTAATGATGCTCCCTGCCCTTTTCGTGGTTCAGCTCCTAACCTCACGTGGTAGAAAGACAAGAAAAGCTTGGAAGCATTCATATCTATATTTCTACATTAGCATGCTAACCTTTTTCCTTTAAGCCTTAGTTTCTTCATTTGTCAAATAAAGATAATAATAGTAGTATCTACGTGTAATTGCATTGAGTATTAAAAGGAATCTTAGCCATTGTCACCAAATGTTGTAAGACCTCGTAACTTAGCCCAAAATGTTTACAGGCTAGCCACAGGCTTTCAACAGACAAGGGGCATCAAGAACTGGATAAAGGTAGAGGGTACCTTTGACACTGTGAAAAACTAACAAAAGGTTGTCCGAGTGAGAAACATTCACATGCAACTTCCAAACTAGGACTCTGGGGATACAGGGAGTCAGCTAGGCTACGATTTCTGCCTCCTGTGGGGAGTCCAGCAGTCAGAAAGATCTGTTTGTGCTATGAAGGTGCTTGTGAGGTAGAGCAGTGCAAGGACCTTGGGTATGGGATTTGTCACTTGTGTATTGTGGTCACAATAGCTAACAGTTTATGCCAGTGTTACCTCATCCCTAAAACAGCCAGCACTGCTACCTAAGAGAGATAAGTCCATTTCCTCCCATTTGATTGCTGATTTGGGAACTAATTCCACAGACAAAGCCAAGAAATATAAAGAAGCTATATACAGGGTTACCAAATGTATTAGTTACTCTTCTGTTGCTGTGATAAAATACCATGACCAAAAGCAACACAAGGAAGAAAGAGTTATTTTGGCTTATGTTTCCAGCTCATGATGGCAGGGATGACATGGCATGGTGACAGGAGTAGAAAGCTGGCTGATCAGGTCACCTGCAGACAGGAAGTGGAGAGTGAGAACCAGAAGGGGGGAGGTTCCAGCAAAGCTCCATCCCCTAACTTCTATAGCCTCCCCAGTGCCACCACCTGGGGAGTGATGTTGAAATACCTGACCACTGGGGACAGTTGTCATTCAAACCAGCACACGCACATAATAGGAATTACGTAGGCTGCATGGCTTCAGAAGTGTGCTCTTCAGTGTCTGCTGTACTGTCTAAACCATTGGTTCTCACAAACATGACTTGCCTAAGACTCACCAGGGAAGTTGTAAGAAACACAAATTCGCTGGCTCGCTCAGTTTTTGGCTCATTCTGGAATCAGAAACTCTGTGGGTCAAACCCAGGGTTCTGTGCAATAACAGGTTCTCAAAGGGATTCTGATAGAGGTGCACATTTGAATTACTCTTGTAGACTAGAGCTCGGCAAACAACAGTAAAAAAAAAAACACCCTGCTGTTTTTATAGGCATATAGATATGTTTATTCATGTCTATATTTTCTAAGGCTACTTTTTTTTTGCTATAATGCCAAAGTTGACTAGTTGGACCAGAGCATCCTGTCTATCAAAGCCTAAAACATTTGTTATATGACCTTTAATAAAATGTTCAAAGACCTTTGGCCCAGGTATCTCAGCTGAACCCTCCAGCTGTCAGTGTCAGCACACAGTACATATTCATTAATTGGTTAATACTATTAAGTGGTGGGTGAGCAAAACTTGCTGATTTATGGAAGTCTAAAGTATACTTATGCCATGGGGAAGGGTGAGGAAGATCACTGAAGGACACTGACCTCGTTTATGAACCAGGCACAGCTGAACATGTTGGTCACAGAACTAGTTATCTCCTATCACAGCAGGGACTAAGTAAGTAACAGGTCACTTTTGGTGCTATTAGCCTGAAACAGCCTTGGAGTGACTCCTAGAGGCACCAACTCTGGGATCTGGAACATTTACAAACAACACTCAACCGTGAGCTTCTCTGTATGACTCTCATTTCCAGCAGGAAGCACATGCGATTCCCAAGAATCATGGGGAAGGAGGATTGATATAAAAAGAATGCTACCTTTATTCCTGCGTTCATCATCATATTCATCTGTTTTGCCATATGTTGCCTGCATGAAACCTCTCCTCTCAAACTGATGTTTTTCTACAAATGAATCTCATAATTTTGAAAAAAAATGTATTGAATTTTTGTGGGTTTCATACATGTTAATCATGTTTAGCCCCCCTTCCCTACCTTCATTCCCCCATAGCCTGCCTACAGGACTTCATGCATTTTATTGCATATGTTAAGGGCTGTCAAGTCCAGTTTGTTTGCCCAGATGTTCCTTGGTGTGAGTTCATCCAATGGAGCCTATTCAGCTAGTCTAGCATCACTTTCCAGCATCAGCACTGATCATTTGACAATAATTCCTAGCCCAAATTGTGTCCTCCTGCCAGTTTTCCCAGTTCTATACTGGTTTTTGTCTGTTTGAGTTTGCATGGGTCTTGAGCATGCTGTCACCATTGTTGTAAGTTCATAAGAGCAAGATTCCAGGGGCCTACAATGCTCTGTTTCCTTTTGGCAGCTCCTCCCTTGGCTCTTACCATCTCTCTGCTCCCTCTTCTGCAATGGTCCCGAGCCCTGGGTGGATGCAGTTTAATATAGGAGTCCTGTCTTCAATCTCTTATTCTCTGCAGTTTGGCTGTTTGTGGCCTGTTGTGTTTGTCACTCTCTGTTGCATGAAGAAGCTTCATTAATGAGAGTTGAGAGGTATATTAATATTCTCTCTAGCCCTTGTTGTACTATGTTCTGTGAGCCTTAGGTATAGAAGTTCCATTGTAGGTGCGTCACTTAGGGTTGGCCATCTCACAGACACTTATTTTTCTCTGTATGACCAGTTGTGGAACTCTAATAGTCTTGGTCTGTTGCAAAAGAAGCTTCTTTGATGAATGGTGACTGGCATACTTACTTGTAAATACAAGGATCCATATTTAGCATATAGTAAGAAATTCTGTTTGTCTAGGGTTGTGACAGACAGGTTTCTCTCTAATATCTGTGACCTCTCCAGCCATGTGTATTTAACTATGCTTACAGTGCCACACATGAGTTCCCTCTCATTGAGTGAGATTTAAGTCCAATTAGGTAGCTGTTGATTACCTCCAAAATAAACGTGCCACTACTGCATCAGTATAGTTTTCTGTGCTGGTCATTGTTGTGGTTATTTGGGGGTTGGACAACTGATTAAGAGGCACTCTGAGCTCTTTATCTCCCCTCCCAACTCTGCTGCCACCTATTTCCAGGGATCATCACCTCCTCTTAGTCTCCCTTCCACACTTGGGGATCCACCAGACTCAAATCCACGTTGACACCAGGGACTCTTCAGGGACTTCACCTTTCCCAAAGACCCAGGTAGGCTTCCTACATCCCTTGCCATCACTCCAAAGCTCCACTGCTGCCACTTGCCAGGGACCAACAACTCCTGGCCAACTCCCTCCTTTTTGAATTTTCTACCCCTCATCCTACTCCATCAAGGACTTTCATCAAATGGTCAGGAAACATGGGGAGTCTGCCTGGGGCCCCTTCTATCACTCCAAAGCTCCACAACAGATGCTTATCTGGGACCACCATTCTCCCTTGGACTCCTCCCTCACCCTCTTTGGGATCCAACAGACCCAAGTCTGCTACCCTCGAAGGACTCTCATCTAGCCTCATGTTGCCAAGAGAACCAGATAGGCAACCTATGCCCCCTTGTCACCATCCTAGAGCCCCACTGCCTCCCCTTGCCAGTGATGATCACCTCCTGAACACTTTCCCTTTCTGTGCAATTCACCAGATCCCAGTCCAATCCCCACCAGGGACTTTTCCAACCACCTGGAGTTACTGAGCCTTTTCTGTTTTCAGAACTCAGCAGAGCCCTGCAACCTACTTTACTTGTACCTATAGTTGTTCCACTCCCTGACCAAGCCACTGCAGGCATCAGATTGTAGCTCTCGAGTAAAAGACCTAGGATAGGATAAGATAGAGGCTGTACCCCCAAAACCAGAAAAACAGAGGAAATTTATACCCCAGCCCTGGTTTGAGCTTCCTTCTGAACATTATATGTACCTCTGTTGAAAGAAGGTGAGTTGAACAAAAAAGAAAGAAAAACACAAACAGCCAAATAACTTCAGATGTGCAAATCCCAATGCAGAAATGAAAAGCAAAATAATACATCTTGTCTCAAAAATAAAAAGCCTATGGTAATAGCCAAAAATGGAAATGACATGGAAAAGTTATAATGAATTCAAAAGAATTACTGTGCCTATGGGCAAACAACTCAAAGATGACCAAGACAAAGAGATAAAGGAAATGAGGAAGTCAATCCAAGTAATGAAAACAGAGGTCAGACTGCTAAAGAAAAACAAAATGATGCTGGAAATAAAATCTTAATAAGCCAATTAAAAACCTCAGTAGATAGCCTCACAAACTAAATCATGTGGAAAAATGGAGAATTAAGATCGCCAAGCAAGAAGAGAAATTAAATCACTCATTAAAGGACGATGAAAATTTTAAAAAGAAACATGAAAGGAACATGGAAGGGTCATGAAATACCATGGAAAGACCTAACCTTCCAATTATAGGCATGGAAGAAGAAGAGAACCATAGCGATGGAATAGAAAAAAAATTCAGAAAAAATGTAGAATGTTATCACAAACCTAGAGGAAAAAAATTGCCCATCCATGTACCATAGCTTTATAGGACACAAAAGAGAAAGGATCAAAAAACAATCCATGACACAATACAGTTGAAAGGTCTTTTTTTTAAAGACTAAGAAGGTATTGAAACCTGCAAAAGAGAAAAGTCAAATCACATATAAAAGCAGAACCATTAGAATAACACCTGATTCACAGAAACCTGTAAATGCAGAAGGGCCTAGAAATATACATTCCAAGTCCTGAAAGACCACAAATGTCAGCCACACTATTATACTAAATATAACAATCTATTAAAGTTGAAAGAAAAATAACAATTTTCATTATAAGATTAAATTAAACAAATTTATGATTCTTAGATACATAGAAAATATTAGAAGGAATATTTCAATCTGAACAGAAGGATAAAAATATTCAAGAGGTCCCAGGGAAAAAGTAAACCACATTAGGATAGGTAATAAAAAGAGATTAGATAAAACATTACAAAATCAACAAAATGACATGAAGTAATATACATCTTTGAGTAATAACTCTGAATATTAATGGACTCAATTACCCAATAAAGAGACACAGATTAGAAAACAGGATGTCTCTTTTTGGTGCTTCTAAGAAAAAGATCTCACCATCAGTAATAAAAAAAAGATGGAAAAAAGATATTGTAAGCACAGGGAACTTAGAAACAAGCAAGTGTAACTATTTTAAAATCTGACAAAATAGACTTTAAACCAAAACTAGTCAGAAGACATAACGAAGGCTGTTTCATACTTATTAAAGGAAAAGTATACCAATGGGATACTACAATCCTAAACATATAAGCACCAAACACCGGAGCACACAATTTCATTAAAAATACTAGTAGATCAAGCAGGGAATGGTTGCAGACATCTCTAATCCTAGCACTTGGGAGGTAGAGGCAGGCAGATCTCTGTGAGTTCAAGGCCGGCCTGGTCTACATTGTAAGTTCCAGGACACCTGGAGCTACAGGGAGACCCTGTTGCAAAAAAACCCAAAAAACAGAAATACTAGTAGACTTAAAGAGACCTATTAATCACAACACAGTATTAGTGATTGACTTAAATAGCTCTTTGGCACCAGTAGACAGGTCATCGGGAATAAAGAAACTCAGGGATTAAATGATGTCAATAGTCAGATAGACCTAACAGGTATCTGCAGAAAATTCCACCCAAGAATATATATGATATATATATAAGGGTATATATATAGATATAGATATATATAAAAAAAGGGACCATAGTAAGTATATTTTTTTTTTTTTTTTCACAATACCGAACAGCATGCATGCTATGATTCCATAGAGTTGGCTGTAAAAGTCATGTATATACCCAAATAAAGCACACATTGGTCTGTCACAATGGCATCATGTTTGGGGACAAGTGTGAATTTTTCAAACCTCACAGAGGTTTGAATATAGCTATTCCTTTTCATGGATAACAATATTTTAAAAATATCCCTCAACTGAGGACTGGATAACAAAAACGTTATGGAGTTCTATGCAGCATAAAGAAAGATGACATCATGAGATTTGCAGGTAAATGGATGGAACTTGAAGCCATTATGCTAAGTAAAGTAACACAATCCCCAAACAACAAATGGGGAATGGTTTCCCTCATCTGTAGATGCTAGTATTAAATCCCCCAATTGAAAAAAAAAGCTGAGCAATGTTATTGTTATATTTCTTTCTATTTGAAAGCAACTGTGATGTTATAATGTAAATATCTTAATGAGGCCTAGAATTAACTTACCACCTAGTTTCAGGCATGGTAACTAATGCACATGGGCAGAAGGTATATTTTATTTTATGTGTCATATTTTAGAGTAATATAAAATTAAAAGAAAAATATTTGAACCCCATGACCACAATGAAAAAAGAAGGGATGTGTGAGTGAAACTGATCAATGAATACCAAGTTGGTTACATACAGCATGAAGCTTTGGTGTACGATTTTACAGTAGGATCAATATAGATGTGATATTGCATGCATTTCAAAAGCCTCAAAGAAAGAACTGTGCAATTTTTTTCAAAACTGTGGAATTTTTAACCACAAAGAAATTATACATGTTTAACAACCTAGACATGTTCAGCAGTTTTAAGTTTTAAACAATGTATATATGCATGAAACATCATTTGACCATATAAATATGTACAACTTTATATTTGTATATGTCAGCCAAAATAAATTAAATAAAAAATTAAAAATGTAAAAAATTTGAAATATCAAAGTACAGATTACTTTTTCTGGATTTACATTAGATATTAAATGCAGGAGCTAAGTGATTTTTCATCACCTGGAAACCAGTGTCCTCTTGAAATCATCTTACTGAACCAGTGATGCCAGTATTTACTAAACATTTCATGTTTATGGACTAAAGGCTAAGGGGCCACTTCAAAAGCATAATTTATCTTAGAAATAGTCCAAATTCAAGGCAGTCATAGAGTTAAAAAGATGTTATGTTCAGATTCTTGATTCAATATATTGTTGTAAAGGATTTTATATTTTATTCTTCTAATTATCATTCTGTTTGCAATTATTTATTTACAGGATAATGCAACTTACATCCTAAAATATTTGCAATTTGATGACTATATTGAGGTATAAAATATTAAAATAGTTTTTGAATTTGTAAGATAAAAGTCTTGGACCCACCACAGGACAGAGAATAGAGACCAGGTCAGGAGTGATTGGCAAAAATGTGTCAGATTCAGCAGCTTTGGGGGTTCTTGCGATCTGCCTGTGATTCAGGACCTTCTGCTCACTCACTTCAGTGGACCTTTCCAAGTGCTTCCTTTCCTAGTCTTCTGTATTAACATGTTTAAGGAACTGCTGTCACATTATCACTATAGTCATGCCCTAATAACAGTATAACCAGAAGACTTTCTTTTCCTTCTAAAAATGCTTTGGCATTTATATTACAAGCCATAAAGAACTATATATTTTGATGAGAAAAATAAAACAAACAATACATCCCCCCCAATCCAGTTCTCTTAACTCCCAAATTTGAAGTAACTATTATGGACTGAATTGCTTCCCCTTTCTGTTGCCTAATTATATTTTAAAGTTATAACCTACATTGTGATTTTAATTGGCTATAGAGTTTGGGGAGGGGTTTAATGTAAAGGTTTATATAGTTGAATATATAGTATTGTAGCCTTATAGGAAGAGCTCTTTCCATCTTTCCTTCTCCTTTCCCCTCACTCCTTTCCCTCCCCTCTCCTCCACCTTCTCCTCCTTTTTGTTGTCTTTCTCATTTTTTTTTATCCACATCCATGCACCAAGAAAATACCATGTGAAGAGATATAAAATGCCTGCCTCAAGTCAAGAATATAGCCGTGCCAGGCACCTTACAGTCACCGTCTCCCAGACTGTAAGAAATGGAATTTGGTTGTTTAAACTGCGCAGTCTATCGTATTTTATTATTGCAGCCTGAGGGGACGAAAGCAGGGATATTTCTTAGACTCTGGCTTTAGCAAGACCTAGAAACCTTCCTTGAGGAGTGGAGGTTTCCATACTATAGAATTTACATGCTTTTTCCCTTCTCCTTGTTGATGTGGAGAGTTGCCATGTTAGGATTACACTGACTTAGTTTTCAGTCTCTTCCTCCCTTAGATAATTTATTTTGCCAGTCTTCATCACTACGAGTGCCATATACCTTGTTGAATGTTTATTTAAGCAGGTGCCACATGTTGTGTGCACAGACACTCTCTTTCCAATTACTAAATACATTGCTGCTTGACATTCCCTCTTTGTCTGATGGATTTTGTCCCCTAGACAATGCTGTGATTCAGCTCTGTATTTCCCAGCAGCTTTCATATAGTGGGTCTCATCTCAAGGTTTTCCTGTTTGACTGACTTCGACTCCAGAGCAAGCTGAAACTCTGCTGTCTTCTCCGGGCAGGTGCCATTGGGAATTTTCATAGCTGTGCACTGATGTTTGCTGGCTTTTAGGTAGAGTTTTAAATTTGGGTTATTTTTTGACAACTTACTTCTGACAACATATCATTCACTGAATTCTTCAGTAAACCCTGTAGAAGACCTATCCCCATGTGCAGAGCTGTGCCTTTTCTGTTTAGTCTTCTTTCATTTATGATCAATTTTGTTGCATAGGAATATGTCTTAACTGGGGGTTGGCTTCAGATGTCTGGCCAGGGTCACTGGGAAGGGACACAGACACCTGGTAGAGAAGGTTCAGAGAATTCATTGCAACAGCTGCATGGGCTGGTTGCTCCAATCCCGTTATTCATTTTGCATAACTGTTGACCTTTCTATCTGCATTCTCCATGGAGAATTTTAAGCCATTTTCCAGAGTACAGATGGATATCTGAAAAGCACAATACCAGAGTAGTCTATCAGCTTCAGCCTCATGTTTCTTTTTATACTATGTTGGAAGAGGAAGGACAGGTTTAGTTATGAGAACAACAGTGACTCCCATCAAGATCTCAGGGAAAAGAAATCCACTCAATGCAACACTTACAGAGGATGACTTCATCTTTCTAAACTTCATGACTGACAGACACATCCTTTGTCTGTAAGTTACTAATGACCCTTCCTAAGTAATAAAGGATTCCAGCTTTCCAGCTTATTTCTGTTCTTGCTTTAGTCTCCCATATAAAAGACCTGACGCCTTCCCAATAGTTTGTCAAGTTCTCTCTAGTAGCTTATCAAGAGCTAGAGCAACTGATACTTACAGGGCTTCACATTTCTTTCAGAATGTCCCTTCCTTGCCTTCTGAACTTCATTAGTGATCCTCAGAAGCTGAGTATATTCATCCACTGTCTTCTGACAGTTCCTTTTATTGTCACCCACATTATATTAGAACATTTGCCTTTGCAATTTGGTCTCTTTGTAGATAAGGATCTGGATAACATTCATTTTCCTACTTTTAATGCCTGATGCATAAGAGATCCTCTGTAAATACATAAAAATAAGCAATATAATCTTCATTTACATGGTGCTAAAGGATATTGAATATTTTAAAAAATTGTCAGCCATTTGTATTTCATCTCTTGAAAAACCTCTATTTTCATGCCCTATTTTTAAATTGGGTTGTTTGTTTTCTTGATATTTAGGATTTCTTAGTTCTTTGTATGGTGTAGATATTAACCTTCTGTCAGATGTATAGCTGGTAAAGACCTTTTCCAATTCTGTATGTTGCCTCTTCACTTGAATGATGGTATCTTTTGCTGTACAGAAGCTTTTTAGTTTTACAAGGTCCCATTTCTCAATGACTGATTTTTAATGCTTACACTATTATAATCCTGTTCAGAAAATCCATCCTTGTGGATATAAGTTCCATTATATTTACTATTTTCTCCTCTGTCAAATTCAGGGTCTCAGGTTTCATGTTGAGGTCCTTGATCCATTTGGAGTTGGGTTTTGTGCAGTATGAAAGAAAATGATCTCGTTTCATTATCATACATGTAGCTATCCAGTTTGACCTACATCATTTGTTGAAGATGCTATCTTTTATATAGTATTATTGTTGGCTTCTTTGTTGAGGAGATGCAGAAAAATAGGCTTATATGTGGGTCTTCAGTTCTATTTCATTGATCAGTGTGTCTATTTTTATGTCAGTAGCATGCTGTTTTTATTACTATTCCTGTGTATTACAACCTGAAATCTAGAATGGTGATACCTCCAGCAGTTCTTTCATTGATCGGGATTGTTTGGGTTATTGCAGGTCTTTTGTGTGGTCATATAAAGTTTAAGATTAGCTTTCCAATTTCTATGAAGAATTGCATTAGAATCATGAAGAAAGTTTCTTTGTATCTGTAGACTCTTTGTGGTAGGCTGGCCATTTTTACACTGTTAGTCCCAGCAATCCATGGGTATGGAAGGTCTATTCATGTTCTTTTATCTTCTTCAATTTTTTCCCCATGTCTTAAAGTTTGCATTGTACAAATCTTTGATGGCCTTACTTAGATTTACTCCACAATATTTTTTGAGGTCATCATGAATGGAATCATTGGATTTCATTCTCCACATTTTTGTTGTTTGTATATAGGAAGGCTACTGACTTTTGTGCATTGATTTTGTATGCTGCTATTTGCTGAATGTGGTTTTTCAGCTATAGGAGTTTCCTGGTGGAGTCTTTCTGGTCTTTTATGTATAGAATCATATCTTCTGCAGATAAAGATACTTTGACTTCTCTTGCCTTGTTTGTCCCCTTTATCCCCTTATTTCCTCATGTTGCTCTAGTTAAGACTTCAGGTATTATATGAACAGGGTGGAAATCCTTGTAGTGTTACTTATATCCATGGGAATGCTTCAATATTTTCTCGATTTAGCATCATAGCTAGCTGTAAACCCTTCAAATTGTAATCACAACATAACAACATGCCTACTAATGCCTACTAGTACAACAATGGCACAAATGTTATGGGAGTAACCAGCCATTTTTAAGGCCTGTTCCACACAATGAATTCTATGCCTGGGATTGTTATTAGGGCCAAGAACTTGAAGCTATTCAGGCCTACTATTACTGTGTTAAATGGACATAGTATCAAACAAACTTCTAATAATATATCATTATATCCATAGCTTAGTGCATCTCTCAACACCCATCAGAGAAGCTGTTTTTGGCAAAAGATGGCAACTAACACAGAGACCAACCAATTGTCAAAATGCAGAGAATAAGAAACTGTCGAATGCTCAATCCTACATGGGGACTCTGCATCACAGCCTCACTTTCCAAGGATCAAGGATCATTGCAAAAGAAGGGCAGAAATATGAGAGCCAGTGGCGTGGTTGGCTATAAAGAAATAATGTTTTCCACATAAATCAGGGCAACTTAACTCATGAGCAATGGCTGAGAGAGCATGCATGAGGCATGCTCAAATTCAAGCCAGAAAAAAATCCCAGCATGGAGAGGGGAATGGGCAAGAGGTTACATCATAACCCAGGAGCTTTGATAGGCCTTGGAAAGTGTAAGAGTTTAAGAGCTTGGTCCCTTGTAGGTTTACTGTGTTCCGGGGCTTACACCCAAGAATGTATGAGCATCATAAACTCCTTGAATTTAAAAACAAACCAAACACGGTGGATCTAGTTGAAAGGTGAATATGAACAAAATATAAATAACATGAAAATACAAATAAATGAGATTACATGAGAAAATAAGTACAGAATGAGTTCTATCTTAGATGCTACAGGTTTGCATTATATTAGATGAGACTCTATTGTATAAGCAAGAGAAGCTCAAAGTGATTTAAAGAAAAAAATAAAATTATTGAATTGTTTAACTGAAAAGTCTGAGTAGTTATGGCTTCAGAGCAGTTTGATTCAGGAGAAAAACAATGTGGCGAGTGTTTGTCCCCTCAGGTTCCCATGTTGTCTTTTGGCAGTGGCCTGGCTCCCTCTCTTAGTGCTGAGATGGCAGGAGAAATTGAGAGGCAGTTTACACACTTAGTATACTAACGCTGGAAGAGAGGGTGTTTCTTTTCCTAAGAAGCCCCAACAAATGTCCCATTGGCTCTTATAGCATTATATACTAATCTTTGATAATCTTTTGATAATTTGGTTTATTTTAGCCAATCTATTTCAAAACAAGATTGTGAGATTGTGGATAAAGAGATGGATTCCACAAAGGGACTGCAGTAAGTTTCCATTTCTGTGGAAAGAGAATTTGGATGCTGGTCAGGCAAACAACAAAATTTCCCTCTGTATATTTAACCCCTGAGGCTTAAGGGGGCCAAGTAATAAATAATCAAACTTAAGCCTTTCAAAAAAAGTTTAGCAGACATCCATTTGCTGCATTTTCATGAACTAAGTCTAAACTCAAAAACAAAATATACAATGATATCTTGGTCTCTAGGGTTAAAAATTCTCAGGGAAACCCTCATTGTATAAATCACACAGTTGGGTTTTATGGTTAAATATTAGTTTGTACAGCAGACATCAGATGTGTCATTCTTTCCTTTGGTCTAGATGTATTTTCTCTTGCTACTGAAAGAGGTTCATGACAAAAGAATTATAAGTTTCCAGACACAGACCTCTGCTTCACATTGCTGACCAGAATTTTCATCTTTTTTTTCCATTGCAAGTATTGCCAACTGGGAAGGAAGATAAACCACAGGCAACATGAAGACTTTTTTTTTTTTTTTTTTTTTTTTTTTTTTTAACACAAGGAGAATTCTTTTCTAGGGAAAGGTGAAAGATGTCAAAAGGAGCATTGGTAAGCATTTGCTAGGTGTATTGCAAGCACTAGTAATCCACAAATCTCCAACACAGGAAGAAGTAAGGGATTTTAAAAATATATATTAAATACAGATTAAAAGAGTTGTGAGGAAGCAAACATTCAGTGGAGGAGCATGACCCAAGAAAAGGAGAGAAACATTGCTTTATGTAGATTTTGCTTTTGTCTAGAATAAAATCTGGAATTAGTGGTGTAGTATTTTTTTCTCTGTACCATTTAGGAAGTCTTTAATAAAGTCGACATTGTCACCATAATACTTTGGTGGAAGATAAGTTTAGGAAGAATTTTAAGAAAAGCTGACATTTCCAAAGTTGCTAGTAGGCCTAGAACAGCTTACTAAAAGGATATTATATGTGGCTTGCAAAGGCTACATTTAGCCTATTAAAAATGTACTTTCATGTGAGGATGAAAGAAATATGCACAAAATTAACTATGACAAAGCTTTCTCTTTACGTAAGCTGTAACTGTTACATGAGACCTACTGCAAGATCAGCAGGTATATTATTGGTAATTGTGATGGTTAATCTTGCTTGTCAGCTTGACTGGAACCAACTAAGAAATAAGCCTCCTGGGCATACTTCTGAGGTTTAGTCATATTGAAATCAGGGTTGGTCTCTAAGCATGCCTATGAGGGTCTTCCTGATCAGATTATCTGAAGTAGGAAGATCCATATTAAATGTGGACAGTCCTTTCTGGTGTCAGGCTAGATAAAAGATCCAGCAGTAGCTTTTCTTTTTGCCTCATTGCCTTCTGGTCTTGCTGTGAGTTCATCTAATCTGGTGCTGCCACTGCTGCTGCTGCCATGGGTGTCTCTGCTACCATTGCGCCTACAGTCCCTCAGTGATATCAGGACTCAGCTTCTTCAGACTTAATAGAACACAAACTGAAGAAGCAGTGTCTACTCTGAATTCCTCCAGACTTTCAGCACCAGGTTGGGACTGCTAAGGCAGATAGCCTCATGGACTCATCAGCTACTGGGGCCTGGACCTTCAGCATGAAGACAGACATTGTTGTGTAAGCCAATCTAATAAATCATATGGCAATGTATATTCACTCTATGTAGATGTTTTAAACTCTAAATGAGTCTTTGTCAATGTGACAATTGCAATTAATGGTTCCACAGCCCTGGACAATGATGGAAAACTTTAGATAAAAAAGGGATTTTTCCATTGTCCAGAGTTAATGGATACATTTAAATCATGTGTTTGTCCAACCTGTCTGTGTGTTATAAACTTCAGTGTGTCTTTGTCATGTGTACATGCTCTCCTATTTTTTTTTTTTTTGTTAAAACAAAGTGGCCACTTCAAACTTCTTTTATTCTATGTTGCATACAAACAAAAAATTAAATTAAGTTTAGTTTTGGCATGCTTCTTAAATTTTTTTCAAAGGCCAGATTTGAACCCAGGTTCCTAAATTTCTACACTGCTTATCTGAAGGTTTTATTTCTTATCTGTCCAAATTTTTTTCACAGGTATTACAACTAGAAATTTTCTTTTCCAGTTTTTTCTTGTTTCCAGACATCTGAAGACCTGGCCTTTGACCCTTACAGGTTCACTAACAGATTTTTTTCTTTTTCTCCTGTGCTGTACCACCATCCTTCTGACCAGAGACCATTTTAAAAATCCCTGGATTTTGGGTCAAATGGCAGGATCATTTTGAGTCTTTGAAGGGTTCTCCACACTGTTTTCCATAGTGGCTGCACAAGTTTACATTCCCACCAGCAATGGATGAGTGTTCCCCTCTCCTCACACCCTCTCCAGCACTTGGCATCATTTGTTTTCTTGATCCTAGCCAGTCTTACTGGAGTAAGATGGTATCTTAAGGTGGTTTTAATTTGCATTTCCTTAATTATTAGCAATGTTGAACACTTCTTAAGGTGTTTCTCAGCCATCTCTAATTCCTCCTCTGTGAAGTCTCTGTTCAGATCTTTGCTCCATCTTCTGAGTGATTCATTTGTTTTCTTTCTTCTTTGTTTTTTGAGTAGCTTGTATACTCTGGAAATTAATGCTTTGTCAGATGTATCTGCTGTGAAGGTTTCCTCCCATTCTGTGGGTTTTCTCTTCACTTCCTTTATTGTTTCCTTTGATGTACAGAAGATTTGAGTTTAATGAGGTCCCATTTGTCAATTTTTGATCTTATTTCTTGTGCAGCTGCTGTCTGATTTAAGAAGTCTTTTCCTACACCTATGTCTTGTAGTCTGCTGCCAAGTTTCTCTTCTATCACCTCCAGAGTTTTGGATTTCACATTATGGCAGAATGCATGATCTAGGATGGGAAGGGGTGGGGTGGGGGGAAGGGAAGGGGATATATGCCTGAACTGAATTGGAAAATGATGTATGAAATACACAAAGCATCAATAAAAAAATAAAAAATAAAAATAAATAAATTAAAGATTAAAAAAAAAGAAATACCCAAAGGATATTTTGTTAGAACATATTACAGTTCAATTAAGCAAAAAAAAAAAAATCCCTAGATTCATTCATACTCTGGTACTTGGACAGTGGCACATGGCTTCCCCTTCCCTCCAATGAAATAACTAAGTACCCTTGATATTGTCAGTTCTTTAATTATTGTATATAATTCTGTTTTCCATCACTTGTTAAAGTATTTCAATAAGTTTATATAGCTTTAGAACAAAAGGTGCATCATCTTGGCCTTGGCAGTGCAACTAATTAGACCTCCACGTTTTTAAATAATATTTCTAAAGGTGTTTTTTCCAGTGTATGCGACTGTTCAGTACAACCACGTGGATAAATGTGTGCATGTGTATGATATTGTTAAACAGCATATTAAGATCTGTCTGTGTATGATTGCAATGCATGTGCCTCTGCTCAATACAATCTTTACAAAGTGTCATCACCAAATTTATTTATTAGAACCTTATTTATGAGTGTATGCATGAAGTAAAGTTCACTTTTAAGAATTCTATAATGTAATTATGGCATGTACAAGAAATTATGTTCCACCTAGCAGGTGATATATATCTTGTTACAGCCTCAAGTGAAAGAGACATATATAAATATTGAGTTACCCAAACATACTAAAACTTTTATATATCAGTTATACTTTGCACATGTTACTTTTACTATTTTTAAGAGAAATAGGCTTTATTCTGGTGACCACATGGACAGTCTAAATGTAACAAATTTGGGTGAGCCCTAAGCATTTCTGTCTACTGTTGGTACATGACAATGCCCCTCCCACTTCCTTTTCCTTTTCAAAGCTATAATTCAAAATCTGGGGACAAGTGTCATGGCCTTCATTAGAGAAGGTACTGGTTTTAACCTCTTTATTATCTTGGGTTTGTTTCATGGGCTAGAACCTTTTGCCTTGCATGGTTTAAATAATTGTACTTTGAGTACATAAATGACCTTCATAGACCTTAAAGAACAAATTGTAGGACTTACTGCATAGCTTTAATGTCAACTTGATACACCTGAGCTGAGAAACCTCAATAATTGCCTTCATTGGACTGGTCTGTTCCCATTGTGGGCGATGCCATTCTTGGCCAGATATTTCTATATTGTATACAATAGGCTGAATATGAGCCAGCAACACGAGCCAGTAAGTAGCATCCTTTCCTAGCTTGTGCTGCAGCCACTACCGCCAAGTTCCTACCATGAGCTTTTATTATTGGTCAGAATATTTTTGCCACAGCAATGAAGAATTTATTAACAGTGCTTAAGTCAATGTTCTAGCTTAACTTAGGAGTTATATGGTAATTAAAGTACCAAATTCATTCAAATAATACTTTTGGAGGTTTAACAATCACACTTAAAGCTCCAATCTGATTTGGCAAGAGGGATTTGAAGGGACAATATTTTGGCCCCCACCCTCTGAGGTTGACTTGGGTCCTAGGGTCCTGCATCAACAACTTTGTACATGTCCTGTGGCAGTGAGTCACCAGTCATCCTGGGGCCAGGGAGGTCTTGGAGATTCACTTAGAAGGACTTCATCTGGCCAGTGTCCAGTCAAGGGAGGAAAGTCCATATAGAGGAGAACCTCCTCACGCTTCAAAGGGAAGCTATGGTCAAGCAAGGCCTAACTTTGTCCTCACATAGATGGAACTGGTGAAGAGAGCCAGGTGCAAGGCATTAGTGACCCCTTAAGGAACAGAACCTCAACTGACCTTATCACCAAAAGGAACTTCATTTATCTGAGCTAACTGTGGTTTTAAACACCCCAACAGGAAACTGTAATCTAAAGAGAAAATGAAATAATTTATCACTAGAGAGATAGGTGAGAGACCTACTGTGCCAAGTTAGGAGCCTACTGTGTCATGTTAGAAAATATCTCAGAGATAGGTGACAGATTTAATGTGCCATGACAGAAAATACCACCTTTTATAATCTCATGGTTATGGTTCTCATTCTGGAGCTCTGTGTACTAAAGCTGGCCCTCATTCTAGAGCTCTGTGTACTAAAACTTTTTTCCAATTTCTCAAACCACGGTACAAGTCCTCTCCCTCTGCAAACCCTAGACAGGGACCCTCCAGTTGCTAATGCACCCACTTGCCCCAGGTTGGTACTGTGAAGTCCTTACACTGGTATACTCATGTAAGACTCAACCAGCTTGACATTTCAGTTGCAGAGAAAATGTCCACTAAGTACTGGCCACTATTGATCTGTACCAAACCCACCAGGCAGAGCACCCAGAGCAGCCAAAATGGGAAACTGGATTCTAACCATCCAGCCTGAATGCTGTTCACCCAAGACTTCGCCCTTGATCAGCTCTGAAGCAGATACAGAAGAGAGAACAGCGCCCCATTTCCTTATCATAAGCAAAAGGCTGGAATGTTAGATCTGGTCTTCCCAGAATACCAAGGGACACAGATACCCACTTCCTCCAGAGGCTGTCAATCTTCTGACCACTTCCACTGTACCTGAGGCCCCCGCCTCCTGGCTATAAGTGGGTGGGCCCCAGGTGCCATCTCTCTCACTGCCTGCCATGCTGCCCAGTTCCACAACGTGTTTGTGAGATGCCCTTGTAGGCAGCCCTTTCTGGTAATTCCACATGGAAGTAAATCATGTTCCTGCCGTGACTTAAGCCTCATGTGCCTTTTTATTTGGGGGCTGGGGCTGGAGGATACAAGACCATTTTTATAACCTAACACAGAGAACTCCATTGTGTAGATGTACCACATTTTCTCTGTCCACTCATCAGTTGAGGGGCACTTGGATTGGTTCAGCTCTCTGCTATTGTGAAGAGAGCTGCAATAAACATGACTGTGCATGTATCTGTGCAGTAAGATGAGTCTTGTGGGTCCATACCCAGGAGTGGTATGGCTGTGTCAGGTGGCAAGTTCATTCCAAGTCTTCCAAGGGTTCTCCATACTGCTTTCCATAGTGGCTGTACCAGTTTACATTCCCACAAGCAGTGGATGAGTGTTCCCCCTTCCCCACAACCTCTCAAGCATTTATCATTTCTTTTCTTGATCCTAGCCAGTCTTATTGGAGTGAGATGATATCTTAAAATGGTTTCAATTTGCATTTCCTTAATTATCAGTGACATTGAACACATTTAAAGATGTTTCTCAGCCATCTCTAATTCTTCACTTGTGAAATCTCTGTTCAGTTCTTTTCTCCACACTTTGAATGGGTCATTTGTTTTCTTTCTTCTTTGTTTCTTGAGTAGTTTATATATCCTGGAAATCAATGCTTTGTCACATGTATCTGTGGTGAAGGTTTCCTCCCACTCTGTGGGTTTTCTCTTCATTCTTGATCATTTCTTTTGGTGTACAGAAGCTTTTGAGTTTAATGAGGTCCCATTTGTCAATTGTCGACCTTAATTCTTGAGCAGCTGCTTTCTGATTTAGGAAGGTTTTTCCTACAACTATGTCTTATAGTATGCTGCCAACTTTTTCTTCTATCGCCTTTAGAGTTTTAGGCTTCATGTCAAGGTCTTTGATCCATCTGGTATTGACTTTTGTACATGGTGAGAGGTAGGAGTTTAATTTCATTCTTCTACAAGTGGTGATCCAGTTTTGCCAACACCACTTGCTGAAGATGCTGTTTTTCCTCTATTGTGTCTTCTTGGCCCCCTTGTCAAATATGAGATGGCTGAAATTGTATGTGCTCAAGTTTGGATCTTCAGTTTTGTTCCATTGGTCAAAAGGTCTGTTTTTGTGCCAGTGCCAAGCTGCTTTTATGACTCTAGCCCTGTAGTATAGTTTGAAGTCTGGTATAGAGATTCCCCCCTGTGTAGCTCTTTTCGCTCAGGGTTGTTTTGGCTATTCGGGGTGTTTTGTTTTTCCAAATCAATTTAAGGACTTTTTTCCAAGCCTCTGAAGAAACTCTTGGGGATTCTCATTGGGATTGCATTAAATCTGTACAAGAGTTTCGGTAGAATGGACATTTTTCCTATATTAATTTTCCCAGTCCATGAGCATGGAAGTTTTTTCCATCTTCTGATATCTTCTTCAGTTTCCTTCTTGAGAGGTTTAAAATTTTTGTAGAGATCTTTGGTGTCTTTGGTTAAGTTTGTTCCTAGGTATTTTATTGTTTTTGAGGCTATTGTGAGTGGGAAGTTCTCCTTGTATTCCTTATTCAGTTGCTTGTTGTTGGTGTAAAGAAAGTCTACTGATTTTTCCAGGTTAATTTTGTATCCTGCCACTTTACTGAAATTCTTAATTGTTTCTAGGAGTTTTCTAGTGGAGTCTTTAGCACCCATTAAGTAAACAATCATATCATTAGCAAAAAATATAGCTTGACTTCCTCTTTTCCAATTAGTACTCCTTTAATTTCCTTTTCTTACCTTATTGCCCTAGCAAGTGTTTCAAGCACTATATTGAAGAGGAGTGGTGACAGGGGGCAGCCTTGCCGAGTTCCTACCTTTAGAGGGAATGTTTCTGTCATTTCCCCATTTAGGATGATATTGGCTTTGGGTTTCCTGTATATGGCTTTGATTACATTGAGGAATGATCCATCCAATCCAATTCCCTCTAGGACTTTAAGCATGAAGGGATGCTGGATTTTGTCAAAGGCTTTTTCTGCATCAATTTAGATGATGGTGTGGTTTTTGTCTTTCAGCCCATTTATATGTTTGATGATATTTATTGATTTTTGTATGTTGAACCATCCCTGCATCTCTGGTATGAATGCAACTTGGTCATGATGGATGATGTTGATGTGCGTCCATATGCGGTTTCCAAGTATTTTGTTGAGAATTTTTGCATCTGTGTTCATTAATTAGATGGGTCTATAGTTCTCCGTTTTGGTTGTTTCTTTCACTGGTTTAGGTATTAGAGCAATGCTGGCTTCATAGAAGGAACTTGGGAGAATTCCCTCTGTTTGTATCTTAAGGTGCTTCTCAACCATCTCTAATTCCTCACTTGTGAATTCTCTGTTCAGTTCTTTGCTCCATCTATTGAGTGGGTCATTTGTTTTCTTTCTTCTTTGTTTCTTGAGTAGTTTATATATTCTGGAAATCAATGCTTTGTCAGATGTTTCTGCAGTGAAGGCTTCCTCCCACTCTGTGGGATTTCTCTTCACTTCCTTGATTGTTTCTTTTGATGTACAGAAGCTTTTGAGTTTAATGAGGTCCCATTTGTCAATTGTCGACCTTAATTCTTGTGCAGCTGCTGTCTGATTTAGGAAGTCTTTTCCTATGCCTATGTCTTGTAATCTGCTGCCATCTTTGTCTTCTATCGCCTTCAGAGTTTGGGGTTTCACATTGAGGTCTTTGATTCATCTGGAGTTGACTTTTGTACAGGGCGAGAGGTAGGGGTTTAATTTCATTCTTCAAGTGGTGATCCAGTTTTGCCAACACCACTTGTGGAAGATGCTGTCTTTTGTCCATTGTAGCTTCTTGGCCCTCTTGTCAAATATAAGATGGCTGAAATTGTATGTGCTCAGATTTGGATCTTCGGTTTTGTTCCATTGGTCAACAGGTCTGTTTTTGTGCCAGTACCAGGCTGTTTTTATGACTATAGCCCTGTAGTATAGTTTGAAGTCTGGTATAGAGAGCCCCCTGTGTAGCTCTTTTTGCTCAGGGTTGTTTTGGCTATTCAGGATCTTTTGTTTTTCCAAATGATTTTAAGGACTTTTGTTTCCAAGCCTGTGAAGAAACTCTTGGGGATTTTGATTGGGAATTGCAATTAAATCTATACAAGAGTTGGGTAGAATGGACAGTTTTTACAATGTTTTTTCCCACATCCTGAGCATGGGCAGGTTTTTCCATCTATCTGAGGGCTTCCTTCATCTTTTCTTTAAAGGTTTGAAATTATCGTTGTAGAGGATTTTTGGTTTCTTTGGTTAGGTTTGTTCCTAGTATTTTATTGTTTATGGAGGCTATTGTGAGTGGGAAGGTCTCTTTGAATTCTTCTCCAGTGCTTGTTCTTGGTTAAAGAAGGCATTGATTTTTTTTTTTGGGTTAATTTTTGTATCCGGCCACTTTTGTGAAGCTGTTAATCGTTTCGGAGTTTTCTGGTGGAGTTTTTTCTGTAGTTAAACAATATATTGTCAGAAATAGGGATAGCTTGCTTCCCTTTTCCAATTAGTACTCCTTTATTTCCTTTTCTGCCTTATTGCTCTGCAAGTATTTCAAGCCACTATATTGAAGAAGGAGTGGTGACAGGGGGCAGCCTGCCAAGTTCCTACCTTTTAAGGGAATGTTTCGTCATTACCCCATTTAGGATGATATGACTTTGGGTTTCCTGTATAGGATTTTGATTACATTGAGGAATGGTCCCCCAATCCAATCCTCTAGACTTTAAGCATGAGGGATACTGGATTTTGTCAAAGGCTCATTAGCATTAATTGAGATGATGGTAAGCTCTGTGAACTCAAGTCTCACAGTGTCAACAGGCCCACCTTTTATATCAGCTAGGAGCCAATTCTGGCCCCACAGCCACATAAGACAATTGAATCAAACCAATGAGAGAGTTGTCCAAAGGGCCAGATAGGATTATCCAACGATCCACCTGGCTGAATCGCCCGGCTACTACCTGTGCTTCAGGTGGTCCTGGGAAATGCCCAGTATCAGATCAAAGCCTGAAACCCTGAAGGTGATAGAAGAAAAAGTTGGCACAACAAAAACAACAGAAAGGACTGCATCAATGAACTGACTGAAACAGTGAACTTCTGCTCAAAACAGTCAACTTCCACACAGAGAATATTGAGAAAGACTGAGAAAGAGAGGAAAAGCATGTTTGGAAGAATGCATGAGCTATGGTCGGGTAGGGGATTAGGGGGACATGGGTCGAGTTTAATAAGAAAATATATATATATATATATATATATATATAAAGTATAAAGAAATTCAAAAATATTAATAAAAATAAAAAAAAAAAAAAAAATTAATTCAAAAAAAAAAAAGAAGAAGAAGAAAAATTTGGCAACACGACAAGACATAGGCCTAAAAAGATTCTAAATCAGACACAGTTGCCTTACTCCTCATAAACTGAAAAGCTTCTGTACAAGTGAAAGAAGTAATCAAGGAGGTGAAAGAAAACCTGCCGAGTGGGAGGAAACCTTTACCAGTGTTTACATCTGACATAGCATTAACATCAGAATATATTATATATATATTATATATATATATATAATATAATCCTCAAAAAAACAAAGAAGTAAGAATACAAATGACCTACTCAAAAATGGAGTAAATAGCTGAACAGAGTCTTCACCTGTGAGGAATTAAAGATGGCTGAGAAACACCTTAAAAATTGTCCAACATCATTAATAATTAAGGAAATGCAAATTAAAAAACCACTCTCAGATATCATCTAACTCTAATATGAATAACTAAGAACAATAAAATAAAAGACAACAGATCCTGGAGAGGTTGTGGGGAAAGGGAAACACTCATCCACTGCTCGTGGAAATGTAAACTTGTCCAACCACTATGGAAAGCAGTGTGGAGAACCCTTAAAAGACTTGGGATGAGCCTACCACCTGACCCAGTCATACCACTCCTGGGTATATACCTCAAAGACTCATCCTACTGCAAATATACATGCACATCCATGGTTATTGCAGCTCTCTTCACAATAGTGAAGAGCTGGAACCAACCCAAATGCCCCTCAACAGAAGAGTGGATGACAAAAACGTGGTACATGTACACAATGGAGTACTATTCAGCAGTAAAGAAAGATGGCATTATGAACTTTACAGTTAAATGGATGGAGCTTGAAGCCATTATGCTAAGTGAAGTAACACAGTCCCAGAAAGACAAATGGAGAATGGTTCCACTCATTTGTGGATGCTAACACCAAATCCCCCAGATGAAAAGCAACCTGAATGACATTATTGTTATATTTCTGTTTATCTGAAAGCAACTATGTTGGGTCTCTAAAATCCACCCACCAATTATTTTTAGACTCTGTAATTACTGTATATGGGTGAAGAGTATGTATCCATATTTTAGAGTAATATAAAATTAATGGAGGAAAATGTGAATTCCTAAGCATAAAAAAAAAAGATTGAGAGAAAGATGCAGGACAGTTATGGCAGAATGCATGATCTGAGATGGGGTGGGGTGGGGGGAAGTGAAAGGGGAATATGCCTGAACCGAATTGAAAAATGATGTATGAAATACACAAAACATCAATTAAAAAAGGAAATAAAAAAAAGAAAAAGTAAAAAAGGGAAAAAAAAAGAATCTGCCTAGGACTGAGGATGCAGCTAAATTGTAGAGCACTTGTCCAGCAATCTCTTGGCCGTATGCCCAATGCCCAGTACTAAAAACAAATCTATTAAAAAGGAAATATTGTGACTCTCCCTGTTACAAAATAATGCCCTGAAATTCTTTGTAAAAAACTTATAATGCAGTTCCAAAGCTCAATAATATTTACTAAAATTTCTTCTTTTCTTTGAAACCATATTTATGTTTCTTACCACAAGCAAATCAACCATATTTGGATGGTAAACTTATTTTACAGATACTTTAACAGAGAATAGGAAAGTTCATCTTCACCTGAGCACATACATGTAGAAAAAGCACACACACACACACACACACACACACAAACACACACAAACACCATGGTGACAACACATGCAATTCTGCATTCCAAAAGAGCATATTTGCTGTGGGTATTCATGCCCCCCATCCTTTAAATTCAAAGGTTAAGAGTAAGTGTAATTGCTTTGGGGGAAGAGGTCTTAACGATGGCATTAAGTTAAAATGAAGCCATTAGGGGAGGTACTAATCCAATCTCACTGGTTTATTTTAAGAAAGGGAAATTCACCTGTACTGTTAAAACGTGAATCCCTTAAAAGGCTCTGGAATTAACCTACCACTTACTTTCAGACTTTGTCATTTTGGTATATGGGTGGAGGGTATGTGTGCTGGATAGCTTTAGTGTCAACTTGACACACCTGGGTTGAGGGAGCCTCAATTGGGGAATTGGCTCCATTGGATTGGCCTATGGTCACATCTGTGGAGTATTGTCTTGATTGTCGAGCAATGTGGGATGGCCCAGCCCACAATGAGTAGTGCCACCCTGCGCATGTTGTTGTGTACTGTATAAGAAGGCAGGCTGGGCATGGGCCAGGGGAGCAAGCCAGTGAACAGCATTCCTCCATGGTTTGTGCTTCAGCTCCTGCCTCCAGGTTCCTGCCCTGAGTTCCTGCCTTGGGTTCCCTGAGTGATGAACTGTGACCCAGGAGATATAAGCTGAATAAACCCTTTCCTCCCCACATTGGTGTAAGAGTGTTCTGTCACAGCAATGGAAGACAAACTAGAACAGAAATTGGTACCAGAGTTTGGGGCATTGCTGTGACAGACCTGACCTTGGTGTTTTGGGGAAGGATTGTGGAAGTGTTTGGAACTTTGGGCTCGAAAAATCATTGAATGCCTAAAGATTGTGGCTGTGGAACATGGAACAGATTTGCTGAAAGGGTTATAGAAGATGGAGGCCTGGCTTGTGAGGTTTCTAGTTTCAAAGGGAAGCAGAGATCATCAGGATTGTTTAATCTGTGGGTTCTGGTCAGCTGGGGCTGAAGAATCAGCTGTAAGTAACAAGAGTCCAGAAACTGAAGTGAAACCTTTGCTTTACAGGGACAATTGACGCTGGTTAGCTGGGGCTGAAAAATCAGCTGTAAGTAACAAGAGACCAGCATCACTGTGGTGAAATCTTCTGGGAAGAATTTCTTCAGGGTCAGCACACAGAAGCTATGTTCTGGAGGGATCCCAAGCCTCCATGTCAAGCCAGAATCAGGACTTGGTAGTGAGTAAGAGTCTCTTATATGGTTCTGGTGTTGAAGTTTAAGGGAGTCACAGAGAACAGCCGAGGCTTGGCACTGTGAGAGATCAGGAAAGACTATTGGTGGAAGTGCTCCTCAGTTATTTTGAAGACCCCAGGATTGCAGGGGTCATGGAGGGAAGCTGAGGCTTTTCACCAGGAAAGGTCAGAAGAGACCATTGGTGAAGGTGCAACCTCAGTTTCAGTGGCAACCCCAGCTTTTTGGAGATGTCAGGACCCTGGGATGACCACCAAGAGCAGCAGCAGGTGTGAAATGGAGTTGGCTTGGGCCTTTGAGATGAGCTGTGTGTGCCACGGATGGCAGAGTCAGAGAGGGAGAGCTGCAGAAACCCTTTGGAGCCCAGAAGATCATGAGTGAATCCCAAGTGTCCAGCCTTGAGCTACTTCCTGGACTTAGGTTTTGTTTGAGTGTGCCTGATTCTTCTCTTTGAAATAAGACCGTACTTGTTTTGGATTTTACAGCAGCCCACAGTTAAGAGACTTTTAATAGACTGTGAACTTTTAAGTGTTTGGACATTTTAAGGACTATGGGGCTTTTAAGATTGTACTGTCTTAGGTTGTGATTAATGTTAACATACTTTGGGGATAAGAACTGGAAAGGTGGTGGTTTAATAGTGATGTGTTTTGTGTGTCAAGTTGACAAGGGGTCAATTGTGCTGGATAGCTTTAATGTCAACTTGACACACCTGAGTTGAGGGAGCCTCAGTTAGGGAATTGGCTCCATGGGATTGGCCTGTGGCCACATCTGTGGAGTATTGTCTTGATTGTCAAGCCATGTGGGAGGGCCCAGCCCACAATGAGTGGTGCCACCCTGGGCAGGTTGTTGTGTACCGTATAAGAAGGCAGGCTGGGCATGGGCCAGGGGAGCAAGCCAATGAACAGCATTCCTCCATGGCCTGTGCTTCAGCTCCTGCCTCCAGGTTCCTGCCATGAGTTCCTGCCTTGGGCTCCCTAAGTGATGAACTGTGACCCAGGAGATGTAAGCTGAATAAACCCTTTCCTCCCCAAGTTGGTGTCAGTCAGAGTGTTTTGTAACAGCAATGGAACAGAACAGTATGTATGCATATTTTACCGTAATATAAAATTAAAATGGAAACATGTGAATTCCTAAACATGTTCTGGAATTAATATACAGTTTATTCTCAGATGTCATAATTTGGTATATGTGACATATATATATATATATATATATATATATATATGCATGCATATTTTGGACCAATACAAATTGGAGGAAGCAACAACCACAAAAGAACTGGGTCAAAGAACTGACTGAAATAGCAACCTTCTGCCCCAAACATTAAGCCTCTGCAAAGAAAAACTTTTAAAAGACTGAAAAAAGCCAGGCGTGGTGGTACATGCCTTTAATCCTAGCACTTGGGAGGCAGAGGCAGGCGGATCTTTGTGAGTTCAAGGCCAGCCTGGTCTACAGAGTGAGTTCCAGGACAGCTGGGGCTAAAGGGAGACCCTGTCTCGAAAAGATAAAAAAAAAAAAAAAAGGCAAAAAAAAAAAAGACTGAGAAAATGAGACAAGTCATGTTTGGTAGAATGCATGAGCATGGGATGGGGAGGGTCATGGAAGGGGAAATGAGTCTAAATTTGATTGAGAAATGTATGTAAGACACAAAACTTCAATACAATATTAAAAAATGAAAGGGAAATTCAAACACAAAAGCACACAGCAAAGAAAGACGCACACACAGAAGGAAGGTCATGAGGACTTGAGAAGGTGGCCCTGTGCAAGCCAAGAAGGAAGAACACAAATCTGTGTCATCAGTACCTTGGACTTCCAACATCCACAATGGTGAGAAAATAAACTTCTATTGTTTAAGCTACTCATTGTGTGATATACCGTTAATGTAACTCTAGGAAATGAATATACCCTATATACACCTGTACAGTTATAAAAATATGCAGAAGGATGTATTCGGCTGTCTATACACATACACACCCTGGGGAATTATGACTTTCTTCAGTTGAAAGCTTTCCAACGTGTTACTGCCACACATTGAGTGCCACCTTCCCAAATTATATTGGAATTCAGTATATTGCCATTGTATGTAAATAGATGTTTTCATCTCATAGTAATATGTGGAGGCTGAGATACAAATCTTATCCTTTATGTCCATTCAATTGACTAAAGCAGTTCAAACATGACCTTATGCTACATAAGATTATACAGTGATGATAAGGGATTGGCTGACAATTAAAGGAAAAGAATTAGGGAGGTGAAATGAATTTGATAACCACTCACCTTTTCTTTGTAGACCAGTTCTGTTAGACTGTTCTTCCATTCAAGACAATCACTGAATTTTTTTATTCCAAAGTTTTTGGAAGTTCTTCTTTGTAGAATCTGTTGATAGTGATCAATGAATAATTCCTCTGCTATTAATGATAAAAAAATAAAACAGTTTACAGCTAGGGGAGGGAGTATTTAACAAAATTGAGTATAACTAGAACACCCAGCATGTATACATGTGTGCATGTACACACATACACACACACACACACACACACACACAGACCAACATATGGAACTCATGGTGAATGGTTTATAGGTCAAGATCACACTCAAGAGCAGAAACACAAGTTAAGAGCAAGTTTTCCTAGAATAGACTATTTCAACTTCAAAAATATTTATTATACAAGCCAGTAACTCATCAGGACCTAAGCAGTAATCCTCAGAAACCCTGGACACCTGGAGGGTGGGAAATTCTTTCTTCACTAGTAGTAATCAAAATTAGTTGAAAATTACTTTATCATCTGAGATCTCCCAAGACCAGCTGAGGCAAGTGCAGGTAGGTAGGCAGCAGCTGGGTGCTTCAGCAAGGCTAAATGTTGATTGATTTAATATAGTTAATCCATTAATCCATTTGTCTTTGCTTAATTGACTTTTGTGGCTGTGGGGGCAAAGTTATCCTCCCAGCTGCGATAAAAGGTAGAATGTGTGAGTCTTGAGATCTGAGATCTCCCGAGACCAGCTGAGGCAAGTGAAGGTGCCAGGGCATAGGCTAGAGAACCCGCCCACAGCTCCACCCCCATGCCAACTGGGATTATGAAGGCATCTGAAGGAGGCAAGCAAAGCAAGCCTTCAACACAGTGAAGAGGCATTTAGGACTCACATTGGAATACAGGAAAGTAGAAGCCCATATGCCAGGAACATGAAGAAGAGACAACATGGGAAAGGGGCAAGATAATCCTGCATCAAGCTCTACAAACCCTATGGAAGATTCCTACAGTGGGATCCCCCTGGGGATGCCCCAGGACACAGATATCAGAAACACAATTGGGAACATATTTAAAGAACTACAAGATTATAAAGAGCAAATCAAATAACTAAGAAAAGAGAATGAAGAACTCAAGAAGGAACTTGAGAGAGAGAATGATAAACTCCAGAAGGAAGTAGAAACACTGAAAAGATCCCATGCTGAAAAAGATAAGGAAACCAACCAGTGAAGTAAAGAGCTACAGGAAGAGATTGAGAAGCTCCAAAAAGAAGTAGAAATACTAAAGAAATCAGAAGAGGAAATGAAAAATTAAATCAAACACTCATCGAATCAAGAGGAAAGGAATGGAAAAAGCATCAGAAGCAGAATGGATGAAGCAGAACAAAGAATATCAGACCTGGAAGAAAGCACAGAACAACTAAAAACCTCAAGGAAAGATTATGAAAAATTTATAAATACACAAAAGTGGAACAACCAGGAACTGTAGGGCACTATGAAAAGATCAAAGTTCTGCATCATAGGAATAGAGGAATGAGAAGAATCCCAAGAGAATGGTATTGATCAGATCTTCAACAGAATAATAGATGAAAAATTCCCCAAACTAAAAACAGATAAACCAATACAAATACAAGAAGCACATAGAACTCCAAACAGACAAGATCAGAAAAGAAATTCTCCACTCCACATCATAGTTAAAATGCTAGACACCCAAAACAAAGACAAAATCCTTAATGCCGCAAGAGAAAAACAAGTGACCTATAAGGGGAAACCCATCAGAATTACAACTGACTTCTCAATGCAAACTAGGAAAGCAAGAAGAACCTAGAGCAAAGCATTCCTAGTGTTACAGGACAATAGATGCCAACCTAGGTTACTATACCCAGCAAAAATGTCAATTATAATTGAAGTAGAGAGAAAAACCTTCCATGACATAAACAAGTTGAAAGAATACATGTCCAGAAAACCAACCCTTCAGAGAATACTTGAAGCGATTCAAACAACAGAAGGAGCAACCATCCCTAGGCACCTAAAAAGAGAAATCAATAAAAGCATAACTACAGAAGTAGAAACCTAAACCCAAACCACAAATGGATAAGAAGGCAAAAGGAAGCAACACAAACTTATCAGTATTAACTTTAAATATTAATGGACTAAATTCCCCAATCAAAAGACACAGACTGGGAGATTGGATTAGGAAACACAATCCATCCCATCGATATGCTGTCTACAAGAATCACATCTTACCTTCAAGTATAGGCACTACCTTAAAGTGAAAGGATGGAAAAAAACATTCCAAGCCAATGGTACCAAAAAGAAAGCAGGTGTTGCTTGGGGCTGGAGAGATGGCCTAGCAGTTAAGAGCACTGACCGCTCTTACAGAGGACCTGGGTTCGATCCCCAGCACCCACGTGGCAGCCGAGAACCGTTTGAAACTCCAATTCCAGGAGAACTCCAGTTCCAGGGGAATCCAACACCCTTTTCTGAACTCCGCGGCATTGCACGACACGGGTGCACAAACCTACATGCAGACGCTACATTCATACACATACAGAAATAAAGAAAAAATCTAAAAAAAAGAAAGAAAGCAGGTGTTGCTATTTTAATATCAGACAAAATAGACTTCAAAGTAAAAGAAATCAGAAGAGACAAAGCAGGCCATTACATTTTTATCAAAGGAACAATTCACCAAGAAGATTTCAAAATCATGAATATATATATGCCCCAAACTCTGGTGCACCAGAGTTTGGGGCATATATATTCTCCAGGACCACAAGTCACACAATAACCCCAGTACACTCAGAGTAGGGGACTTCAATACCCCACTGAGTCCTTTGGATAGGTCAACAGGATAAAGAATAAACAGAGAGACACTTGAACTGAACGATATGATACACCAAATGGACCTCATGGATTTCTACCAAATATTCCACTCTAATACCAGATAATACACTTTCTACTCAGCATCCCATGGAATAGTCTCCAAAATCAACCACATACTGGGACACAGAAGAAACCTCCACAAATACAAAAAGATTGAAATAATTTCATGCATTCTATCAGACCACAGTGCAATAAAGCTCAACATCAACAACAGGATAAGCCCTACTGCCTACAAGAACACATGGAGACTAAACAACACACTCTTGAATAATGAATGGGTCAAGGAAGAGATAAAGAAACAAAAGCATTCCTGGAACAGAATGATTGTGACAATACAACACAACGAAATCTATGGGATACCTTAAAAGCAGTCCTAAGAGGGAAGATCATAGCCCTGGGAGCCTACATTAGAAAAACAGAAAGAGCACAAGTGAATGATCTAACATTACAGCTAAAAGCACTTGAGAGGTAACAACAGATGAACCCTAAATGTAACAGACAGGAAGAAATAACAAAAAAGAGCAGAAATCAATGAAATAGGAACAAAGAAAACAGTACAAAAAGAAATCAATGAATCCAAAAGTTGGTTATTTGAAAGAAGAAACAAGATAGACCCCTAGTCCAGTTAACCAAAAGAATGAAGGAACAACTCCAAATCAATACAATCCATGATGAAAAGGGAAATATCACAACAGACAAGGAAAAGATCCAGAAAATGATACGGGAATATTTCAAGAACCTATACTCTATCAAATTTGAAAACCTAGAAGAAATGGATGAATATCTGAAATCCTGGGAATCACCAAAGCTCAACCAAGAAGAGATCCACAGCTTATACAGACCCAAAATACATGAAGAAATTGAAGATATAATAAGAAACTTCCAAACTAAAAAAAGCCTGGGCCCAGATGGTTTCATGGCAGAATTCTATGAAATATTTCAAAAAGACCTACAACCATTATTACTGAAACTGTTTAGAAGGATAAAATCAGAGGGAATTCTCCCAAATTCCTTCTATGAAGCCAGCATCACTCTATTCCAAACCAGGCAAAGATACAACTAAAAAGGTGAATTATAGACCCATCTCCCTAATGAACACAGATGCCAAAATTCTAAACAGGATACTGGCAAATCGCATACAGACCCACATCAAGAAGATCATCCATCATGACCAAGTTGGATTCATACCAGAGATGCAGGGATGGTTCAACATACGAAAATCAATAAACATCATCAAACACATAAACGGAATCAAAGACAAAAACCACACCATCATCTCAATTGATGCTGAAAAAGCCTTTGACAAAATCCAGCATCCCTTCATGCTTAAAGTCCTAGAAGGAATTGGATTGGAGGGATCATTCCTCAATGTAATCAAAGCCATATACAGGAAACCCACAGCCAATATCATCCTAAATGGGGAAATGACAGAAACATTCCCTTTAAAGGTAGGAACTCGGCAAGGCTGCCCCCTGTCACCACTCCTCTTCAATATAGTGCTTGAAACACTTGCTAGAGCAATAAGGCAAGAAAAGGATATTAAAGGAGTACTAATTGGAAAAGAGGAAGTCAAACTATCCCTATTTGCTGATGATATGATTGTTTACTTAAGAGATGCAAAAAACTCCACCAGAAAACTCCTAGAAACGATTAACAGCTTCAGCAAAGTGGCAGGATACAAAATTAACCTTAGAAAATCAATGGCCTTTCTTTACACCAAGAACAAGCAACTGGAGAAAGAATTCAAAGAGACCTTCCCACTCACAATAGCCTCAAAAACAATAAGATACCTAGGAACAAACCTAACCAAAGACACCAAAGACCTCTACAACAAAAATTTTAAACCCTTAAAGAAAGAAATTGAAGAAGACCTCAGAAGATGGAAAAACCTCCCATGCTCATGGATTGGGAAAATTAACATTGTAAAAATGTCCATTTTACCAAAACTCTTGTATAGATTTAATGCAATCCCAATCAAAATCCCCAAGAGTTTCTTCACAGGCTTGGAAACAAAAGTTCTTAAATTCATTTGGAGAAACAAAAGACCCCGAATAGCCAAATCAATCCTGAGTGAAAAGAGCTACACAGGAGGGATCTCTATACCAGATTTTAAACTATACTACAGGGCTATAGTCATAAAAACAGCCTGGTACTGGCACAAAAACAGACCTGTTGACCAATGGAACAAAACCGAAGATCCAAATCTGAGCACATACAATTTCAGCCATCTCATATTTGACAAGGGGGCCAAGAAACCACAATGGAGAAAAGACAGCATCTTCAGCAAGTGGTGTTGGCAAAACTGGATCACCACTTGTAGAAGAATGAAATTAAACCCCTACCTCTCACCCTGTACAAAAGTCAACTCCAGATGGATTAAAGACCTCAACGTGAAACCCCAAACTCTGAAGGTGATAGAAGAAAAAGTTGGCAGCAGACTACAAGACATAGGCGTAGGAAAAGACTTCCTAAATCAGACAGCAGCTGCACAAGAATTAAGGTCGACAATTGACAAATGGGACCTCATCAAACTCAAAAGCTTCTGTACATCAAAAGAAACAATCAAGGAAGTGAAGAGAAATCCCACAGAGTGGGAGGAAACCTTCACTGCAGATACATCTGACAAAGCATTGATTTCCAGAATATATAAACTACTCAAAAAACAAAGAAAAAAGAAAACAAACGACCCGCTCAATAGATGGAGCAAAGAACTGAACAGAGACTTCACAAGCGAGGAATTAGAGATGTCTGAGAAACACCTCAAGAACTGCTCAACATCACTAATCATTAAGGAAATGCAAATCAAAACCACTTTAAGATATCATCTTACTCCAGTAAGACTGGCTAGGATCAAGAAAACAAATGATACCAAGTGCTGGAGAGGTTGTGGGGAAAGGGGAACACTCATCCACTGCTGGTGGGAATGTAAACTCGTACAGCCACTATGGAAAGCAGTGTGGAGAACCCTTGGAAGACTTGGAATGAACTTGCCACCCGACCCAGCCATACCACTCCTGGGCATGTACCCTCAAGACTTACGCCACCACAGAAGTACATGCACGGCCATGTTTATTGCAGCTCTCTTCACAATAGCAAGGAGCTGGAACCAACCTAAATGCCCCTCAACTGACGAGTGGATAGAGAAAATGTGGTACATCTACACAATGGAGTTGTATGCAGCAGTAAAGAAAGACGACATCATGAGCTTTGCAGGAAAATGGCTGGAGCTAGAGGACATCATGCTGAGTGAAGTAACACAGTCCCAGAAAAACAAAGGAGGAATGGTATCCCTCATCTGTGGATGCTAGTGCCAAGTACCTAGTTGTAAGTATTTCTTGTGCACTGCCCCTTGAGCTTTTGTCCAAAGCAGCTGGCAGTGATGCATATTGGAAACAACAACAACAACAATAACAACAACAGAAAGGACTGCATCGAAGAACTAAGTGAAACAGTGAACCTATGCTCAAACAGTCAACTTCCTCAAGGAGAATATTGAGAAAGACTGAGAAAGAGATGAAAAGCATGTTTGTCAGAATGCATGAGCTCTGGTGTGGGGGGGAATGGGGGGGGGGAAAGGGGTCTAGATTTGATAAAAAAATAAATTAATTAAAAAAAGAAAAGTACTTCATCCTTTTTATAGTTCTTTTCCCATTTTCTAGATAACTAGAAAAAAAAACCCTCCTTGTATAGAAGCCACTTCTGCCTTTAAGCCACTTCCTCATTAATCCTTAACAATCCAGGGACAAAATTATCCATTAAATATTATACATAAAAAGCAAGTGGTATGCTCCTTTATTTCCTGCCCTCAGACATGAGAAGCAGGCAGATCTCTGTTAAGTGGAGTCCAGCTGGTTCACATAATGACTTCCTGGTAGACAGGGGTAGGGACACCCTGTCAAAAAATCAAAAATAAAATAAAATAAAATAAAAAAGTAACATAAAATAGTGCTGGAGAGAGGTCTCAGCAGTCAAAATCACTCACTGAAGTCTATTGCAGAGAACTGGGGTTTGAGTCCCACAACCCACATGACAGCTTACAACTGTAACTCCAGTTCCAGGCGATCTGACATCTTCTTCTGACCTCTGCCAGTATTGCATGACATGGTTCACTTAAACACATGCATACAATACACTCATACACATAAAATAAAAGTAATAGATACAATATAAGAATAATGAATTAATTTAAAATTTAAGAAAATGAATAAAAAACCAAGCCAAGCATGGTGGCTCATGCCCTTAATTCCAGCATTCTGGAGGCAGAGGCAGGTGGATCTTTATTAGATCAAGGGCAGCTGTTTTACATAAAGAGTTCCAGGCCAGCTGGCGCTACACTCAGACCCTGGCTCAAAACCAAAACCCAAACCCAAACAAAAAACAAAAAGGGGCTGAGAGATGGCTCAGCAGTTAAGAGAAATAACTGCTCTTGCAGAGGGCCCTGGTTCTATTCCCAGCACCTACATGGCAGCTAAGCACCATCTTTAAGCCAGGTTTCTCAGGAGGCAGAGGCAGGTGGATCTCTGTGAGGTCAAGGCCAGTCCGGTCTACATAATGAGTTCCAGGCCAGCTGGGACTATAGGTAGACTGTCTCAAACAAACATACAAACAGAAAAATAATAAAAAGCAAGACACTAACAAACACACATCTTTAATGAGAATTTTGAAAGTTACCTTAAATTCAGTAGGCTTATTGACTCTACTAGAATATTTGCATGTTTTAGAGAAGTCAATATTAGTTATCAGGTAGAGAACTGAATGCAGAATGACCACGTCTCTCTGATTCAGTGCATAGCTGGTGATGGATTTTCATGTTACCTGTGGAAGGAAACTCTCTGGGAAACAGTGAACTGGCTTCTTCTTGTATTCATTGCTCATGTTTGCTTCCTTTTCCTTTGGTGCCTTCAAGATGTCCCAAGTTAGCTTTGCACTGAGCTTTGGGCTTAGAATATAACATTCCCTTGATGGTTTCTACAGGTGGGAGATGAAGTCTGTTTATGACTTTAGATTTAGAGATACATCTTCAGTCTCAGCATTGTCCAGTTAAGTTCTTCCACAGATAGTTCCAGCTGTCTGTTTTGTTTTCCCAACTAAGGAATTTCATCTTATTAAATTCTAGACTTGTCTGACTCTCAGCAAGGTCTGGAAAAATGTTATTTGTGACACTATTTCTTAATTTCACTAATATCACCACTGTTTGATTTATAGCACCCTGTTTTTGTGAACTTAAAAGTTTTGCTGAGGAATCTCTGCTTTCTCTGACCTTGCTGACTTAGTGAGAAATGGCAACTTTTATCCATCATTTGAGTAGTGACTACAGTTTACAGAATAATAGAGACTGCTCTTTTAAAGACCAAGCACATTCTTTATTACTGGTCTCCTTCTGTAAGGGCACATGCAAATATGTATATGTAGCAAGCGTGTATAAAACCTGAATTTTAAAAATGAAGTTAATCCAGAATTCTAACTACAGTTATCTCAGAAAACTCATCAAGAAAATATGAGAACATTTGTGAGGTCAACCTTATAGATCCAGGGATGTCAAAAACTTCAACAGCATTATATGGATTTGAGAAGTACGTCATTGTCATTCCTGCTCCATAGAACTTAAGCTTTATTTCAAGGACCATACCTGTGCTTCATTTACATCTTCAAGTTATGGGAAGATGTCAGTTTTCAGGTTTTGTGAATGAGATGCTTGAATTTATGAGCAGTTTTAGGTATGCTAAAAATCATGCTATTCTTAAATTATGATTTAATAAAAAGGTAAACATGATCCAACACTTTTCATATTCTTATGATTAAGATATGTAATAGATGATAAAATATTTCAGTAGAATTTACCCCCCCAAATATAGACTGTACTGAATATTCAAGCACTGTGGAATACCTGTAATATAATTGAGTAGTATATATTAAAAAACATATTTGCTTTTCTTAGCAAGACAAACAATCTAGTAATAGAATTGACAACTAAGAACTTATTTTTCTTCTAAAATGTGTTTTCTTAAACTTCACTTATAAAATGTTCAAATTATACTATCCTTATAAACGTAGTAGAATGTATTTATTTTGTTTCATTTTATAACCCTAGTTAAGGTTTTACTTCTATAGTGTCTGCTTATATACCATTTATCAAAACGATTGCATGCATTATACAATTGAGTCTAGAGTGAATATTTCAGAAGAGTAAACAGAACTATCAAAACTTCAAAAACAGCACTTATTTTAATGCAGATATTAGTCATTAACATCTAGACACTACTGAAATTCTTATTAACAACATGATAAACAGCTTTTCAAAATTAGAATGTGAGTATTTTTCTCCTGTGCATCCATTTTCTTGTTTATTGAAATACCAATAATGACTTTGGATTTCCATATGTCAGCCTTTTCTGGTTGTATTTTCTGCTTGAAGCCAGTGGTGTCCTTATAGTCAGAAATATCTCCATGTTAATTATTAAAGATTTAGTCTCATAGGATTCTATACATTCTCTGAACTTCTCCCCTGATTTTTCTTCAGATGCATTCTGTGTATGCAAATGTGAAACTAATGTCATGTTCATATTATTATATAACATATCAATCTCACTAGAACAAATCTTTAGTTTCAAAACAAATGTTCTAGAAGGATCAATTGTATTTAGAGTTAGTCAAAGCTGCCAAATATATGACTCTTCTGATTCTTTCTGTGGTTTGATTAGAAAATAGTACTCATTGGAGATAGTATTCAATGGGCTTAAATTGGGTTATTCATATGCTACAGGAAAGGGATATAGGATTCAGAGCTGGGTCTTCTGATTGCTAGGCCAGGCTATATCCAAATTTGCCATCAATATATATTACAGTAGGCTATCTCATTAGATTTTAGTATCAGGTCAGAATTATAAAATGAGGACTAGGAAATGGTTCTCTTCTAACATGTGCAACTCTAATAATATGGCACAGAGAATCCTATAGTGTCAACAAAATTATAACTGACTTCTCTTCCTTTTATGTTATGAATTGCAAAATTTTAGGACTGAAGAGAACTACAAAGTTGAAGTTTAGTTACCTCATTTAATAGATGGAATTATGGGAGGGTTGCTGCTTTGACTCATATTCTGATTTCTGGTCCTGTACCTGTTCTTATTTTCATCTTGCTGAGGGGCAGCAGCCATATTCACTGATTCCTCACTTCCCTCCTGTTCTTGCCACACCATAGGCTTGTTGCAGTCCTAAGAGCTGGGGATCTCCCCAGGGCTTTCTTGGGTTATTGCTCCATAAAAGCCAGTGTAGAGGTGAGGTAATAATGCCTTGTAGGATATGTCTTGAGGGCCCCCTATTAGCAAGGCCACCTGTGTGTAGACAGAGCTGGCCAAAGCCTGGCTCCTCTGCAGCAAATGAAGGAGGACTTGCACACTGGCTCCTGGGCCATTGCTGGGCCAGTTATTCCACTCCATCCCTGTCCTTTTCCTCTGGCCTTTAATGTCATAGATACAGACACCCAAGTGTCTGTACTTTCTAGAACCAGAAATTTTCAGAATGGAGAAGGACCTTGTGTTTTTCTAGTCCTCACTTGAGCCTGCAGACAGTGTGGAACTCAAACTTGAATGAGACTTCAAAATCAGAAATCAGAATAGTGTATATTAGGTACCTAGTGAACACAGTTCCCTTTTTCATCTTCTTCCCTGCCTGATTAATGCCCTGAAAGAACAGTAATTTTAGGAAATCCCAACACATTCAGGATGATTCCTGGCATTCCCATGAAGTTAGCCCTAGGATGGGTGGCCCTTCAGGCCAGATTTTCTCTGCCTTTCTCAAGAGATTCAGCTCCAGTGGAAAATCCTAAGTTTCTGTACTACAGAATACCATGGTTGCCACTCCAGTGGGCATAGAGGGTTTCTGTTTCACAGGGGCATGCAGACACCTGGACATGGAATGCATCCAACAGCTCTACGCACTACTCCCCACAGCTCCTCCTTGCCCATCCTGAGTGCTTAAGGAGGAAGGTCTGTTAAGGCACCTTTGTCTTGAGTGAAGTGAGAGGAATAGGAGACAACACCATAAACTGCACATGTGAAGAGTATTTTTGGAAGCCATGTCCCCAGGCGTGGACCTTCCCAGATCAGGAATAGGCATGGATTTTGCTGCCTCCCTCGTTCCTACCATATGTTCACCTTCCTCTCTACTTACACATCTAATCAGACTCGCAGATTTGCTGCTCTTCTTCTGTTCCCTTGGAAACAGGAAACAATTTAGAAATGGAGAAGAAGGAGCTCACAGAGAGAAAGCAGAAGGCAGATCTAATGCAGGTGGGATTTGAAGCAGTGCTGAGGAGAATTTCTGTATTTTAGTGAGAATATGCTAAGTGCCTAAACATGTTAAAACAATTTTATTAAATTCTAACAACTCTGTAAAAAAAAGTGAATGTTTGGCTCCTTTACTGAAATTTCAAGTTGTGGTTTGGTCATGTGAAGGAATTTGTCCTGGGTTTCCCAACCGTTAGTGTCACTGAGAGTTGGTGACCACAATGAGGTCTAACACGATGTATTCCTGTACTCAACTGGCACTGAAGAATTACTCTGAACTCTCAAGATAATAAGATTGTGGCCATTTTCACAACACTTGCTTGAAGAAGAAAAGGCATTAATGAGGACTGTGGGCTCAAGGCAACAATCTGAATGAAGTCATGTACTCGACGAAGACTTCTGCCTCAAAGCATACTCATGAAATTTTGATTCCTTTGATGATATCCTTCTCAGGATCTTGGGATAATGGGACCATTATTCCATAAAAGGATATCCATAAAAGGGTATTCAATGAATATCCATAAAAGGACATACATTGAGGCTTTGATCAAAGGCATTGACTGACTCCTTGCCTTATCTCTCAGAGACCAACCAGCAGATCAGGTCAGCCATGAGAAAAATTCCTGTGCTGTAGACACCAAGGAAAGTCACATAACAAGAGAAAGAAAACACTGGAGCTGCATAAAGGTTTTACCCAGTGATCTTTCCCCACCTTGTTTCTTGATGGGTCCCAGTATCAAAGGGACTCAACACTGGGCACAGGAACTCTGTGAGGAGGCCAAGTGCAGTGAGCATCCCTGTCACCAAGAGCAATTCTAAACCAAGGCATTATCTATCTGAGGGATGCTAAAATTAAAAGTACCAGATAATCAAAACTTAAGAAAATGAAGTCAGTATATAAAAGTTTATCTATCTATCTATCTATCTATCTATCTATCTATCATCTATCTATATGTATTCAAAATGGGGGGCTGGAGAGATGGTTAAGAGCACCGACTGCTCATGCAGAGGACCTGGGCTCACTTCCCAGTGCCCACATGGTGGCTAAGAACCATCTCCAGTTTCAGGGTAATCCAACACCATCTTCTGACCTCTGCAGCACTTCATGACATGGGTGCACCAACCTACATGCAGACAGTAAATAATAATAATAATTATTATTATTTTTATAATAATAATAATTATTATTTTATTATAACAATAAAATATTATTATTTTATATATAATTATTATATATAATATATTATATATTATATTATTTTATATATAATCATATTATTATTTTATAATAATATTTTTTATCATAATAATAAAATAATATTATTTATAATAATTTTTATCATAATAATAAAATAATATTATTTATAATAATTTTTATTATAATAATAAAATAATTATTATTTATAATAATAAAAATTATAATTAAAAAATGGCCAAGTATGGAATTAGTTAAGGTAACTGTCAAAATATAAATGGATAAAGAAAACTTTGTATTCAGACACAATGGGATATTATTCTACTGTAAAGAAAAGCAAAATTTTGTCATTTGGAGGAAAGTGGATGGAAGTGAAAGATGGAAGTTATCATTTAAAGTGAAATGAGCCAGACATTGAAAGTCAGGGTTTTTTTTTTCTCTTAAAGGTGGAAACTGTAAGAATAAGAGAGAAAGGAAGAAAGAAAGAAAGAAAGAAAGAAAGAAAGAAAGAAAGAAAGAAAGAAGAAAAGAAAAAGAATGACTTAAAAATAGCAGAGACACTGGGAGTGAGGTTAGAAAAGAGAGGGTATGGCAGCAGGAGAGTGGCTTGTACACACGTTGATAATTGTCTTTTTGTGGGGGGGTCTTTTTGTGAGACAGGGTCTCCTTGTAGCCCCAGCTGTCTTGGGGCTCAGTATGTAGACCAAGCTGGCCTTGAACTCACAGAGATCCACCTGCCTCTGCCTCCCAAGTGCTGGGATTAAAGGCATGTGCCACCATGCCTGGTGATAATTGTCTTTTTAACTTTCAGTTTTGGTTACCTCAAAAAGAGACGCTCGGACAAGTGTTTACCTGAAAGTACCTTATTTAGAAGATTACTTAATGAAGCACAGATGGAAGTAGAGATGTGCGACTGAGAAGAGAAGGAAAGCAATAGACAGAGCTTCACTGAGTGGCTGCTGCGGTGGACCGCTGGGACTGAGCTCCTCTGAGGAACCTTTCAAGTTAGTGTGGAAGATTATTTGGGGTTTCTTCTTGAAGTCTGAAAAACTGCAGTTTATACATACAAGTCTCATCTCTCCTTGCCTCCTAGAGTGCTAGGTTTTCAAAAAATCAAGGCTCAAATGTTTCCCTATAAGAGGAAGTCAATAACGCCACCAATCAGAGGAAGAAAGACCGACATTATAAGGGAAGTATCTTTGGTAACTTTAGGGAAAGTGGAAGATACAGTCAGCGGAGATTGGCAGGCATCATCAACAACAGCTGATGTTGTGGAGAATAAGCATTAGAAAGAGAATGCAGAAAGAGACAGAGTAACTGTGCAAATGGAATATATGAGAATGTGACAGTGGAAGAAAGACCTGCAAGAAGTGAGAATGAGCCATGAATACAAGTGAGGGAGACCATACCAGGCAAAGTGGAGCGTATGCCGAAAACTGAAGGTAGAAGTGGCTTGGGTTTGTTTAAACTATATGCATGACATACAGTACACAGTGATTGCTGATAGAATAGTTGCAGCATGTGGGAAATTGGAGTCAGAAACTGTACTTGGGCTTTAGGCTAAAATATTGACATGCTGAAGTGCAAAAAGCTTATCTGGAGGATATTGAAAGTATGATTTCAGCTTCTTATCCTCCACGCTTTGGCCAGTTGTGGCCATCTGTGTTCATTGCCCTGTGTTGCATGAGGAAGCTTCACTGGTAAAAGTTGAGAGATGAATTAGTACTCTCTCCATTGTTCCATTATGTTCTGTGAGCCTTATGTGTGGAGGTTCCATTGTAGATGTATCACTTAGGGCTAGACGTCTTAAAGACAATTGTTCTTTGTGTTTGACCAGTTGTAGAACTCTGTAATAGCCTCCATATGTTAGAAAAAGAAAGTTCTTTGATGAGTGGTGAATTGAATACTTGTCTGTAAGTATAAGGATCCATATTTGGCTTAAAGTGAGAAATTACATTTGTTTAGGGATTTGACATATGTAGGGTTTTCTTTAGGATCTATAGCCCCTCCAGTCATGTGTATTTGCAATGTATACAGTGCCACACCTGATTTCCCTCTCATTGAATGGGTTTTAAGTCCACTTAGATCACTGTTGATTGTCCCCAAGATAAAAGTGCCACTATTACATCAATATGGTTTGCTGTGACAATCATTGTTGTAGTTATTAGACTTTAAATCTATAGTTGGACAATCTATTGATTTTACCTTAGCAGCTTGAATAGTATCTCCTAAAATTGTGAGAGCTAGTCTTCACGGAGGAGGCTTCCAGGTCATTTCCAGTTCTATGTTTGAAGTATGTTCTGTCTTCAGCAAAGGGTCTTATTTTCAAGTTCTGGGAGATAATTAAGGGTTGTAACAATAGCCCATGTAATTTTGGGAGTCTCTTGGACTACCATGCCCAACAAATCAAAGGGAGGTTTCTCTGGTCTAACAGTGTATTTCTTTTTTTTTTTTTTTTTTTTTTGGTCTTTTCCGAGACAGGGTCTCCCTAAGCCCCAGCTGTCCTGGAATTTTTTTTTTTTTTTTGGCTTTGAACTCACAAAGGATCCGCCTGCCTCTGCTCCCCAGTGCTAGGATTAAACGGCGTGCGCCACCACGGGCCGGCTCTTTCCTTCTTTTTATGGCCTTCAGTTATATACATGTACTCAGGTATAGATATTTAGGTGCATTTTCCAGTAGGCTATTGAATTATATACATCTCCCTGTTTTTTTTTTTCATGTCACTTAAGCATTATTTATCTTTCAATTCTCTCTTCTCTCTCTCT